>OX465258.1:7587584-8124331 GCA_949987775.1 Aproaerema taeniolella | reverse complement strand
ATTGACGACCCTCACTAAACCTAGCCTAAGTTTTGCTCTAAAATAGTAACAACTGCCAAAGCATGGATCATGATTAGGCGTACTCCAAATGAGAAACGGGACTAAGCTGGGAAGAAGTAGCTAAAATTTCATGAAACACAAGTCCCCGTGGGATTATAGGATAAATCCGTCTTTATACCTACCTTAAAATGAGTTTTAACAGTATGTGTCATTATTAGTTTCTGTAATTATACTTCTTCTTCTTCTTCTGTAATTATACTTATTGTACAATAAATAATTTACGTACATACAAATACTACCTGATTCCTGTAACTTTTTCGACAACAACAAACCTTAAGAGAAAAACAAAAACTTATGAGTAGAAAAACAAATTTACTATACCTGAAATTTTCTTCCACAATTTCCCCATTATGGTTGATCCGCTGTAATACGTGGCCATGGTTTTCCTTATTTGGGACAATTTTTTGAGACAAGGTCGTTGTTTACGGAAGCCTCCCATTTTATGTGAAGCAAATAAGGTATTTTTACAAATTTAGGTGTATTTATTACTTGTGACGATGAATTCCTTTATTGTTTGTGGCCTTTGTAGATTAGATGTTTTTATTTTTTAGTTCTTATTAGATTAGATAATCGAATAACACCACCGAAAACCATTAGGTTAGGATATTAATCCTAAATTACTGTGCTCTGTGAAAAAAGGGATTAGCTTTCTACAACCATTTTTCCAGGTACGACTAAAACTTATTTATAATACGCAACTAAATCGAGTTTTGCCTGACTTGAATTCTTAAATGGTCGAAGTAAGTATCTATACTGCAATAGGTTGGTTTTTCATGTTACAAGAATAAATTATGATTGTCATATTATTGCTTGTTTTTTTTTAAATTGGGTTCGTTTTTTTTAAAAACATGGGTTTTTTTACATTCTAGTGTCGTTTCAGAATTATTTTACTTCCATGAACTTAACTTTTCACAAAATAGTTCGAGATTAAGTTGTTAAACATCCTTATCGAATTTACGGTTTAATAGCAATTTCCTGTTAGTAATTAGTTGGCCTATTTCAATATGAACGCTCATTAGACTTGAAAGTTTCTTTGGAAATTAATTCTCGAATTCGGGACTTAACTTTTTAAAATTATTTCATTGAACTGGTAAAAAATCTAATTCAGAACTTAAAACACGGTTGCAGCACCAGAAAGATTCTTTGCAGGTACGTTATTCATTTGATCTACGAGGCGAGGTGCTACGAAGTTTGGCTACAAGCGCTACGACCTGCAGCTCTAGCACGATAACGACTAACTCGCGCTCGGCTCACGCTGACACTTCACTTTGATTGCGCGAGGGTCCCGCGCAAGGGCTTACTCGCCCTATGGCGTTATCAATGTTGACATTTTGACATAGGACCGCGGTGTTGTCGCGGCGCTGTCACTATCGTACTCGGCCTGCTGAGAAGGGAACGTTGACCATAGTGGTAATTTATCACCAACGTTAGTTCCAAGCTGGACTGGGAGTAAAGGAAAAACGTAGAATGTGCCAGCTGCCTACTCTTCCCAGGCATACTGTAAAAGTTGTTAAGTGGGATGCGAGAGTTTTGCTGTACTGTGGGGGAAATGCTGACAACCTGTCACAACTTACATGTCATATTTTATTACCCTCAGAACTTATATCAAACGTGGCATCAAGTGGTTTTAAAACCACTGATGCTCTGCCTACCCCGACAGAGATTATAGGCGTGAGCGTGTGTATAAAAAAAACGCTTCACACTCAAAGGCCCACATTAAGGTTTTCCCTTGTGTCGTGGGTCCCTTGGAACACACAAAGACAGACACAAACACCCATGACCCGAGAACAAATATCTGCTTTTTACACAAATATTTGTCCCGACTGGGAATCGAACCCAGGACTCGCCGATCGAGAGGCAGCGTCACTACCACTCGACCAACCGGCCGTGTAATAATAATAATAATAATAATGTATGTTTTCATTTGGTAGGCCTTGTTGACTGTCTACAATCATTACCTAGTCAGAAGTCATAAGAGGCAGCTTGAAAATATAAAAATCAGCTAATGTGTTCAAATCGCGAAAGTTTAAAGTATTATAAAAATCAGCTATCCTTGCGTAGGCAGGTGACATAATTTTGTCATGTATATCGCGATCTTACCTCTTGCTCTAACGCATAGCATCAGTACGGAACATATATAATGAGCTCGACATGACAAAGTTATCTTACGTGTCACGTGCGTATGCTAAGTTCGTCACATACTTGATTAAACATACTTAGGGAAGCATCTCTACAAAATATTTTTGGAAGTTATGTTGCACGAAAGACAGTGTCATTTAAATAAAGTAATTATTAAATACTAGTCGCCCGCGGCTTAGTCTAAATTAGTTATATTGGGCGCTCCCTAAGGAACTCTTCAAAATCTTGTCTTTAAACTAAGTATATCAATATAAAGTTTTGCCAAAATCGGTTAGCGGGTGTAGGTTTGAAAACGTAACAGACAGACAGAGTTACTTTCTCATATATGTATAATATTAGTATGGATTGATTAACATCTACAAAAGCATAACACATACGTGTATAAGTACAATCACATATAAGTGTTAAGTTCTTTGTAGACAACGTGTCCAAAACATGTTATACATTAAGTAGTCTATCAAATCTCCATTAGGTGCTTTCGCTTGCGCTGCATGCTAGGAGTAGGGTGACCATTTCATTCTTCACTATTTCTGAACTTTTACAAATCGCCTTTATTCGTGGAATAGGCCGTCGATTTCGGGAAAAAGGCAGTGACTCTCGCTCCGGATCGTTCCTGCTGCAAAGACTATCCATCGCTACCCAGCGCAATGCCGCGAGTGTGATGGATACCTACTTTTGCACCGGGGATGACTCGGGGTGATTTTTAACGTGACGATTTCATATTTTTTATTTAAATTATGTATTATGACTAATGTATTGACGATGTTCTGTTCAGTAAGATGTTTGTAACTAATAAATAAATATAATATCCTGATTGCTACTTATAATTTACAAATTTTAAGAGATTAGATATTTCCTATTTATGTATTTTACAAAATCGAGTACCGCCTAGGCGCGGCCTATTGGTTTAATTCACGCACTATCTTTCTCTTCTTTCTTACCCTTGTTTTCTCTTAAACAAAACCGAGTGAGTAGACTAAACTAAGCTTAATCCATTTTTAAGCAGAAGTGATACCAGTAACAATTAACTAGTAAAACCACATCGGAATTTCCACTAACTTATGGTGTCACCAAACGATTGTATGCCTCCCGCCGCTTCTAATGGACAAACTGAGAGCCTTTCACAGTGACACTCTTCATACTTATCGGGTCGAAACCCCGATTAACTAGTCTCATACATAAATAACGAGCACTCACTATCGAAATGGACGGCTTTTAGCTTCAATTTTGTGCATTTTGTAAATTAAGTACAGATAGCAGCCCCCAAAAGTTACCCATTTGTGCTACGAAATGCGGCGCTATTACGAGGCGACGTCAATGTCAACATGTATAGGCTGATGTACTGCCATGTGTACATTCCCCACATAATATTGTACAGTTGGTTCTCTAAATTATGTCAAAAATTCTTGATAACAGTTTTCGTGAGCAATATCGAAGAAAATAAAAGAAATTAAACTCAGAGGCACTATAAAATTTGTCTTTTTTAAATGTGAAATTAACATTTTAGTAGTATAAAATAAAACGAGAATAATGAAACCTTATTTTTTTCACAAAAGAATAAAACTCATCTAACGTGTGCAAATCTTCTCACATCTTGTTATCTGATAAGACCGCATATGTTAATGAACCTGCTCTACCTCAAAAAGGTGGGTATTTTCCTTTGTTTCAAGTAACATTCGTAGATCCTTCGAGTGGATTACAAACAAAACCTTCCAGATTAACAAGAGTAGACTGGTAAATGTACAAAAAGAGATAATGGTTAATTTCAATTAGGTGCATTTGTATAAACCACTTTAGACCTCAATAGAAGCCAGAGTTATTTTAGATTTTAGTTAGCCGAAAATAGAAAAAAAAGGAAATTTGTAACTGGATTTAAAAAGATAAACCCTCAGAGCTTCTTGTCTGTTTTTCTCAGAGGAGTTTGTGTACCTACGTAGAGCAAATTAAATTTGGGATAATAAATCATTTTATAAGTTTGACAGCCCCATCACAATTTTTCACGTCTTTAAAATTATAATTTTCATGGTAACTCTAGGTACTCAAACAAGTTTGTAAACGGCGTTGCTACGTAATGCATCCAGCCGATTTTGGATTCTGCATCTCGACAATTTGTAAACAGCGCCACCGAAAAGTGCAAAATCCGGCTGGCTGAACCATGTTTTTTTGATTTTTTGGCGAAAGTATACCGTCACAAACGATGAAAGTTTGCTTGTTTGTCGTCACAAACGATTTGCTATCGACCTGAATATGCGAGATCTCTCCGGGCGACATGTCTCAGCTGTCCTGACCTACATCAACATTCGTGATGATAGCGTATTTTGCAACGGTGAATTAAGTAAGTATACTTAAATTTTGCAGCAATGACCGACGTTGTACTACAGAACTAATGTAACTAAATAATTGGTTATTAGGCTAACGGGTAGGTCAACATACTTATAGCGGCATTGGCCAAGGCAACGTCGGTCGCATCAAATTATATCTACTCTCTATACTGTGCCTTCAATGTAACCTACAGTACAGCTATGCTTGCTACATAGTAGCATATCCCTCACACGTCGAGGCCCTTGCCTTCAAATGAGGGATTAGGGGTCCTGTCCTCCGAGTTAATCCGTTCATGCTACTAGATCACCGTACAGGCGAGAGCACATCAAGCTTGAGAACATACTGCCTTCTTGCCCTACGAGAAATAGTTTGTTAAGCTTGATTACACCTTCACTGTTAGAAGTGTAGATATATGTACTTACGTTCGGTTGCATAAAAGTTCATTAAAGTTAAAGCTTCGTCCTTGTTTACGTCAACAAGACGGAAAGTGAAGTATGATATTGAAAGTAGCATTAACTTTAATTGACGTGTCTGCAACTGAGAATTAATATGGTCCGTAATTTGTCAACTTATTTAGTTAGGTATTGAGAACCCGATACCAATGTTTTGTGATAGACATTCACCAGGCTTTATTTCTGCACAAAGAGAATTTTAGCCCCCGATAAAAAAAAGGTGTGTTATAATTATAAGTTCGACGTGTGTATCTGTGTATCTGTGTGTCTGTGTACCTTTCTATGCCTATTTGTGGCATCATAGCTCCTAAACGAATGGACCGATTTTGATGCGTTTTATATATATTGAAAGGTGGCGTAATGGTTCTTAGCTAAATTTCATCAAAATTGGTTTAGCTATTTAAGATCTTCAAAATTTTGTATCATCCCCGATCATTGAATGAATTTTGAATTTTAGGGTTACCTATAACTAAAGGTGTAAATTGTAAAAAACGATGTACCTAAACGAATACAGTAAGTAATGTCCTTCTTTTTTTTTATTATAAGATGGGACTATTGGCCTCAATCTTGACTATAAATATCAAAGATGAGGTCAACGATGGAGCGAGTTAACCCAGAAAATGCCTATACAGGCACTGATACTCCCACGCACCGACGGAACACAGCAAGCTGTTTGGCGTCGGACTTCGGTAGGAGGGTGGTCGCGAACCAGACGGCTCTTTACAGAGCCTATACCACACCGCATGAGACCATAGGACGACACCTCAGATTCAGAAAAAAAAAAGAAGTGTCGTTGCCTGGGATGGATTACTAGGCGGCAGGTCTCATTTGTGTTTCCTTAGTCGCCTCTTACGACACCTACGGAAAGAGATGGGGTGGTGTTATTCTCAACCGATCACCACACGGCAAAATTCGTTCAATAGTTATCGTTTATCGATTATCATCGGTTCTAGCCCCAAGTACTTAATGTATAATGGCATTTCACCAGACTTCGAAAGAAAAAAATATTATTTATACTTTGTTTTTTTTTACTAATGTTTAGTGTTTGTTTTTTCTGGTAGCGCTGGTGATCTGATGTCAAGATAGGAATTAAATGGTCTTGAACTAAAAATTCTTGTCTTTGCCGACCCTCTAAGAGAAGCCGCGTGCTGGATGAATAAGAGAGTCGTATATGAGTGTCAGTTATTGCAAAACAAACGCTCGTGTTAGGAATTTATAAAAGACGTGACTGCTATAAGTAATGCTGCCAGTATCTCACAGTGTGTAGACAAAGGCATTATGCACATGTTGAATGTAGGGCAGGTACCTATTCATTCGATTCACCATTTGAGTCGATGCTGGCCGAACCGGAAAGGTTCGCTAGACGGCACTGATAGGTAGTAAGAGGTGGATATGCACGGTCACAAGAGTGTGGGTACTTCATGTTTTTTCATATAGATAATGGATTTTCTTTTGACCACAATCTAGCCATGGGGTGGAAACGTGGTCGAGGATGTAGTAAGCTCATCCAGAAGATGCCCTTTCACTCTAACTTTAAAGAGATTCGGGTTAAGCTCGGAAATACAGACGCAAGCAGAGATTCCATTCCTCAGCAGTGCGCAAAATAAAAGAAAAGCGAAGCGCTCAGTACGGATCCGAGGAATTTCGACAAGGTAAGGGTGGTACCCCGTGGTGCGTCTGGATGTCCAGTACCTAAAGTCACCACAATATTGTTTTGTTGCTGCCCCTTTCTTCAGGCGGAATTTCACACATTCAAAGGCCAAGTTCGCTGACAAGGTGAGCCCTTGTAGCGCAACAAAACAATATTGTGGTGACTTTAGTAGACGATCATTTACCGGAGTTAGTGGTGCCTTTCGCCCGGTGCACTTATCCCAACCAAGCTAATAATAATAATAAACGTTACACATTCAAAGGCCCACACTAAGATTTTCCCTTATGTCGTGGGTCCCTTGGAACATACATAAAGACGGACACAAACATTCATGACTCAAGAACAAACATTTGCTTTTAAAACAATCATTTGCCCCGACTGGGAATTTATAGATCCCGGGTCGATCAAGAGGCAGCGCCACTATCACTCAAACAAACCGGCCGTGGCCGTCCTTACCAGTTGTATTGGTTGGGATAAGTGCACCGCGCGATGCCTTTTCTATATTTTTTACAAATTTCATTAACTTACGTTCGTTTCCAAAGAAAGTTTTAAATTAACAGCAATTATTTTTATACAAACGTAAACCTTTAGCTTTCCTACATTGTATACCATAACATGTGTATGAAACCCCCAGAACTACAGTAGGTATAGGGTGATATAAATTCAGGATGCGTACAGAACACATCGCAATACGTCGAATTGAAGCCCAAAGACCTTGATTACAGCATACTAGGAGCATCCCTCCATCTCTCCACACACTGTGGGGTGGCGGCGAATGAATTTTTATGTTATGGTTATGCACGCCGCGATCTCAGAACATATTATTGTTTATAGCGCTTTTCAGGTCATGAATGCTTATCTGTTTTCGATAAAAAGGCATTCACACGTCTTCACGATGTTTTCCTTCAAAAGGTAGTCAGGTGCAGAGTTACCTCCCTTGTATAGTAAGGATACAATTCCCTCTGAGAATGTAGGTATGTACCTGCCCACTTACATTAGCTTTTAGACTGTTGTACCTGTTATACCCGTGACCACGCCACGCTAAGATATTTAAAGTCACCCCATATTAAAATCAATTGATGTTCGTTAGTCTCGCTAAAACCTGTGCCAAAACCTAAAAACGGCTTGACCGATTTGGATTATTCTTTTTTTTATTGTGTCTCTAATTTTCAGGATACGGTTTAAATTTAACCGCCGGGTAATTACCTATCCCATGGAACGAAGTCGGGCGCGGAAAGCTAGTTATAAATAAAACTACTTTAATTCAATTTATTCCTTTTATTTGTTTACAAACTGCTTATTACTTTCGGCTTCTATCGCTAGCTTTCCGACGTAACTACTAACGAATAGTCGGATGCCTCTGACTGTACCACCGGCTTTACAATTTACAAAATAACTGTAGGTCTAAAGCGCACTACACACCAAAGCCGCCGACCCGGCGACTTTTGTCGGCGGGTAGGCCGCCGGCACGATTATCACTAGAAACTTGCCCGGCGGCCTACCCGCCGACAAAAGTCGCCGGGTCGGCGGCTTTGGTGTGTAGTACGCTTAAGAATTACACTTTTTTAGTTTAACAGAATAGCAGGGCTATTCCACTAAAGACTACAACTGCATTAGTGTGCTATGGGTGACAAAATAAGCAAACGTGAACGTCCCGACAATTTTATTAAGCAGTCCTGCCTAACTTTTGGGAGTTTATTCGTGTCGATACGACATATAGGACGACTTTAAGTTAATTAGCGAAATAAACCTTTAGGAGATGATTATCCCTATTAAACTGATCAACTTTCCCCAAGAAATATGAAATTCTTGAAAATTTTGTAGGTAGCTAAGGCAATCAGCTGATTCCTGTGAAAGTAATGTAAAGAAATAACGGGCATCAGTTATCAGTTAATTTATAGATTAAAAGTAATATTAGAGACTATATCGAGTGGATATGAAATAAGCATTGAAAAGTTCGACGAATACGCCTTCGATACTGCAAAACTGTACGTCGAGCTTTACTCGTGGCACCCAATGACTCCGACAATGCACAAAATATTAATACACGGTGCAACCATAATAAAGAAAGCATTAGTGCCCATAGGCCAACTTTGGGAGGAGGCTGCAGAGGCCCGGAATTGCACGCAAGTTTTCCAGGGAAAGCTGCAACCTAGATATATACAACAGACTACTTTTAAGTTCCGACCCGTTACTGAGCAGCATGAGACAGATAAACAAAAAGAAAATTAAGGCGTTTTTACCGGAGCCCATGGAACTATTAATGTCCGCTGAGCCCAATACGACAGATCCAATGGAAAGTGAGGAAGAAGACGAATCTGAAGATGAAAATTGAGTGTATATAAAATTTTAGTTTAGTATTAGTGTTCATATTGAATGTATTGTGAGGGTTCTTTAAAAATAAATTTGATTTTTTACAATTGCAACACACAGTTTTACTTATAAATTAAATTTGAAATAAGAATAACAAAAAAAATTTTGGCCGCTCAAATACCCCTATGTGCAGTGCAGTTATTAGTGGAATCAGCCTGCAGGAAATTTTAAATAAAGAAATACAGAATTGAGCAGGGTACAATAAATAATTATGGCCTTACTAGTAATACTTACACATTGCATGGTACTAGTTTATAACGACCAAAAACTGTATTGGCGCGTGTTGTAGGTACCAGTGTATAAGTATTAGTAGGTAAGACCTTTAGAAAACTACTTAACAATATATAAGGAATTAAATATAAAATATTTCTATGTATGACATAATCGTAAATAATAACATTTTTAAGTAACTAACGTGGGATGGTCGGAAGATCAGAATCGGATTTATTGAATTAATTACCAGAAATATTGAGATAATGACAAAGAAAATATTATTTTATCAATAACACAAGATATAATTGTTTTCTTTAACTTTTCATTTTAGTTCTGAAAGTCAAATGAAGAGGGACAAAATTCGATAAAATTACTTTCATGGCATCACGAAAATAATCATAAAAATTGATATCACGCGTGAAGATAATCTTTAAATTCCTATAAATTATTGAAAGTCCCTACAAAAACAGTAGACGTTATAAGACACCAATCAAAGGGGTTCGAAGATTTTAATATGAGAGCCGGCCTGTGGCCGCCATCTTGGATATTTTTTCTCGAATGTGATGTCGCAGTTTGAAACCTAGTCAGATCGATAGAGGATGTTTAGGTAATCAAAAAGTAAAGAGGGTCATTTTTTCGTATCATCACCGGGAACCGAGATATAATTGATTTTAGTTAAACATGTGCTGCCATCTAGATTTTGTTTTAAAAATTAAGTTTTTTCAAAATATCGCTAGTGTAATGATAGATACGCGCTATTTGATGACAATAAAGCCTAGGATTTTTTATTTTGTTCTTTTTTTAACCGACTACAAAAAAGGAGGAGGTACTATGTATCTTTTTTTATGTATGTTCATTGATTTCTCCGCCATCTATGGACCGATTTTCAAAATTCTTTTTTTGTTCGAAAGAGTTTACTCTAGAAATGAACCCACTGTCATCACATCAGGATCTGATGATGGAATCCCAGGAAAATCGAGAGAAACCCTCGAATTTAATAGGCATTTACATTTATCCTCACGTGCTTTCTATTATTTAAACTCAAAATAGAAAAATAAAAAAACATTTTATAAAAAAAATAAACCGACTTCTAAAAGCTTAAAATAAAGACGTATCATTTAATATCTGCTACATATCTACTGATATTTTTGAAGTCAGAGTCAGGTAATGAGTTTGATAGACTATACGTCTTCAAACAGATAAGTAGGTACGTAGTACATACATGCGATGCTAGTCTTGATTTTTCGCTTTTTGAAGTCGGTTTATTTTCTTTTAATATATTTAACTTTTATTTTAAAGTATAAGCATCTTTCACATAAACCCCGTTAGAGATTATGAGCGTGAGTGTATGGATGAATTACCTTATCTGGTAGTTTATTGAAATAAAACCTTCAGATATAATATCATTACATTTATGAATCAATTATATCTC
The DNA here is from genome assembly GCA_949987775.1 of Aproaerema taeniolella. Lineage (NCBI taxonomy): Eukaryota > Metazoa > Arthropoda > Insecta > Lepidoptera > Gelechiidae > Aproaerema > Aproaerema taeniolella. The sequence continues at coordinate 8,113,689 of OX465258.1, read as the reverse complement.
TAATAATTAATGACATAATTCTTAGAAAGTTCGGTATGTATTTTGTCGACAGTCGAGTCTATTACGGGCTAGGAAAGTAAAGCGACAAAAAATGTTCTTTTGTCGCTTTATTATCCTATAAGTTAAAATGAATTTAAAAATAGCCCGTTCAACAATTACGTACTGTGCACGTACACAGCTATTTAATTGTTGTCGTTATTGAGAGTGGGTGTAATGCTATATAATATAGTATATTATTGTATGTAAAACAAGCTAAACCAACCAAAGCAGAGTGATTTAAATCGAGTGACGTTACATGGAGTTTACACTGTACATCGTTTTCAACTTTTTATGGTAGCACGCCCGCATCCGAATCAGCGATCGGGGAAGGGAGGGGTCACGGGGAGACTGCATAACAAGACACGTCAGTTTGCCACTTTCTTTCGCATTGTGCGCAGGCGTCGCGATTATTTCCCGTTGAGAAGAAGTCATTCTGTTGTTATTTGCTTTTAGTTGTTGGTTGTTCAAGTTGTGTTTTTGTTAAGTTTTTGTTGTTGAATTTTTTTTTGTTGAAGTTTTTTGTTAAGTTAAAATGTCAGACCACGTTGGTGGAAGACAATGTTTTTTTTGTGGTGTATGTACTGTTCGAGGATGGTCACGAAGATCACGGCGTCGTGGTATTGAGTCGTACTTGCTGACTCAACAGTATCTTACTAGCCACCAGTGTGTTCTTGTCTACGCAAATCAACGATTTACTGGACGACAGGTTAGTAATACATATAATATATAAAAAAAATACTTTTTTTTAAAATAATGTACTAAAATATTTTTAACTTCTTATTTAAAATTAGTTCAATAATTTAAATAAGTGTGAACGAAAACCGACGCTGTCAGAATCGATGCAAAGCTATGTTGATTGTGATACTTTTTGGCAGAAAACAATTGAAATCCATTTCTAAAATGGTGTCATCCTCTTAACTGCTTCAAACTTTAAAACAGTGAACATAGCGAGTGAAAAAAAGTCTTTAGGTACCTAAAAAGTTTTGTAACCGATAAATAATATCAAGTTTTCTTCTCTCCGTTTAACGACAAATATCAATAATGTCACAAAAAACGCAGTAATTTAAATGTCATTATGTAGAGTTCATACGGTATTAACATTAAGAATTATGTAGCATCACAACCAGTCTAAACAATGATAATAATACGTCATTTAGTAATTTCTGTTGATTTTATAATGCCATCGTCAACGGTCGATTGCCCTTTTAAGTTGCCGAAATTAATAATGCAGCTGTGTACGTTCTTTTGTTTGTTGTTTTATTGCTTTGTTATCTAAAACTATTTACCTATTTCGTCTGTCGGCATCAAGTTTTTTGTTTCATTCTTAGAAATTCCTTTTTTTGTTTGTTGTAACCGCCTTGCACGTGTGTACATTAGCTGCTAAACTGTTGAAAAGTTTTTATGTAAGGATCTGTTATCATATTCTGTATTGTGTACTGACGAAAAAGTTTAATTTATATTCATTTTATGACAACTTTCAATAATGCCGTAAAGTGTACAGTCATTAAAGTGTCGCTATACATATAGAGTTCACACTTATTGTTTCTTTCCATTATCCAATTTACTAACGCTTTCGATCCCATCGATTCACTTCAAATATTGAATTAATTCTAATCAAATGGATTCCACCGCTAAGACTTAATTTTTTTTACTTTAATAGTTGGTGAGAAATATAAATATTTACCATTTTGCATACATATATTGTTTGTCCTTCCTTCATGTAGCAACAGAGCATCGAATCGACTTACTTTTTTCCACAAGGATAGTTAGAGGGCCGTAAAGTGACACATAATACCTTTCAATGTAAACTAAGCCGCGGATGAAAAGCTTGTATCACTCATTTTGACCAATCGCACTAAAGGCTACGTCCGTTCAGATAGTCAGACAAAATGACAAAAAAGGAAAACAAAAAATTATCTAAATACCTATTTTATTGCATTAAATCATTATTTCATGAACTCCCACTTTCCCACTAGGCTTAAAATAATGTTCAACACTAAACATTATTTTAAGCCTGGTATTGCTAAACATTAAATACTCTGTAATTATCAGTACTATGTTTGATATTATTTATCCTAGATTACACTCTACCAATCACTTACCAGTAGCTTGGAATATGTTATGTTTTTAACACTATTTTGCAATATACTGTTTAAGATTTACATGGTTATTTTCACGAGTCAATGTTTATATAAGCTTATAAATATTTCGTACGGTATTTTGGTAAGCTTGAATACACGAAATACAAATGAATGTTTTTTTTATTACAGTTCACCAATCAAGATCGAATATGCAGAACTTGTCTCCTGCGTGCTACTCGCTTTGCAGCCAGACAAAGGGAAATAGATGAGCACAGGGAGTTTCAAGCAGCAGCTGCTGAAGTAGCAATTGACGAAGCATTTCAAGCTTCATCTAGTTCAAGCACACCGCAAGGATCAGCGAGCGATCCTCTTGGGGAAGTAGAGGTGCCACAAAATGTTTTAGTTGAAGAAGATATACCAGAGCCCCCAACGGACGATGAGCAAGCGCCGCAGCCTTCAATGTCAAATGTCAATGCTAACGTGGCAGCTGTGCCTGTGCCTGGGCTTACTCGAATTTCCAGCACAGCGTCACTTTGCATTGTACAAGGATGTAATACAGGTGTTCTACATAGGATCCCAAAAAGGATTAGAACGTGTATTCTGAAAGTACAAAGCGTTTTTATACCCTATGGAGCTAGAGTCTGTGAAGAACATTTACAAAGCAATATTTGGGTTGATATAATAACATACTGCCGTCCGATACACGATACTTTTAGTAGTGCCGACCTGGGTGAAATGTTCAAATTACTTCAAAAACCAGACAAATCCTATATTGATTTTGAGAATTTGAATTCTATAGATGATGTAATTTTTCATTTCTTCATCGGGTTCACCAAAGCTGAATTCGATGACTTATTAAATCAGTCGCCTTCTATTACTGAAACATTCAAAAGAAGACCAAAAACAGCTCTAGCTGCAATGTTATGTAAATTACGTTCTGGTGATTCTAACGAACGTTTATCAAGTATTTTTCGAATGACTCCGCAGCACTTTGGGGCTTTAGTCCGAAAAGTACAAAAGTGTTTGATGTCTGACTTTGTGCCAAATAATCTCGGATTTGATCATTTATATGGACCTGATCGCGCTGATCGCTACCGAGACGAACTAGAAGATAGAATTCTAAGAATACCAAAAATATTATTCACAGACCGGCACAACGATATCCAATTAATTAGCATTTGTGATGGAACCTACTTTTATGTACAAAAAAGTTCCAATTATCAATTTCAAAGAGAGTCTTATAGCAGCCACAAGCACCGAAATCTTGTAAAAATATTTTTGATTGTTAGCCCAGACGGCTACATCATAGAAGTTTTTGGTCCATATGAGGCTAATAAATCTGATGCTACGATCATGGAAGAATTGATAAAAGAAAACCCTGATAATCCGTTTCATTGGTTTTATAAACAGGGTGATGTCTTCATTTTAGACCGAGGCTTTCGAGACGTTATTGAGAAGATTGAAGGTGTTGGATATAAGGCTTACATGCCTTTAACGAAAGATGATGATGAGAGGCAGCTCTCTACTCAACAGGCCAATGAGTCCAGGAAAGTGACCTTATGCCGCTGGGTGGTGGAGACTATAAATGGTCGTTTAAAGAATCAATTCCGTCAGCTACGATCGCAGTGTTCAAATTACACAGTGCCTCGTATTGCTGACGAAGTTAGAATAGCTTGTGCATTAATAAATGCGTATGGAAAAAAGTTGACTGACAGTGACCTGGTTGATGAGATTGTCAATGAAATATATTTGAAATATGACACTCCAAACTTACTGAGTAGTTTAGTCATTGACAATAACTTAAATCAGCGAAGAGCGAGGTTTCAACCCATAGATGGCAGCGTAGGGTTTGAACAGTTTCCTATTTTAGAATATGATGAATTAATAGTAATAGCTTTGGGACCATACCAAGTAGCGCAAGCAAAAAGTTACTATGGGGAGCACATTAAGCCCAATGGTGCTTTTATAATCGAAGTCTATGAAGACAGGACCATTGATTTCGATCTTAACGACTATTCAATTGTCACTACTGAACCCTGGCTTCTCAGAGCAAAAATTCAGTCAAGACACCAAAGTAACCGAATCTATTTCGTGTACATATTAATAGACAACGGTTTGCAAGGGAGGCGTAAAATCGTCGAATACTACTGTAATTGTTTGGTTGGGAAACGAACCTTAGGATGCTGTGCCCACGTCATGTGCATAATTTGGTACATGGCTTGGGCTCGGCATCAAGAAAATCCCATCCGACCTCCTGCGGCCTTCTTAGACATAATATGGGCTAGGACTGAAAATGACGAGGAGAATGAACAAGACAATGGTGAATGATGCGTAGCGCATATATTTCTATATGGTATACTAGCTTTTCGCCCGGGACTTCGTTCCCGTGGGAATTTTTTCGTCAATTTTCCAATGTTTTTAATAGTTGTTCTGCTATTCGGGACTGAGAAAAATACAATCAATCAAAAACCATGAAAATCGGTCCAACCGTTCTCGAATTATAAGTGTTCAAACAAACACGACTTTATTATATATGTAAGTATTAAGATTTACATACTGTAGGCTGGACGAATAAACTATTATCATGCAATTTTTTTTCAACTAAATCAGTACTCGTATTTCTTCATTTCAGTTTGCTGCTGAGACCAGCTATTGTACGTCTTTTAAATCTTACTTTTTATTTTATCCATCCAGCAATAGTATGTAATACTTAAGGCGACTGCAGCACCCGATAAAGGCAGCACACATAAGAATCTCCGTCTCTCAACAGGCCTGGGCCGGCAGTGCGAACAGTGTCGATACACGAAGTTTACGGACTGTGAAAGCGTGCGTGCGTAAAAACATGTTCGAAAGTTAGAAAAATGAGATTTATGGAAAAATGCGTTAACTACTTATCGAGAGTGTTCAATCACGAACATTTTTATAGAAAAATTCAAGTTCCTGTGTGCATTTTACTATCGTTTTTACAGCTTAAAATATACACAATATTGGGTATTTAGAGGTGACTTTGTGAGCTTTTCCTATCGAACCAAAAGTGCTGAATCATGTTTTCAGCAAACTACTTATCTAGTTTATGTCCTGAATATTACCGTAGTATTTTTTTTCTTCGATTTGATGCAGTGCGTCGTGCTTATCTACGCATCATAAAATCGTAATTTAGGTGCTGTAGTCGCCTTAATACTGTGTAGTAATATATGGTTTACCATAATTTGGTAAGAGTCTCGTTGACAAAATCGTTATAAAGATGTCGGCTTTGTTATTAGACCTATTCGCGGTATGTCTTACTTTAAATGAAACATTTGTACTACGGAAGCCGGCGCTATTCTGAGCGAGATAAAGCCGGTGTTAAGGTCAATATGTATACAATGTATAGCCTGATGCGCTCCCATGTACATGTGTACCTAAAAGATTTATTTTTTTACAAAAAAAAATCATTCAAAATAGCTCCATTTCTATATACATCTGTTAATAAAAATAAATAACATATTGTGTAATATTATGGATTTCCATTTGTTTTATTATTATTCGTGTATAAAAATTGTACTTTAATTTACTTTACCTAGTCAAGTCAGGTGCTATCATCGTGTTATTATTTTATTTGATTAACATTCTGCCCGCGGCGCGCACCTCTTACTATCTAAGTGCAGAAAATCAAATTAATCTGTTCCACAGTCACAACGTGATAGTAAAACAAACAAACGAATAAACAAATAATCACAGTTTTAAACATTTATCCTTAATTCTTTATCGATCTTAATGTGGAAGTTCGTCTGTTTGTTTTTCCTTCCCTCACATCGTGTCTGTAATTATTTAAAAACTCATCGCTAGTCCGTAAACGAAGTCCCGGGTGGAAAGTTAGTGTAACAAAAACTGTTTATATTCATAATATTATGTACTTTCACATTTTATAATATAAGTAAGGATAATTGTAAAAGTAAAGTGATATCGTATTTGATATTTTGTTTGACTTTATTTTGTTAATTATCTATCGAACTGTTTATTTAATAAATGTAATGATTATATTGTGTCTAAAGGCTTTTATTTCAATAAACTACCTAATGAAGTCATTCATCCATACACTCACGCCCATAATCTCTAACGGGGTTTATGTGAAAGATGCTTATACTCTTTAAAAAAAAATGTACTAATTTTATAAGAAAAATAAAATAAACCGATTTCAAAAAGCGAAAATAAAGACAAGCATTTAATGCGCTACGTACCTACTAATCGTTTTGGAGACGTATGGCCTATCAAACTCATTTGACTTGGCACCGCCTTCAAATAGATCAGTAGGTATGTAGCACATTAAATGATGCGTCTTTATTTTTCGCTTTTTGAAGTCGATTTAATTTTTTTGTTAATAGTTTGTTTATTTATCTATTTTAAGTGTAAATAATAGAAAGTACGTGAGTTATGTAAGTGCCCACTCAATTCGAGGGTTTCTCTCGATTTTCCTGGGATTCCATCATCAGATCCTGATGTGATGACAGTGGGTTCATTTCTAGAGTAAACTCTTTCGAACAAAAAAAGAATTTTGAAAATCGGTCCATAGATGGCGGAGAAATCAATGAACATACATAAAAAAAGATACATAGTACCTCCTCCTTTTTTGTAGTCGGTTAAAAAAAGAACAAAATAAAAAATCCTAGGCTTTATTGTCATCAAATAGCGCGTATCTATCATTACACTAGCGATATTTTGAAAAAACTTAATTTTTAAAACAAAATCTAGATGGCAGCACATGTTTAACTAAAATCAATTATATCTCGGTTCCCGGTGATGATACGAAAAAATGACCCTCTTTACTTTTTGATTACCTAAACATCCTCTATCGATCTGACTAGGTTTCAAACTGCGACATCACATTCGAAAAAATCGGCAGCCATCTTGGATCACAGGCCGTTTTTCTTCGAACCCCTTTCAGAGGCATTTACAATTTTGACGAGCGTCACCCTAAATCCATGTTAGGGCATTTCCATTATGACGAATGCAACACTCGTAATAAATTAATTATTTTTAATAACAAAAAAAATTGAATTTGTATGAAATACTTAGTGATTTTAAATTAGCTAGCAAAACTTTAAGGGTGATTTTTGGTATCAAACTAATCAACTTTCCCCAAGGAACCCATATTAAATTCTCGTAATTTTATTTAGACTTCTATAACGGTATGTATATCAGTTGATCGGCAGAAGTTATTTGTAGAGGCACAGAATAAATAATAGTACTGTAGAGGTATCTTTTTTTCACATTTCGATCTTATTACTTGGAGAATGCTACTCAGTTTCGTGAGCTGCCGGGCTATGATGATCGACATACTAACTCACGCGTTATCACGTGGTCAGGTGACTGTTTCGACCAATGAGTTTACGAGAAAGCGTCACGTGACCACGAGGTAACGCGTGAGATAATATGTCGTTGCGATCATCATAGCCCGGCTGCTCACATATTTTATTTTCGCTACTTAATTTAAAGTCACCAAATCTAAATAATCAGAAGAGAGCCCTTTGAACCTCTCTTGTTTTTTTTTTAAATGCGTTTAAAACATTGCACCTGTCATACTAGAATCACCCATTACTTACCTACTTCCACCTGCCCGCAGGTAAATAAGATACTACGAATATTAGGGATAGGAATATACTATAAATAAACCTACAAAACACAAATAAATGTATGAAACTGTATAAAACACCAAGTAAGGTACGTAAGGTAAGTCTTTCTAGAGTACATTTGGCAAGCTCTTTAATGTGAGTAAACACGACAGCATGTAAGACGACACGTGAGGACCTCAATCAAAAGTTTTTTTTTTTTTAAAGAGCAACGTTCAAGTTTCGTCTGTTGTTCGTGGGGGAAGACTGCACCTTTTCGAACAGGCAATACACCCTGTTGTAGAAACATACATTAAACGTAATGCTACTTTAAACACCATACTGTCACTTTCCGGCTAGTTGACGTAAACGGCATAACATTTAAAGAGGCTTTAACTTTAATTAACGTTTATGCAACTAAGTTATAAGAGTTAAAAGAAGAAACGCAATTTATTAATTGAAGTAATTTAAGCAACCTAGGTACTAAGTAAGTTCTCTGAAACCATTTTATTTTTACTTGAATTTGAAGTCGCCCTTATCTATTTTGTTATACATACCATTTTGTAGTACAAATATATAATCTGATGTGCTGTTGTCTGCATATTCAAAACTCAAGAGCTATCACGATGGACATTTGAAGCAAGATTTGAAGAAGTAGAATGAATGGTACGTCCAAAGTGTCAAGCTACATGTGTTAACTGTACTACGCCGTATAGAATGTGTGCTATTAATGTAAAAAAATAAAACCGATCTGATTAAAATTACATATAACTACTTTATAAAAAATAGCTTTTGAAAATTAAAAAGCTTTCTATGTCAAAACTTTTATAATGAACTTTTTATCTTTTGTAAAGGTTTACAAGTTTAGAATGTTATACTCGGATTAAATTTCACACATTTTTGACAAGATGTATTGTTTCAAGTAACGCTCTAATTTTACCAATCAACTATTAATTTCGTGTGATGTAAGTGTAGATATATTTACTTATTTAAGAATAACACACATAAAATATTATCCCCATTCATTTTTTTACTTCTCAATTATGTGATGTTGAATCCTTGTATATTCTAATCAACATCCGGTTACAGTGCGACAAGAATCTAAACGAGCATGGCCAAAAAGGAATCAACGCCGCCATCTTGAAAAACGTTATAATTTCGTCAGTTCTGATATAACATTGCTCTCATTTGTAGCGTTGCTTGCGCTCTCGCTCATTTTGGATCCTTATCGCACTGTATTTAGAGTTCATTTTAATTTAAAAATAAATACTCAGCTACATTCTTGATTATTCTGTCACTCTCCCACTCGTTATCTGTCAATGTGTAACTATATTGTATATAGTCTATGGAGATGTTTGAATAGTGTTTTAATACCCAACCAGCTAATCTAAAGAAAGAAACAGATAAATTGATCAATGTATGCCCGATTAGCGTGTAATAAAATGCTAAAATATTTTAAAGGAATGCTGGACTTCATAGTCTTAGTTAAAATATTTTTATAGTTAAAATAAAACAGGTTTTTTTCATGTTTCACCAATTTTATGTTTACGTCACTTCGGTTTGGCAATTATTTTCAATAATAAAATATTTTTACCTTTTCAATCGTATTGGACTAAGTTTAGTCGAAGATCTTTAAGATCACAAACCGATACTTTATTTGTGCAAGATTAAAAATAAAATATCAAATCCCCCTCACCAAGCCTTGTACTTCCACAAAATTAAAAATCGCATTTTTGTGATAATTGAAACCACCTAATATTTTGCAATTCGCCCAAATTCTCACTTACATGTCTTTTATTAATATTTTTTTGTTAATGATCTTTTTTTTACATTTTTGGTCTTCTATTGACAATGCTACATACATAATTATTATATTTTATATCACGAAGTCTGTATAGTTCCACACTCGAATAATTTATTTTATCTTATCGAAACATTTTAGAAGTCGCATTTATATTTTAGTGTGCCCACTTTGAAAGTGTAACTTGTAATTGTCCCATTACTTTCATACAGCATCATCTCGTTTTCTCTTATACCATTATTTTAAGGTTAAATATTTAAATGTTTCTAAGATAATTCCTAGAACTAAACAGACAGAGTGAAATAAAACATCTGTAGTTTGTCTATCGATCACAATTCTGTCTCTATGGTCTGACCATTACCACTGTACCGCGCCTTAGGTATGCGGGGCGAGGCGGGGGGTAGGGTAGGCCGCTCACGCCCAGACAATTTGTGTTGTTGTAGTTTAATTTATCCCTTTCGGGAAAGGCAAAGGAATATATGTCCATACAACCGTTGTCTTAAGTTTTTCCCTTCCGTTGACAGGAAACCGATAGTGTTTTGTTTACGGAAAACTTTGGCAGCGAGAAGCACTGCCGCGGAGATCTTTGTCGGAACCAAAAGGAGCAAATACACAATACCACTTGAATTCTTCTATCACTACACTGTTTATAGAGATGACGGCGAACTGACAGAATGGGAGCAGCCGCCCTTTGCGTTAATGGTCACACTTCAACAGAAAATGTTTTGAACATGTATCGTTTAGAATAATTATAATGGAGACAAAAATATTTGACTTACTTTCGTAAACATTACGAACAGCGACAATTAGACGTTATATAATTTTTTCGATTTAAATAACTCGCCCTTCTATCACATGATTACATTACTTGGTATAGGATCTTCTATATTGTTATACGAGTATACAGGGTGTAAAAGACAGCTTAACAAAAACTGAAACCTTGGACCCAGACAATCATTCTGAACGATTTTCTAGTGGAATTTTTCTCCGGAAAATTGTCAATGTTTTTATGTTTTTTAATATTTTCTGATTAATTTTTTTATTATTCAATCGAATACACTCCATTTTGCAATAAAAAAAACAATTATAACAACGTAAACCACGAAAACCAGCAATGTACATCGCACTCCGACAGCAGCGCGGCGCGGCGGGGCGCGGTTTCACGATATGTTGCGTAGCGCCAAAGTAGGTAAATGATGAAAACTTCTTAACATGACATTTCCGGGAAAAAATAATTACTTTTAGCTGATGATAGTTATGGGTAGATTCCACCATTTAAGTATTTGCTAAGCTGCCCTTTACACCCTGTATAGGAATCAGTTAGCGAAACTTTATGGGGTGATTCTCCCCATGCAAGCGAACAACTTTCCCTAAGGAATCCATATGAAATTCCTAAAAAAATGTTTCGAATTCTCATACTAGACAGTCAGCTGGTCGTTAAATTTGTAGGTAAACGACCCATGTTCCTTGAGGAAATTTGTTCAGTTAAGTGAGCTTCACGTCCTTTATTTTCGCTTACAAATCGAATCACCCACTATATATAAACAAATATAGCAACAATACAATCCATACATCCTAAAGTAGAATTCTTAAATTTTAATTTAGTTTTACCCTAACCAATTTCAAAATTTTGAAAGAAAGTTCTACCTTAGGTCACCATTTAATTTTCCAACTTACTATTAGGTTTTATCTACTGACTGCATATGTAATGCTAATGATTTACTCTATCACAAAAAAAATGGAAATATCAAAGTAGTTCTAGTTACCAATTAAACTATGCTTCGTAAGCATAGCCTATGTATACCGTCCAAAGACCATAACTAATGTACTCTGCCTACTAGTGATTCTGTCATAAATAAATAAAGGCCTTCTGAGACTTACCTTTCTCTTTTTCTGTACACTGTTAAGTCGACCTAAATAAAAAAATGCTTTAGAGTAAAATAGCAAACAAAATTTTTTATGCCTTTAACTTGCCTGTTATTAAAGTTACAGATTAACAATTTAATCAAAAGTAACGGAATCGGAGTAAAGGACCCGAATTTCTTCCTAGTATTGACTATAAGGGCTACATTGCAGTCAGACTGGGAGTAGTATAGTTGTCTCTGTCGCACTCGCGTGTTGTCCGTAAGATTATTAGTTAGGAGTGACGCTCTGTTGCTTATGCCGCCTGTGGTCGTAGTTGACGAGCCTCTGGCCCACAAGGTACTTGTCATTTTTGATGTGCTCATATAGTTTTCGGAATTGTCGGATCTGTAAAGACAATTTCCATTGTAAGACAGTTTTTTATGAAACTAGCAATCAGCCGCACGCATGTACTTACTAAGTGTGCGTAAGCGAGCACACAATGTGTGATATTTAATTAATGTTACAAATACTTGATAACCACAATTTTCCAGAATTTCCAATATCAAATTATAAATGTTCACGTGTCATAGTAAAAAGCTGGTATACCTCATAGGAGCTTACAGAGTGTGAGTGTGTATACCTGGACGAATTTCCTGGAAGTAAGTAGTACCGCTTCACCTCTGCTTACAGAGTGTGAGTGTAAATCTGGACGAGTTACCTAGAAGTAAGTAGTGCCGCTCCACTTCTGCTTACAGAGTGCGAGTGTGTATACCTGGACGAATTTCCTGGAAGTAAGTAGTACCGCTTCACCTCTGCTTACAGAGTGTGAGTGTGTAAATCTGGACGAGTTACCTAGAAGTAAGTAGTGCCGCTCCACTTCTGCTTACAGAGTGTGAGTGTGTAAATCTGGACGAGTTACCTAGAAGTAAGTAGTGCCGCTCCACTTCTGCTTACAGAGTGCGAGTGTGTATACCTGGACGAATTTCCTGGAAGTAAGTAGTACCGCTTCACCTCTGCTTACAGAGTGTGAGTGTGTAAATCTGGACGAGTTACCTAGAAGTAAGTAGTGCCGCTCCACTTCTGCTTACAGAGTGTGAGTGTGTAAATCTGGACGAGTTACCTAGAAGTAAGTAGTGCCGCTCCACTTCTGCTTACAGAGTGCGAGTGTGTATACCTGGACGAGTTACCTAGAAGTAAGTAGTGCCGCTCCACTTCTGCTTACAGAGTGTGAGTGTGTAAATCTGGACGATTTACCTAGAAGTAAGTAGTGCCGCTCCACTTCTGCTTACAGAGTGTGAGTGTGTAAATCTGGACGAGTTACCTAGAAGTAAGTAGTGCCGCTCCACTTCTGCTTACAGAGTGTGAGTGTGTAAATCTGGACGAGTTATCTAGAAGTAAGTAGTGCCGCTCCACTTCTGCTTACAGAGTGTGAGTGTGTAAATCTGGACGAGTTACCTAGAAGTAAGTAGTGCCGCTCCACTTCTGCTTACAGAGTGTGAGTGTGTAAATCTGGACGAGTTACCTAGAAGTAAGTAGTGCCGCTCCACTTCTGCTTACAGAGTGTGAGTGTGTAAATCTGGACGAGTTACCTAGAAGTAAGTAGTGCCGCTCCACTTCTGCTTACAGAGTGTGAGTGTGTAAATCTGGACGAGTTACCTAGAAGTAAGTAGTGCCGCTCCACTTCTGCTTACAGAGTGTGAGTGTGTAAATCTGGACGAGTTACCTAGAAGTAAGTAGTGCCGCTCCACTTCTGCTTACAGAGTGTGAGTGTGTAAATCTGGACGAGTTACCTAGAAGTAAGTAGTGCCGCTCCACTTCTGCTTACAGAGTGCGAGTGTGTATACCTGGACGAGTTACCTGGAAGTAAGTAGCGCCACTCCACTTCTGCTTACAGAGTGCAAGTGTGTATACATGGACGAGTTACCTGGAAGTAAGTAGTACCGTTCCACTTCTGCTTACAGTGTGAGTGTGTATACCTGGACGAGTTACCTGGAAGTAAGTAGTACCGTTCCACTTCTGCTTACAGTGTGTGTGTATACCTGGAAGTAAGTAGTGCCGCTCCACTTCTGCTTACAGTGTGAGTGTGTATATCTGGACGAGTTACCTGGAAGTAAGTAGTGCCCGCTCCACTTCTGCTTACAGAGTGTGAGTGTGTATACCTGGACGAGTTACCTGGAAGTAAGTAGTGCCGCTCCAATTCTGCTTACAGTGTGAGTGTGTATACCTGGACGAGTTACCTGGAAGTAAGTAGTGCCGCTCCACTTCTGCTTACAGTGTGAGTGTGTATACCTGGACGAGTTACCTGGAAGTAAGTAGTGCCGCTCCACTTCTGCTTACAGTGTGAGTGTGTATACCTGGACGAGTTACCTGGAAGTAAGTAGTGCCGCTCCACTTCTGCTTACAGTGTGAGTGTGTATACCTGGACGAGTTACCTAGAAGTAAGTAGTACCGTTCCACTTCTGCTTACAGTGTGTGTGTATACCTGGAAGTAAGTAGTGCCGCTCCACTTCTGCTTACAGTGTGAGTGTGTATATCTGGACGAGTTACCTGGAAGTAAGTAGTGCCCGCTCCACTTCTGCTTACAGAGTGTGAGTGTGTATACCTGGACGAGTTACCTGGAAGTAAGTAGTGCCGCTCCAATTCTGCTTACAGTGTGAGTGTGTATACCTGGACGAGTTACCTGGAAGTAAGTAGTGCCGCTCCACTTCTGCTTACAGTGTGAGTGTGTATATCTGGACGAGTTACCTGGAAGTAAGTAGTGCCCGCTCCACTTCTGCTTACAGAGTGTGAGTGTGTATACCTGGACGAGTTACCTGGAAGTAAGTAGTGCCGCTCCAATTCTGCTTACAGTGTGAGTGTGTATACCTGGACGAGTTACCTGGAAGTAAGTAGTGCCGCTCCACTTCTGCTTACAGTGTGAGTGTGTATACCTGGACGAGTTACCTGGAAGTAAGTAGTGCCGCTCCACTTCTGCTTACAGTGTGAGTGTGTATACCTGGACGAGTTACCTGGAAGTAAGTAGTGCCGCTCCACTTCTGCTTACAGTGTGAGTGTGTATACCTGGACGAGTTACCTAGAAGTAAGTAGTACCGTTCCACTTCTGCTTACAGTGTGTGTGTATACCTGGAAGTAAGTAGTGCCGCTCCACTTCTGCTTACAGTGTGAGTGTGTATATCTGGACGAGTTACCTGGAAGTAAGTAGTGCCCGCTCCACTTCTGCTTACAGAGTGTGAGTGTGTATACCTGGACGAGTTACCTGGAAGTAAGTAGTGCCGCTCCAATTCTGCTTACAGTGTGAGTGTGTATACCTGGACGAGTTACCTGGAAGTAAGTAGTGCCGCTCCACTTCTGCTTACAGTGTGAGTGTGTATACCTGGACGAGTTACCTGGAAGTAAGTAGTGCCGCTCCAATTCTGCTTACAGTGTGAGTGTGTATACCTGGACGAGTTACCTGGAAGTAAGTAGTGCCGCTCCACTTCTGCTTACAGTGTGAGTGTGTATACCTGGACGAGTTACCTGGAAATAAGTAGTGACGCTCCACGTCTGCTGATTGTAAGTATATATGTCGCCGGAAAATAGTAAGAATCGTAAATTGATAAATTTTCGAGGTATCAAAATCGCATTCGTATCAGAAGGACATTTAATCAAAACGCCCTAATAGCAGAACGGCCTTAAAGCAAAGCGGCATGTAAGCAGAACGTCCTATTAGCAGCATGACCTAGTAGCAAATGGGCCTACTGTCAAAAGCAAAATGAATCAACAGTACAGTCCTATACAAAATAAATTGAGCCGTGTGGTGATCGGTTGAGAATAACACCACCTCATCTCTTTCCGTGGGTTTCGTAAGAGGCGACGAAGGAAACACAAATGAGACCTACCTTCTATTAATCCATCTTAGGCAACGACACCTCAATTTGTTTTAAATCTGAGGTGGCGTTCTATGGTCTTATGCGGTGTGGTAGGCTCTGTAAAATGTCTGTAAAGGACCGTCTGGTTTGCGACCACCCTCCTACCGAAGTCCGACGCCAAACAGCTTGCTGTGTTCCGTCGGTGCGTGGGAGTACCAGTGTCTTTATAGGCATTTTCTGAGTTAACTCGCTTCATCGTCGACCTCATCTTTGACCTTTATTAACCCATCTTATAATAAAATAAAAAAAATAAGAATTAAAAAATCATACCATATAATGGAATAAGTGAGACTGAGAAAGTAGTTTGTCTTGAATCGAGAGTAGAATCGGTTCCAAAAATTTTAAAGGGTAGGCTACTATTTCGAAAGTAGCCTCATTACGCGACTTTGGTCCTGGTCCTGGAGACGTTATGGGAATTCGGACCACGCGGCTGGGATCCTAGTGCGGAGAAGTGTGATGTACACCGGGTAGGGTAATTATTGGAAAAAAAGAATAGCCAGTATATGGCTATCCGTGCGGGTTAGGTGCTCTTCTGTCTCTTACTATCTTGCTTGAATTATTAATAAGTAACATTATTTATTTAGTAGGTAATAGGATAATAGGAGAAAATTAAAAAGAACTTGTTCTTAGATAATAGCATTTTAATTTGTGTTACTAAGCGTACCAGATCTTTTAGCTAACACGTCCTTCTGACAGTAGGCCCATTTGCTACTAGGTCATGCTGCTAATAGGACATTCTGCTTACATGCCGTTTTGCTTTAAGGCCGTTTTGCTATTAGGGCGTTTTGATTAAATGCCCTTCCGATACGAAAGGTCAAAATCATACACGGCAGTTGAAATGTATTATTTAACGCAATAAATTTTAGCTAATTGATCAACTTACTCTGCCTGGCTGTAAGTTTATTAACTAACGATTTTGCCACACGTCAAATCATACACGAATGGACCAATCGCTGCTCAGTGTACATTTTTACGTTTAACTGACATCCGTAATATAATACACTGTTCTCTGATTGGTTGATGCGAAAACCGCTTAACGCAATCACAGTCGAGTCGTTTATGGCACTTCGCCGGCCGCTGCCGCGGTACGCTCGCTGCTTTCGCTCGGCTCGTGCGTTGAGGGTCGCAGTTCTAACCTAACCTAACCCAACCAACCCTTATCGGGTTGGTCGGGTTCGGCTACTAACAAACCTACCTAATTGTCGCAGTTCCAAGTGAGACATTCAACCAATCACGGTACAGCTCGCGTTTTCAACTAATCAGCGTACCTCTCGCCTTCCTCGGATCGTTTTACCGCGAGTCGCCGTAAATTGATCAATCACCGGAAATGTATACGTTAAATAATACACTTCAACAGCCGTGTATGATTTTCCACTAGTTGATAAACTACCTCGAAAGTTGATCAACTTACGGTTCTCATTATTTTCCGGTGACACATTCATAGTATATATACCTGGAAGAGTGTGAGCGCGGTGAGCAGTGCGGCCAGTAGCAGCGCGGGGTACACGCGGCGGGCGAGCAGGTTGCGGTGCGCGGGGGCGCTGAGCAGCAGCGGGGCGGCGCCGTGCGCCAGCGCGTACGGCACGGCCAGCGCCAGCCCCAGCCACCGCACCAGCGGCGCCGCCACGCTGCGGAGGATGAACCTAACACGACACACAGAGTTTTTTAATTTTCACAAACCCGTAGGTTAACCCCCACTAAGATAGTATTACAGCTGAACCCGTAGGTTAACACCCCCTAAATAGTATTTAATATTCACAAACCACTAAGATAGTATTACAGCTGAACCAGAAGGTTAACCCCCACTATGATAGTATAACAGCTGAACCTAGAGGTTAACGCCCACCAATATAGTATTACAGCTGAAC
The DNA here is from genome assembly GCA_949987775.1 of Aproaerema taeniolella. NCBI lineage: Eukaryota > Metazoa > Arthropoda > Insecta > Lepidoptera > Gelechiidae > Aproaerema > Aproaerema taeniolella. Next base: position 8,096,559 of record OX465258.1, on the reverse strand, counting down.
CTAAGGGTTAACGCCCACCAATATAGTATTACAGCTGAACCCGGAGGTTAACCCCCACTATGATAGTATTACAGCTGAACCTAGAGGTTAACGCCCACTAATATAGATTACATCTGAATTTATGGGAAAAATTGTTCAGTTAAGTGGGTTGATTCAGCGAATTAGGTGATTGCCGTAGTATGAGAATCAGTTGATTGCCTTAATACGAAAAATATAAATTACGGCGACTGTGTGTTTTGTATGGAGTGTCCATACAAAACGTACTGTACGCAGTTTGCACCCCATTTAAAATGTATAGGAAGGCCTCAGTCAGCCACTCACTGTGAGCCTAATGGGGACACGGCCTTAAGGCGACTACAGCACCTAAATCACGATTTTATGATGCGTAGATAAGCATGACGCACTGCATTATATCGAAGAAAAAAAAATACTACGGTAATATTCAGGACATAAACTAGATAAGTAGTTTGCTGAAAACATGATTCAGCACTTTTGGTTCGATAGAAAAAGTTCACAAAGTCACCTCTAAATACCCAATATTGTGTATCTTTTAAGCTGTGAAAACAATAGTAAAATGCACACAGAAACTTGAATTTGCTATCAAAAATGTTCGTGATTGAACACTCTCGATAAGTAGTTAACGCATTTTTCGATTTAAGCTGTCACCTTTCCACAAATCTCAATTTTCTAACTTTTAAACATGTTTTTACGTACGCTCGCTTTCATAGTCCGTAAACTTCGTGTATCGCCACTGTTCGCACTGCCGGCCCAGGCCTGTTGAGAGACGGAGATGGCACTATTCCTATGTGTGCTGCCTTTATCGGGTGCTGTAGTCGCCTTAAGCGAAATTTGTATGTAAGGGGGATAAGGTGCAACTTACAATAAGTCTGAACATGTCGAACTTTATTAGCAAAAATGCTTCAGACAAGTTAAGTCCGTTAACATCTTTCATCATTGAAAAGTGCCTGTTTTACAAAAATACTTACTTGAGATCCATCTCTCGTATTCCGTCTCGATACGCCTTCTCAATAGCTCGTCGCATACTCCAATCTGGGCCCATCATAGTGAGCGCGCAAACTATCTTCGTGTATAGCACTCCGAGGGCCCAATCCTGCCATACGAATAGTACTGGCGTTTGCTCTAGGGGCACCCGTAGAGGGATCACTAGTACCTGAGAGAAAAACGATGATGTTTTGATGTAATCACACATACATACATAAGCTCACGCCTTTGTCCCATTGGGGTAGGCAGAGACCACAGATTGCCACTTGCTACGATCCAAACAAACCTCTTTCGCTCCATAATTCGCTTCATACATGCTCTTCGGATTCGGGTACTCCTAACATGGCATTTTTGATGTTATCAAATAAGTCTTATGATGTTATCAAATAAGTTAAAAAAATAAGTCTTATTTTACCAGTTCGAGCAGCAATCCGAACATGAGCGGCACGAGCCCGAGCAGCGCGGCGGCGGCCAGGCCGGCCCGTGCAGCCAGCCGCGCCCACAGCGCCAGCCGCGAGCACAGCGCCGAGCGGCCGCCGCGCGCCCAGCCCGCCGCCAGCGAGCCGCCGCGGCCCACCGCCCAGCACACGTACATGCCTGCAAAAAAATGATTTTAGGCACAATGTCACATATAAAGCGCTCATAGCCCAATGGCGCTCGCTGATTTCAACCGTTTAGTGAGGTTAAGCAACGTTTAAAAACCTGATGGGTGACCAAAGTGGCAACTATCGCGAGCGTTTCCGTGCTTCGGAGGGCACGTTAAGCTGCTGTTGTCGATTGACTACAGTCGTTAAAACCAAGTCAGAGGCCATTGTGCGGTTTGAAAATTCTGACACAAGCGTTACCAAGTTCGCCACACACTTGACTGTACCTACATGATAAGAAGAAGAATATCAAATAACAGGGTAGACAACATATTTTTTATTATTATTTAAATTGAAGCTTCCTTACCTCATAAATAGAGTGGTGCAAATAGTTTTTTAATATCTTTAAAAATATAAAAGATATAAACGATTAGATCTCTAGAAAGGAACATAGAAAACGATGACATCGCAATTGAGTACCGCCATATAAATTCAATAATACAAAATTTTATTTTGTAAAAAAGAGATAGACAAAAATGTTTGATAGGCTAAGTTCGTTAATATATTTTATTATTATTATTATTTTTATTTGGGTTATCAAACGGTTGTACAATGGTATTATTCTAGACTAAGAGCTGAATATCTTAAATAATTGTACAGCCAGCACCAACAACCACAGACTACTAAATAAATGTAGAATAGCTTAGCAGTTTTCTACGCCTTACCTATTTAACGCTTACAACGAGAATTTACAATGGATATAGTGCAATCAAAGTTATCTTAAATAAAAAAAAAATTTACTTAATTTTAAACTCGAAAAGGAGTAAAAACGGAAAAAATGTCACTTACTCTAGTGTAACGCCCATTTGCAGAAACTTTCATCAAAGTTAAAGCATAGTCAAATGTAAGCCTGTTCGTGCAAGACAAAAAGTGATATGACATCCAAAGCAGCATCGAATCCAATGGAAGCCTCTGCAACTAGACGCTATTCATTTTTTTTTCTATTTCTTATAACGCCGAGAACAATAGTTTTCTAAACTTATACATGCTTACTGACATAATATCGATATCGTTGAAGTAAGTATTAAAAGACTGCATAATACGGTTTATTGGTGAACGTTTACCTGCATTTGTTCGACAGAGTTTAGTGAAGAATAACCTATAATCTTTGCGAACATGGTATTTACGTGGTACATTGAAACTCTTTATAAATATATAATATTCAATATCAGTAGTCTAACCTATTATAATACGACAAACAAACACACACACAAATCTACACACAAGCCTATCTATATATATAAAAGAAAGTCGTGTTTGTTACAACACTTATAACCCGAGAACGGCTGGACCGATTGCCATGGTTTTTGATTTGTTGGATTTCTCTCCATCCCGAATAGCAGAATAACTATTAAAAAAATTGGAAAATTGACGGGAAAACTCCCACGGGAACGAAGTCCCGGGCGAAAAGCTAGTAATCATATAAAAAGTATGCCTTTAACATTTTCGTAGGTTAATACGTACCACACGCAGCTGTGTAAAGTTCGTGGACTCCTTCGGATGCTTTAGGCAGCCAGAGCGCCATCACTTTCCTACCGATCGCCACTGGGATCACCTATAATAGTAATTTAAAAAATATTTAAAAGATGACCAAAATAATTTTGAATACGGCTACAAAATGTTTTTCTGAATCTTATCTTCTTATCGTGTAGGTATAGACAAGTATGTGGCGAACTTGGCTAACCCTGGTGTCAAGAGTTTTTCAAACCGCACAATAGCCTCTGACTTGGTTTTAACGACTGTAGTCAATCGACAACAGCCGGGACCGACAGCTTAACTTGCCCTCCGAAGCACGGAAACGCTCGTGATAAATTGCCACTTTGGTCACCCATCAGGTTCCCTGCCTCTGTGTACGTTGCTTAACCTCACTGATCGGTTGAGATCAGCGAAAGCCACTTCAGAATTTCTGAATTATACATACACATACATACGCTCACGCCTATAATTCCTATTGGGGTAGGCAGACCATCAGTAGTTCTAGAATCACTTGATGCCACATTCGACATACATTCCTAGGATAGGGTAGGTAGGGAAATTTTACCTGATTGTAAGATACTGCTTAGCATACTTATTTTTGCAATCTAATGTTTCTGCGCAAATTTGAATTTTAAGGGTGTTTCTATGTTGTTACTCGAGATTGCACAGAGGCAAGCGCATCAGGTAACTCCATTTTCATTGCGAAACCGCTCTTATCACAACAGCACAGAGTGCACAAGTGTGGTAAATTGAGTTGCAGCTGCCCGTACATTTCTAGTTTTAAGCTTTTATTTAAAAAAACTGAAATGTATTCGAATTTTCTTGTTTAATTTTACAGCGGAATAAACGCAATACTTACGAGAGTGAGAGCGCTGGCCAGCACAAGCGAGACAGCCACGAGAGTGAGCAGGAGAGCGAGACGAGCCGGGAACCAGGCCACGCGGACGTACGGCTCGAACCCGGCCGGCCCGTCGCGGCGCATGAGGGCCTGGGGGATACATGAATACAAGTTTAGATTTTTATTGATTAACTAGCTTTCCGCCTGGGAATTCGGGAAAATTATGTAGCCTATGTTCATCAGGGACAATGTAGGATTCTAACGGTGAAAGAATTGTTTAAATCGGTCCAGTAGTTTCGGAGCCTATTCAATGCAAACAAACAAGTAAGATAATTAGGTTTCCGCCCCGGACTTCGTTCCCGTGAGAATTTGGAAAAATTATGTAGCTTATGTGTTAATCCAGGGTGTCAGCTACCTCCATACCATATTTTATCAAAATTGGTCTGGCCGTTTGAGCGTCACAAACTTTCGCATTTATTATATTAGTAGGATTAGTAATATGCAATGTTGCAACGCAGCAATGGAAAGAAGCTAGTCTGATATAGTAACAGGTAGTAGTGGTACAGACCTGGTGCGCGGCTGCCAGCTGGTGCGGGGGGTGGGGGTGCCGCGGGGGCGGGGGCTCGGGGGCGCGCGCCGCCTCCCCCAGCAGGTAGGACCGCAGCCCCAGCGCGCCCGCCGCGCACACGCACCACGCGCGCACGCCCGCCTTCAGCCACGTGCGCGTGTGAGACTGCTCCAGAAGGGCGGGCAGGATCACCTGGCAACACATTATTATTATTATTAATTTACGGCCGGTTTGGTCGGGGCGGACATTTGTTCTCGGGTCATGGGTGTTTGTGTGTATCATTTACATAGTTTATTTATTATTTAATTTCTGAATATAACTGCATATTCATAGCACGCGGAAAAACAATGTGTCAGTAACATGAATCTAGTATATGGGGTGATTTTAAATTAGTAAGTGAAACATTAGGAGCACAACAACTTTCTTGAAGGAACCTATAAGAAATTATTTTTTTTAAAATTCGACTTCACGTACAAAGGCACATAAAAAAAAAAGTTTATTGACACAAAATACAAGCAATCGTATACGAAGTTTCAGTAATACTGTGACAAAGGGAACAATATCAGCTTGTGCTGCAGTGGAGCCGTGGTTCCGCCGATTGCACAAGCCGTTTTTTTTTATATTTCGACCTGTGTTCCTAGGGGATAGCTGGGTAGTTTCGCAGGCTGATTCACATCCTTAATAGACATCCGCTAATTAATTTAAAGTCACCCAATTTAATCTTTTAACAGCATCAACTTACTCACACACTTTCAATAGGTGATTTAAACTCACTTGTAACAACAGTAGTTCCAAACTTAGCTCGTTGACGGGAGCCTCAGTATGCACGGCCACAGCGTAGGGCAAGAAACCGGGGATGGCGTACTTAATCACCCGGATTGGTAGCCAAAGCATGAACAAAACTGCGGTGCCGAAGATCACTGCAGACACGACTAGACGACGGATGTGGGACCACACTGACAGGTGGATCATTTCCTGTGAAAAATAGGAACTTTTTTACCAGCCCATATACATACCCACCTACCTAGGGAGCATTGTAGACCCTATGGGAGGTACAGAATCTGATGTAGAAGCGCGTATCAACAAGGCAAGAGCCGCATACGCACAGCTTAAACCCGTTTGGACGTCATCAATAATCACACAACGAACAAAAATAAGAATATTCAACTCGAACGTCAAGTCAGTCCTCCTGTATGGATGCGAGACATGGCTCGTCAAGAATGACGTCACCAGCAAACTTCCGGTGTTCGTGAACAAATGTTTACGCCGCATCCTGGGAATCTGTTGGCCACGAATCATCCCTAATGCAAGACTGTGGGAGCTAACTGACCAAAAACCAATGAGCAAGGAGATTCTTATAAGAAAATGGCGCTGGATTGGGCACGTCTTGAGGAGACCAAATAACCATCTGTCTAAACAAAGCCTTATATGGCAAGCTTGTGGTACGAGAAAGCCGGGCCGTCCCCGTACCACCTGGAGACGGTCAGTTGATAAAGAGGCTGCATCAACTGGTCTCGGTTGGAAAGACATCGAAGCTGCCGCCCAAAACAGAGAAAAGTGGAAATCCTTTCTGGGAGCCCTATGTCCCTTCGAAACACGAAGGGGATTTAGGCCATAGTCCACCACGCTGGCCCAGTAGGAATAAGAACTTACAGGACAAAAAAATTCCTTCTAAGATCAGTTGATTTTCATAGTCAATAAAGGGTATTTATAATTTAATAAGAAGTTGATCTGATGACAGATTTCATAATACATCTAGTCAACTTCATAAATAATTTGCTGGATCACTAAAGTATTGTTTGATAAGTCTGTACGCTTTTTTTCCTCATGCAATAAACTATTTTAAATTGACTTCAAAAAAGGAAGAGGTTCTCAATTTTTTTTTTGTATGTTTGTCACGCGATAACTCCGCCAATTGTAGGCCAATTTTTAAAATTCTATTTTTGTTCGAAGGAACCTCTCCTGAGGTGGTCCGATAAAATTTTTATCAAAATTATTTCAGTGCTTTAAAAAAAATTAACGAAAACAAAAAGTGTCATTACATTTTGATGGCATTTTGGTTCATGGTTATCTGCTGATAGGGATTGTTGGGATTGAAGTAGGTTGACGTAGACCATTGATTCCCAAAGTGGTCCAGGTGGACCCTCAGGGGTTCACGAGAGACGCGACGGGGGTCTACGTTGGCGTGACAAAAAAATGGGGGTTCACAATTCGTAAGGGGTCCACGTTTATCTGGTTTCGATAGTGAAGAACTTAACATTGGTCTGATTAAACTAAGAATTAATTGGTTCCTTGTGCTGCGAGTAGATGTCAAAAAATTAAAATTGGATGGAATCACCTTTTTGATTGCCCAACTTTACTTTTTTGAGATCCACTCACAGCACAATCAATTAATTAGTTGACCAATCAGTTCTCACTTTTTTTCCGAAAACTGTTAATTCGTGGTTGGAATTCAGCCATGCAATGCAAATTTCCATAGTTATATCTAATCTTCACATTTTTTGTCGAGTTTTGGGAAAATGTTACAAATGTAGCTGCAGGGGGTCCACCGGAACCAGAAAAATTTTAAAAGTGGTCTATGAGAAAAAAAAGTTTGGGAATCGCTGACGTAGACAATTATTTATCTATGTAGTAAATGTTACTAATTTTAATATGACAGACTATGTAATTGGCTTGACAAAATTTTTAAATTTAATAATTTTAAGGTGGAAGATTGTATGCTGTATAGTTTGAAATAAACGATTAAATAAATAAATAAATGTACTCCCTCTGCTGGGATGGCTGCAATAAGGTATTATTATAAAACTGTTTAGAAAATCTCGAGATAATTTTTTTTTATATTTAGATATAATGTGTTCATAATACCTGCACAGGGCTGAAATCAGGATCATTCAGATTCTTCAAAAACCAAAGCACTCCGGGTCTCAGGACTTCTCTGAGTAGGAGTATGAAGGAGGCGAAATAGTAGACGTAGACCATGCCGACAAGCCAGTGGATGAACATGAGGGTCCAGGGAGCCGCATGAAGACTAGACTCACGGTCCTTCAGGGTTGCGTCGAACATGGACAGCGAACAAAGGTCCAGCCACCATCCACAGACCAATGGGATAACACCAATCTGAAAGTTACAATTATAACTGTTACGTATGGCTCTGCCCTCACATCCATACTAATATTACACAACTTTCTTCACGGAACCTATAAGAAGTTTGTTTGTTTGTTACGCTTTCACTCCTAAACTACTGAACCGATTTTGATGTTTGGTATAGAAGTAGATTAGACCATTTTATCCCATAGCTGGGCCCGATATAACCTGTAGTCTACGCGGGCGGAGCCGCGGACGGAAAGCTAGTAGTCATATAATAAACCCAAATTGTGCATTAATATACCTTTATGCATGACAGTTACATAAACTACAAGCACAGCTAAACGAACATGGGATTTTTCTTAATAACTTGAATATGGGCCATAAAAGTTGTTTTTACTGGAATTTAAACAAAACTAGAAATTTCATAGAAATCGATATTTCATACAAGTAAATAATATTCATATAAATTATACTACCTATTTCATACAACAACATACATTGTAATTTCAATTGCCTGTAGTTATTATTATGACTAAAATAATTCCTTTCTTATAGTTTAGGTATAATGTCTAAGCCATGGCTACTGGTTTATAAATTTATACCCACAAGTTGTTTCACAGTTCATTACATTTTTGTAACATTATTGAGCATGTTGTGCAAAGTATTGCCAATTATGAATTCATTAACAATCATTAGCATACATGTGTCTATTAAACTTGATAGAAATTGAGTTATTTTTATTTGTAAATAATAGGCAATCAAAGTAGGAGGCATGAATACCTTATAATGCATACCTTACTATTTCTTTGTGAATGCAAAATATTATTGCCACCTTCAGTATTAATTATATTTAATCGTACTGTAATTAAATGAAGGTTACACCTTTTTCAAAGTAAGTTTCAATAGAATAAAAAATTAAGGCTTACCTCAACCACAGACAGCAAGGCAACTTTGACGACAACATAACAGAAACCCAACGCTTTCTTTGCACTGCGTAGTCTCAGAAGAGCTGCCATTCCGTGTAGCACTGCCAGAATAGCTCCCACCAGCACGTATCCAGCCAGAGCTGTCAATGGACCAGCAAACGGACCCTCAGCATTCATTCCAGCAAGAGCAGCTCCTAGTCTTCCAATGTGATAGGGGCAAAACGCGAACACAACAATAAACAGTGTGTTTAGAGAAACAACCCAAAACACATGCTCAAGGAACACCATAGAGCCATCCAAACCCAGCAAACGAGCCCAAGTCAATTCTTCAGCAGCAGCACGGTCCCATTCCATCGGATTCCAGTTTCCCTCATCTCCAACCAGTGGATCTTCAGCACCATCTGCATTAGCCTCTTCCTGAGCTCCAACTTCATTTGGCACACCATCATTCACCCGGTCATTGTTGTTATCAGGCAATGGTATATCTTCTGGTGCCGGCACTGGCAAGTTCTCTCTTTCCATCCAGTCAGGACCACCACCATGCATTATCTGCTCTCTGAGCCAAACGAGACCAATGAAGGAGAATAAAGTACAGGTGACCACAAAGCAGCCAGAGAAGACATCTTTAGCTAAGTTCTCAGCAGAGATGATGTCAAAGGGCAGAGAAATGATAGGGTCGAGCGAGCCTGAGAACAGGCAGCGGTAGGTGCGGCAGGCGGTGAGAGGGACGATACCGAGCCAGGCGAGCGCTACCAGCGTGTAGTGGAGCCAGTCCCGGACCGCTGACGCAACTGACGTCACCAGCCCGCCCACTACGTCACGGATAGGCAGCCGCCGCGGCATGTCCGGCGAGTAGATCGGCATGAAAGAAAACCGATGCCCGCACAGCTCGCATATCTCTTTCCGTGAATATCTCATCCATTGTACGAGACACTCCTGGTGGATCCATTTTATGGAACCCGTACAGATACAAGGATGGAAAAGCGGCCTGTCGGATGAAGCCTCCGACCGACAGAACCGGCAGAAGTCCGCCCCGGACGAGTCCGAATCCATCATTTTCCCAATTCCTTCAATCCAGTTTGACTGCTTTTCGTCCTGCGAAAGGTGCCAATAACAGATCATTTTACGTACTAGAACATTCACGTTTATATCAAGTTATGATTGCGTTCAATCTAATACACACCTGAGCACATAAAAACAACGAGAAAACTCAAAAATACGGTGGATTTTAATGAAAAATACGGATCTTTAATCTACTTTGTTTGTTAACCACACGAAAAAATGTGGCTACTCTTTATAGTGAAATTCTACTAAAAAAATATTCAATTACTACTAAATAGTAGTAATTGAATATTTTTTAGTAGAATTCCACTACAATATTAACATAGGATAGGACAAATGTCTTATGATAATATTGTAAAAGTTACAGTTATATGTTAACATTGTAAAAGTTAATATTGTAAAATTTACTAAAACTTTACTTTTAGGAATACTTTTTTTTGGTCATAGAATAGAAACCAACAGAAGGCAAAAAAATTTTTTTGAACCCTATGATCGTTCCATAAACTACCGCATTTTTTACTAATATTCTTTTTATGATAAAATGTAGTAACACTAAGTTTTTTTTTTTTTTGAGGAGGTGGTGTTCAAAAATTGTATGGCTATGTGAGGTCATTCATGTCATATGCTAAATAATTCTCTGTCACAGAATAGATGGCAGCAGATAAGCTATTTTTTGTAACTGTAGTAATTTTTTCTAGATAGTTTATATTTTGTCAGTTGGATCAACTTTCGCAACTCAATGGTTGAATAGATTTTGATGAAAGTAAATCGATAGATCAGGCACTGTACGCACAAAAGTTACTTTTCCGTATTAACTAACGTAGTCACTAGTCACATAGCTATATTTGTAAATACTATGATATAAAGTAAATACCTTAAGGCAAAAACTTGTGTGAAATACCTACTTATTGATACAAAAATCTTTCACTGTAAAAATCTTACATAATTGAAGCATACTTTTGTAACGAATCCTGTTTCTCTTTATTTTTTTAAAGCAGCTTGCAACGAATTCGTAAAGACCACTTTAAGCAGGTAGTATAATTGTAACATAAAAATAAAAGTATAAATAAAAGGTTTCTGAAATGAGAAATTAACAAAAAAAACGGGGTATAACCATCTTTATGTGAACGTGCGATGCGGATACATGACGTAACAAATATGTTGATTCTGTAGCTATCCCGTGTTACATTCTCTTTGTAGCTATCGAGTGGTATGGAAGAGTGGTATTTTATGTCAAAAAGTAGCAGTATATGTATAAAATGGCTGCGATCCACTAGCGGCCTCTTGTGATAACCATGGGAACGTAATCTTCCACCTTTCATTACTCTTCCGTCCCATTCATAGACATAGAAAAAATAAGTTAGTGGTCCCATTAGGAGCAAAGGTTACATTGCGAAATTAGTGGCATAAAATTAGTGTCATGACACTATGCATGCATTAAAAAACTTGACGACAAACAGAAAAAAAAGAGGAATACATTTCATGTGCGCTACAAGCTCTTGAAATTATTTTATGTATAAAGAATATAATATAGTTTTATGCAAGATTGCTGAATAAACATTGATGTATAAGTATAATACCCTCAAATAACATGAATCTTGCATACAATTATTTTTTTCGTTTTAGTACAACTGCATTTTAGAATAAAAGCTTGTTTTTAAAAAAGTTTTTTTTTTAAATGAAGGATTTTCTTTTTATTTATTTTTTATTTTTCCCTAGTCGCCGGATAGATGGCGCTAAACTAGGTACGTTACTGCAAGGAACGGAACGTTACATTATATTGAACTTGAACGTAATTTTGAGATCATAAAACGAAACGTTATTGTCATATCACATCAATATCACATCTACCACGCGTAGTTAGGCGATTTTACGAAAACAACGAACAAACAAAACTGAATTATAACAAAGCGCGAGAAAACTAGGATGATTGAAAGCCAAAGCAAACGAACAGAATATTTGAAGCAATGTTTTTCTCCAAGCCTTTCGGCTTTGGCACCTAGTAACGGAGTCAGTTCAGCGCCATCCAGAGAGCTCTGGGGAACAACTTTTTTTTAATACCCAAAAAGAAAACCTCCCATTATAATTTTATTTGATCATGAGACTCGCGGTTTGCCAGAGAGCCATGGAGCGCAGCATGTTGGGTCTAAAACGGATCGACAGGGTCCGTACTGCGCTCTAAAACCCAAATTGCTGATGTGACACATACTGCGGCTAAGCTAAAGTTTGATTGAGCAGGCCACGTCTGCCGCATGCCGGATGAATTGTGGGCAAAGACCACCACACAGTGGAAGCCACCGACCGATAGAAGACTACGTGGCAGACCGAGACGACGATGGCGAGACGAGCTGGACGCCTTTTGTAAGGCATGGCCGCAGGAAGCACAAGATAGGGAGTCATGGAGGGAACGGAGAGAGGCCTTTGCCCAGCAGTGGGACACATAATGGCTACATAAGATAAGATATGAACGGGTCTCTGAAGAATGACACTTTTGCGAGGGTCTTTGGCGGGAACTCGGCGTGAGTGGTTGCTTTGTCAATTGAATTTTCGTTTTCTGCGTGAAAAAGTTGTATAATGTGTAATAGTGATAGTGCATTATGCAGTAAATTGACTAAAATTCGTGTAGTGATGAAAAATTCAAGTGTGATAACAGTGTTTCTGCTCGTTTTGGTACCAACAAAGATCCTCGCGGTTGTGCTTCTCGCCGCCAGTTTTCGTAAAACAGACGCTATCCGGTTTTACGCAGAACATGAGAAGCTTAGGGCTTAGGTTAAGTTGAAGAAAGAAGATTTTTCACTGAAGACGGCTGTATGGACATAGTTTCCTTTGCCTTTCCCGAAAGGGATAAATTAAAAGAAAAATGACACTTTTGCTGACTGTACCGACTTTGAGGTCTTTGGCGGGAACTCGGCGTGAGCGGTTGCTTTGTCAATTGAATTTTCGTTTTCGGCGTGAAAAAGTTGTTTAATGTGTAATAGTGATAGTGTATTATGCAGTAAATTGACTAAAATTCGTGTTGTGATGAAAAATTCAAGTGATAACAGTGTTTCTGCTCCGTTTGGTACCGACAAAGATCCTCGCGGTTGTGCTTCTCGCCGCCAGTTTTCGTAAAACAGACGCTATCCGGTTTTACGCAGAACATGAGGAGCTTAGGGCTTAGGTTAAGTTGACGAAAGAAGAATTTTCACTGAAGACATGGCTGTATGGACATAGTTTCCTTTGCCTTTCCCGGAAGGGATAAATTTAACAAACAAAAAAAATGTACCGACTTTGACGTTTCGTTTTCCTGTGTTTTCCTGTATGTGTGCGGTGTGTGTGTACGCAATGTACAGGGTCAACAGCACATCATGCTATCCAAATTGTCAAATTTCTTCAATCGATTTTCAATTTTATCTCCAAGCATTAGAGTTTACTATCCATTGGGGAAATTTGACAGTTTGTGGTAACCTGATGTGCTGTTGACTGTACGTTGAGATTATGCATTTGCTCTTCATTTCCAAAGTTCCAAAGTATTCTTATGCATGTGAACAATAGTAATCAATTTGCTTGCGGTTGGGTTTAATTTAGTTATAGCCACATATACAGTGGAATATAGTCCCTACGTCACTGAAAACGTGTCCAAAATACTTTATCATCAATGCAAAATGTTTTTATTGGATTATTTGATAGTGGAGTTGGGTTGGAGTGCACTTAGAATCCTCTTCTGAGAGGCTAAATTATCTTTTATATTATTATTTTAAAAAGTTGGAGTTTATGCTACAGATGAAAACTTTCTCTGTGGAACATTCAAATTATAAGTAGGTACCATTAATTTATTTATGGTAAGTTAGTAACAAAATCTATAAAATTATATTGGTTCTCACTAACTATATAACTACAGTGAAAGTTAAAAAATGTAGGCAGCTGTTTTGTTGCATATTTTCTTAACAGTGAAGGTTGTGTTCTCAATTGTAAAGTAACACACTGATTTTATTTTCTATCGAACACTTGGCTGAATTTTGTTGTTTTATATCATCATTGGGTTAGAGTGTCGCAAAAGGGGCAGCCATACAAAAAATAAGTCCGTGGGCTGCCCCTTTTCCGACACGCCGACCCATCATTGATTCTGTCAAAGCTAATCGTCTTTTTATTTCGTTAATTCCTGAATTAGTGAAGTGAATGAAAGGCATCGGTATTTAACCTGTTATACTTAAAGAAAATTTTTAATCTTCTTTTCAGATCATTATTTAAAACTGTTATGGAATTTCGGGTGGGAATGAAATGACTTTCGTATCTTTATTTAACTTTCAACTTTAAAAAAAATTAAATGTAATTCCATCCAATAAGTACCTACCTAAATAACTTCTCGGGTAACCCATAGATGTAGTGACAGTCCTGGATTTGTCAATAGGCCGTATAGGCCGCGGCCTAGGGGCGGCAGCGTCCTAGGACAAGCTCACTGGTTTTCTCATGGTTTTTTTATAAAAAATACGTTAAATCCTTATAGAAACTCATTCCTGTCGAAAATTATATTCAATTTTGCAATTTTGCTACTAAAAAGTCCCATAATTTTTTTAATTCTTGTTTCTTTTTTACGCTCTTTCTTAATTACTAATTTATTCGTTTATTTAACTTTATTGCCTTCCTTAATCTACAAATGGAAAATCATTATTTTAGAAAGGTACATGGGGCATCGGAAATAAAGTGGCTTACACTGATATAAAATATAAATCCGGCACTGTGAAGTGAATTTAAATAAGTGGTAAACCTTTACAAGGTAAATCTACACAAAAAGACAAACTGATTACTTAATAATTTTTTTGTTTCAGCACCATTTGGAGCAATAACTGAAGCACAGTAAAACTTGTACTTTATGTACAGCGTGAATAATATGGCATCTCCACAAGATACTATCATAAGGATAGATAACCCTAATATACCTAAAAAACGAGAAATAAATATACTATGCTTGGACATAACTCCATTCAGTCTGACAACTCAGTTCGCCTGTTGTTGTGTATTTGTTTTTATTTGTTATTTGGCCTATGGATATTTTGTAGAACTGCTATTTTCAAAGCCAGAGGTGAAGCCAGTTAGTTTGTACATAACACTAGTACAATTTATAATTACTATGTCCCTTAGCTATGGAGAGTCTTTGATAAGGAATCCAATTTCAAGAAAGTAAGCATACTTTTTATTTGTATTTTTATTACTCTGACATCAATTTGAAAAATTCTTTTACAGTTTGGTTTTAGCAAAATGCAATTCAAGAATAATATTTTTTATACACTACAAAAATCACCTTTATTACAAACAAATAAGATTGGAGACTATCAAGTCAACATGTATAGTGCAATGTGCTGTTATGTGTACTATTTCAGTACTTAATTATTTTAACCCCACACACCCCAAGAGCAATATTACAACTGAATAGTTGAAGAAAGGCTGAAATGTGTCAAACCAGATCAAAATGACGGAAAAAATACTAGTCTTCTATGAAGAAGACCTCTGTCTTATAAAATACTTTTCTTTTTCAGAGTCCCTGTTGTAACCTATGCATTATTGGCCGCACTTACACTTGGAACCATGTCATTGTCGAACTTGGCTTTGAGTTACCTCAATTACCCAACTCAACTCATCTTTAAAAGCTGTAAGCTCATACCCGTAATGATTGGGAGCATATTCATTATGAAGAAGAAATACTCTTTCCTGGACTATGTGGCTGCGGTTATAATGTGTATTGGACTAACTATGTTCACCATTGGTAAGTTTGTGTCATGTGTAAATTATACAGCCTGTTCCACTTGATTTCCCATAACTCCTGGGTATCAATGAGACCACGTATATGAATCAAATAGCATATACTTTTTTAAAAATTACTTATTGATAATTTCAAATTTTTTTTTTTCATACAAAATAATTCGGCAAAAATGAGAATTTCCTATTAAACACCTTTTATGTAAGAAATGACAATGTCGCATTATCCTATTCTAAATTATGAATGGTTTAAACTAATTATCATTGAAAGTGTACCAACTTAGGACTCGTTTTATGGGAGAAAGATTTTGGAATATTTTAAGTTTGATTGATGATTTCTCCGAAAATACCTATTTAAGAACATATTATGTTCCTTGGACTTTTTAAATTATTTTTATCCATAGAATATGACTTTAGAGTTATGGGATATCAAAAAGGAACAGGTTGTATAGTTATAAATAAAATTATTCCATTAGAGTGAAATAAGAACAAATCTGTTTGATTTTGAATCAAAATATATTTCATGTTTGACTGATTACTTTCTAAATGCCTTTAAAACAAATTATAAATATTTAACATCTATTTTCATCAAGAGTTTTACAGCACTTAACTTTGTATTGTGACACCTACAAAAACATTCATAATTTGAACAATAACATGAGATTGCTACTTATAATATGATGTTATCAAACTTTGCCTTGCACTATGTTTTATATTTTAAAATAACTTAGTATTAGCAGGCCCAATGGGTCTGTTAATAACTTAGTATCACAACTAAAGGAATAATGGCCCTTTTCTCATATCCCTACCACTGGTAGAGAAGAACATTTTTTTTTCTCTTGTCACTATTTCCATTTAACCCCACGTTGAGTTATTATTCAGGGAATAGGTACAATTACATACAATAATATATGTAATTGTACCTATTTTAATAATATTAATTTAATATTAGTGCTCCCTTGTGTGTTTTGTATCTCTATATTTAAAAACAAAACTGAACATCAAGTTTGCTGTACTCAAATGCAATTAAATATATAATAATTAGGTATATACTGTCGGCCGGTTTGGTCGAGTAGTAGTGGTGCTGCCTCTTGATCGACGGGTTCTGGGTTCGAATCCCAGTCGGGGCAAATATTTGTGTAAAAAGCAGATGTTTGTTCTTGGGTCATGGGTGTTTGTGTCTGTCTTTATGTGTGTTCCGAGGGACAAACGACACAAGGGAAAACTTTAGTGTGAGCCTTTGAGTGTATGGAGTTTTATTTTTTTATTAACTAGTACGGATTCCTCATTAATTTATCACTTGCTCAACAGTGAAGGAAAACATTATGATAAAACCACGTCTTAAGAAAATCAAGCTTTCGAAAGGCGGGTTAGGCCATACGCGGTGGCCTATGGCCTAACCCCCGTCACTATTTCAAAGGGAGGCCGGTGCCCCATAGTAGGGATATACAACACATCTACCAGCCATAGTACTGAGAGCGTCATAGAAACCGATACCACCGGCGCTACTTTACTATGATTAAGGTGGTATCGGTTTCTATGACGCTGTCTGTACTAGTCTTGCTTACTTTGGAGCTAGATGGCGCTGTGTGAGTTGTCCAAGAATATTTATTTATTTTATTTGTTATATTTACAGCGGATTCACAAACATCTGCGCGCTTCGACTTTGTAGGAGTTATAGTAATATCTCTAGCACTAGTATGCGACGCAGTCATAGGAAATGTCCAAGAAAAAGCCATGAAGCAATTCCAGGCGTCTAATAATGAAGTAGTATTCTACTCATACTCGATTGCCTGCATATATTTAGTGGTTATTACAACCTTTAGCGGTATACTAGTGGAAGGATATAAGTACTGCGCAGAGGTAAGTTTTATAAACATGTCTATGTTGCGAATGCCTTTTTTATAAACAATGTTCTGTGGAATGAGAGCAATTTTGTGGCAGTGCAAACAGCTGCACTGTTTTTGAATCACTTGCTCGAATGTACTATGGTTTCCTCCACTTAAGTGAGCTGGTCTAATAACTTCTCGATCCTTAAGTTAAAAATAAATTTACTTGCTCAGAAGTGAAGGAAAACCTTTTGATGTGATGATTTTTTCAGACCTGTATATCTGAAAAATACGAAAGGCGCGCCAGAAATCAATAAAATATATATTTGGTTATGGCATACTATTCAAAAATAGTCCTTAAATAGGTACGCATGTTTTCTGCGATACTAATTTCATTTACGTTATGGCGACGTATAAAAAATAATTGCTTATTTCATTCATGATTGATTTATGCTTAAATTAGGCACAGTTTGAACTACGAATATCTATATCTAATGCAATGCTGCATACTAACAGTTTCAAATGCAATGTTGTATGACTTCTTTATTACGCAAGGAACTATAATAGTTTCTTTACATCTGCCCATCTTTCTGTTAACATGTAATTTCCATGTTTCGGAAGGCAGTTAAACCGTCGCTCCCGGCTGTTGTCGATTGGCTACAGTCGGTAAACTAAGTCGGAATCATTTTGCGGTTTGTAAAGTCTGACGCCGGGGCCAGGGTTAGTCAAGTTTGCCCCATACCTTACAATACTTATAAGTACTAGAAGTACCATCCTCGTCCACTGCTGGACATACCTTTTCACAGCTAAGACTTTATGCAGGGTGTAAAGGACAGCTTATCAAAAACTTAAATGGTAGAATCTACCCATAACTATCATCAGCTATAAGTAATTATTTTTTCCCGGAAACGTCACGTTAAGTAGTTTTCAATTCAAAACCTACTTTGACGCTACGCAACGTATCGCAAAACCGCGCCGCGCCGCTGTCGGAGTGCGATGTACATTGCTGGTTTTCGTATTTTACGTTGTATGATTGTTTTTTATTGCAAAATGGAGTGTATTCGATTAAATTTTAAAAAATCTAAGCAGAAAATAAAAAAAAACATGAAAAAAATTAAAAAAATCCAGAGATATACTTAACTGGAAAAACATTCAGCATGATTCTCTGAGTTCAGGGTTTCAGTTTTTGCTAAGCCGTCTTTTAAACCTTTTACGCTTATATACAGAAAATACTATGTCTTCGGCCTAGGGCCTAGGGGTAGGTTATGTTAGGTTTTCTTATGATGATAACGACACATTGTACAGTCAACAGCACATCAGGTTACCACAAACTGCCAAATTTGATAGTAAACTCTAATACTCGGAGATAAAATTGAAAATCGATTGAAGAAATTTGACAGTTTTGGATAGCATGATGTGCTGTTGACCCTGTACATTGCATAAGTCGAACTTTATACAATCTAACAACTAGTTCCGTCACCGGTGGCATACACATACTGCATTAACAACAACATCACTATTGTTTAAAGATACAGAATGATAACTAAGTTAAGCTCTCCATTTTTTTTGTTATTATTAGCATCCACAGATTTGATATCCGTGCCCTTGTTTAGATTAAGTTTTCTTGTTCATAGTTACTTGCGTTTTTAAATATAATACTATACTTTCTATAGTAGTTTACAATTTATAAATAACTAATAAATATATGTAAATATTACATCATGTATATGCATATCTAAACCAGTGACGGTTCTTTGCTGTTGCATACAGACCTCAAGGCATCCATGACGGCTGTGTCTCGACTTTTGATCGCCATTGTGTATGCTGTTCTCTGTAAAATGTATGCATAATATTTTTGTGTACAACAAAGATTAAATAAAAAATATATTTTGCAGAGGCCATTCAAAATGTACTCAAGCATTTTCTTACTGAGTCTCTCGAGCTACATGGGTCTACAAGCGGTGTTGTCGTTAGTTCGAATATGCGACGCGACCATTGCGGCGACGGTCACTACAATGCGAAAGGCTGTCTCTATTATTATCTCATTTCTACTGTTTAGCAAGCCTTTTGTATTTCAGTAAGTATTTTTCCTTATTTATTTATTTTAGAAAAATTAATATGTATATGTATAATTATCACTACACTAGCAGCCCGCCTTTTCTTATGTTTCAACCTATTTACACAAAACATTAATGAATTATTACTTACTAGCTTTCCGTCCGGGACTTCGCTCCCGTGGGAATTCGGGAAAATCATGTACCCTATGTTCATCACGGATAATGTAGGATTCTAATGGTAAAAGATTTTTTCAAATTAGTCCATTAGTTTCGGAGCCTATTTAATGTAAACAAACAAACAATCAAATCTTTTCTCTTTATAATATTAGTTACTTATAATTATAAACCTTTCTCTCGAATCATTCCCTCCATTGCTACTGAACGAATCGCATTTATTTTTTCACGTATAGACAGACGTGGCAGTCTGCGAATAGTCCGTGGCGAAGTAACAAATAATTTTACTTGGACGTTGACAAATGGTAATACACACCGTGAGATTTCGAAAATTCCTTTATTTAGAAAACTAGCTGTCTTTGCTTGAGTATGAATGTTTATTTATTTATATAAAAACGAACATAAAAGACAGAAACAGCAGTAGAATAAGAAATAGAAACTTAACTAGGTTAGGTACCTATACGACAAAACTAGGTGAAACCTGTGTTTCAGGCAGTACACGACACACGAGTAGACAATAAGTTCATATAAAAAACTTATATCTAGATAAAAAATAGCTTATACTTATATAAATCCAGTACCAGATGAATCATCTTTAATAATAATATATTTTTGAGTGAACTGTTCATACCTGCAGCATTCTTATCTTTTGTAGTTTGAACCTTGTCCCATAATTTTTCATTAAGTTCTTTGATTGCGCATGTTCAAGTTGAATTGCACTTTATTTACGCGGTAGGAGAGTAGCTTTTTCTTTGAAAATCCGTATTGTCTGCTCAAAATATTCTCAACACGGTTTAATTCGAACTTGCTATGAAATTACTCGTACAATATGAAATTATGACGGCCGGTTTGGTCGAGTAGTAGCGGTAGTGCCGTGCTGCCTCTTGATCGACGGGTCCTGGGTTCGATTCCATTTGTGTAAAAGCAAATGTTTGTTATCGGGTCATGGGTGTTGGTGTTTTTTTTATTAAAAAAAAAGGATCCTCGTGCACTTATCCGCGCCGCCATCTTATTCAACCCACAGATTATTTTAAAGTATTTTTTTTTAATAATCTGTTCTTCTCATTTCCAGGTACGTGTGGTCGGGCATGTTAGTTGCACTAGCAATATATATGAGTATGTACAGCAAAAAGAGACCAAATTTTGTACCAAGACCAGTTCTTTGGTTTTATAATAAAACTATTCAAAGGTGTTACAATTTTGAGTTAAGATATTTACAAAGCAAAAGTAGAATCAGTATTAATTCCGAGGTATAGTATACTAATATATTTGTTTTAAATGTGACCGATCTGATCTAAATACATACATATATGTGACTGTGAAAATGGAAAGGTACAACTTTCGTGATAGTCATTAAGGTTCAGAATTAGTGTGATGAGCTATTGTAAATAGATCTTATTGACTATTCCGAAAGTTGTACCTTTTACTAAACACAGTCACATATGTAGATAAAACTAGTTTTCCGGCCGTGAAAAATGAGCCTGCATGAATTTCCTGCAGGCCAATGCTATTACGAAACTGCGACTGCGCGCTTGCGGCTGATGTCATTTTTGACTTGATACTTTTTTTTGAAGCCTCGGAATAACGTGGTTTAGCCATTTATTTCATATTCCGCCCGGGACTTTGTTCCCGTGGGAATTCGGGAAAATTATGTAGCCTATATCCATCGGGGATAATGTAGCTTTTCATTCACCATTAGTAAAATAATTTTTTAAATCGGTCCAGTAGTTTCGGAGCCTTGCAAACAAACAAACAATCAAATCTTTCCTCTTTATAATTAGTATATTGAAAAAAAACAGTCGTTTTGATTTAAAACACGTCACGCCGCGGTGCAGGAGCAGTTTTTTAATAGAATTGTGCGGCAGTAGCTCTAACTACATATTGGATGACTTTAGTTAGCGAAAATCAAGTATGAGAATCAGCTCAGGAAACTGATAAACTCAAAAAAAGAAGTCCCTTCTCCATACAATTTGTAAACCAGTGGTTCCTGACCTTTTTAATATTGTTACCCCTGTAACCTATGAGGAAAACTGATTTTACCCCCCTTTAGATGTTATCAAATCAAACAATACAAACAATGTTTTATCTTTTATTTTCGAGAAAAACTCTTTTTTCTTTTGTATTCTCTGTTTGGTACCTCTGTGTGGTATAAAAGAGAATTAAACTTTGCACCAATTTCATCGCATAGAACTTTGAAGATTCTCGAGTCACTCGAGTTTGTAGCACTGCCACGAATATGATTCACAATTATTATTTTTTTACGATTCTAATAATTAGGTTCTTCGTTACCCCCGTAAAATAGCTGATTTACCCCCGCAGGGGTAATTACCCCCAGATTATAAGCCCAGGTTGTAAACTGATTTGCCTTTGATTGTAAGTAATTTTTTTTTTTGAGAATTTCATATTAGTTCCTAGGGGAAAGTTATCAGTTTCATGGGATCAGCCCCTAAAGTTTCGCTAACTAATTTAAAGTTACCCCATATATTTCTGTGCAATGAAGGACATCGATCGATGCTCAGTTTTGGTATGAAGGAAGAACAGACAAATAAACACATTTTTTCACATTTGTAAGGAAGAAAACTTCCTTACAAATGTAAGCAATTAAGGAAAGCAATAAAGCCGCCTTTTGTCCAGTTATCTACTGTTCTTGTGTAAAATAAAATACATATTTGTATAAGCTCACGCCTCTGTCCGATTGAGGTAGGCAGAGCAGAGCAACATTCTTCCATTAACTTGTTCCGTGGGGCTAGCATACAAATTATACAGGGCTTTAGGTATCTTTCTTTCAACCTCTCGGGTGGTTAATCAGTCCATGAAATGAAACAACTTTCCCAAGGAACTAGGTCAAAACACGAAAAAAAATTTTTGATCTCCCTTACAAAATGCGCTAATGCTGATGAAGTTTGTAAGGGAACTAAAATTTTTTTTTCGTATTTTGACCTATGTTCCTTGGGAAAGTTGTTTCATTTCATGGCTGATTAACCACCCGAGAGGTTGAAAGAAAGATACCTAAAACCCTGTATGTCACGTGCATATTCTAGCATAGCTTGTCTCTTTGCTAGCTGAATGATGAAATGATTCTGGTGCTATGCACATTATTCTCTCTGTGTATGTGTATCTATTCCTAATTCAAGCATTTTACACCCTCTTGCAGAACCGCCCAATAATGCTACCCGTCGCGTGCTTATTTACGCCGCGTGCGATACAAATCTCGTATACCATGTGTTCAAAAAACACGCGAAGAAGGTTTAAATACTGTCAATTTCCGTCTTCTTAATTAAACAAAGACATTTAAATAATCTTTAACTTTAATAACGTTTCTGCGACTGGGTGATAATGTGAAAATAATAAGTCGAAAAAGGCTGTTATAATTGACGCATAGTTATTACTTATTATTATGACTAAATAAATTGTTAATAAATATAGATAATATTAACTGT
Source organism: Aproaerema taeniolella (assembly GCA_949987775.1). Taxonomy (NCBI): domain Eukaryota; kingdom Metazoa; phylum Arthropoda; class Insecta; order Lepidoptera; family Gelechiidae; genus Aproaerema; species Aproaerema taeniolella. Next base: position 8,073,720 of record OX465258.1, on the reverse strand, counting down.
ATGAAGTTAGGTAGGTAATTATTTAGATAGGATTTTATAATTGAAAACAAGTGAAGTTAATTTATTTATTGTAATTTTCAAAGTAAGATTTCTTATGAAATAAGGTTCGGTAAAGTACTTTACATTCATAAGATTTTCTTTGTTATTGAAACGAGGAGATTTTAATTGTATTTATTTGAAACCAAATATTATTGAGATTTTTTTTGTTAGCCTATTCTGTCCCACTGCTGGGCAAAGACCGATTTCGCCACCGATTTCGGTCAAATGCATTTTTCTTCAGATTATCGTCACAAATGCCGATTTCAAGATCTTGACTGCACGACTTTGCTGTTGGAAGTTGGAAGGCATTGTAACGATTCGAATAGCATTTTATAAATAAAAAAATTAATACATTTTATTTACATGACTTTATTCATTGACTAGTTTTCCGCCCGCGGCTCCGCCCGCGTTGATTACAGGATATAACGTGCCCAGCTGTGTGATAAAATGAAGCCTATGTCCTTTTCCAAGGTCTGATGTATCTTTGTACCAAATTTCATCAAATTAGGCGTGAAAGCGTAACGGACAGACAGACAGAGTTACTTTCGCATTTATTATATTGTAGAGATTTACGCGAAAAATTTCATGACAGTTTATTTGGAATTGAATGTACCTACTTACGTAATAACATTATGTGTGTTCTGTTAATTTGCGTAGTTTCTGAAAAGGGGAGGTCCCTATTAGAGCTGGAGCCACGCGGTCTTAGTGCGTATATTGGGTGAAGTTTATACTTGGTGTTGTTGCTTCTTAATGGAACTCCATTTTATTACCAATGAAATACATAATTTTTACGCTAGTTCCAATTATTTATTTAATATTTTTATGGACCGGTTTCGATAACATCATCTTTAGGCGGGGGCTACCATCTAAGCGAAGCTGACGCTGGGTGAACGAATGGAATGTTGTCGATTGCTTCTTTATAAGGAGACCTTGATTAATGATATGAACCAAACACAGCAATGTACATCATTCCATTCGTTCAATCAGCATCAACTTCGCTTAGGTGGTAGCCCCCCTAGTTTAGTTAAAACTTAATTTAAATTAAACTAATAATACAAGCCTGACGATGATGTAATCGAAACTGGTCCATAAAAATATTAAATAAATAAGTGGAGCTATACACTAGTTCATGTAATTCATTGGTAATTATTGGGTGACTTTAAATTAGCTAGCGAAAATTAAGAATGTGAATCAGCTCACAAAACAAAACAAAGGATGATGGGCATTTTGGTATCGGTATTAGAATGAAACTTGGTACCGGCTCAAATTGAAATAAATGATACATCGTTAAAAAGGTAATTTTCTGTCGATTAAGAATAACCGAAGCGCTAGGCCTGATTCATTGTCCAATAAGATATCTATATTACGGTAGGCCTCAGTTCTAATGAGGATTTCTTGTATTCTAAGTGAATTCATTACTTAATATATATACTTGGCCAGAGATTCCTAAAGTTGTACTTGCCTACTTTGTGTAAAATAAACTCTTTATTTATAAAGTCTGTAAAAAAGTAGTGACAAAACTTAGGATGTAAATCTACCCATCAAAACTGAAGAACTTCAAGTAAGAAATTAAATGATTAGAAAATATATTTCTGCCTTCCATAAGTTAGGAGTTGATCGCACTAAAGCAATTTTTGTTGTTCATTTTAGTTAAATATTTGGAGAGATTTGTTCAGTTTTAGCTCCAGGGTACATTTACATCTCCATTTTCACACATGGTTTTATAATTAAGAATGGTTATTGTGATTTTATTTAAATTGTTATGCTTATTAAGTAATTCAAATCAGTTTATTATTGTGATATGTTTAAATGGGGTCTAATAAAAAAAGTTTTATTTATCAATGACATTTATTCATTGTATGTACAAAATCTTACAAATCTATTCATTTTCATACAAAAGTGTCCAAATGTAACGTGTTTTATTTTTAATATTTGGAATGTTATTTATAAGACACTATTTTCATTGGCTTTACACAATTTCTAAAATGATTAATTTGTTAAAGCACAGATTTTAATACTTTTAGAAGGCGTTCTTTCAATAGATTAACAGTCGGTGAATGGTCAGTCGTTTAGATTCAAATTATATTATAAACATTTTACAAGTTTAAAAGCCAGAAAGGGAGATATTGGTCAAATTAATTAAGATTAACAGGTCACAAGGTCTAATTATACTAAAAATTAAATATGTTCCGTCTACACTTATCATCCTTAATGTACAATTAATTCTTTGGTATATGGTCCTAAAGCTAGCTTTGTCTTTTTACACGAGGATACTGACCCCTTTGTATCAAATACTTGATTCTCTTTATATTGCACGTTTTCTGTAAGTTACATATAGGAAATAATTGATTTCTTGTGCAAAGGGATCTTTGATTAACTGTCGGCCCGACCGACGCCGATTTTCAGTAATGTTAGTAAAATCGTGTTATGAATTAAGATTTATTCAAGATACAAAATAATTGGCAGTTGTCATAATTTGTACGAGATTTTTATAAGAAAGTGTGTCGCTTTTGAAAATATAAACTACAAACATTGCTCTACTATAGCTACGATGTAATCAGTTTCAGAAAATGTAGGATTTGAGATCTCAGGGTTAGGTCTTAGGTGATACAAAAATATCACTATCTCACTATAAAATCTATGAAAATATCTCTAGATTTCAATGATTGCTTACGTTACACTGAAGTTTTTGTACAAAATTCAAAACAATCCTACTTGTGCTTATGCTACAGTTAGCTAATTAATAGGAAAATAGAACAAAGTGTTTACTGATTAGAGTGACTTAAAAATAAGTTTTTGATGAACTTATTTAACTTCATTCGTTTCTACTTAGACTCTAGAGGTTTGCTTTTCGTACAAAATTTTCCATTTGAAGTAATTAAGAAACAAAAGTGGAAGCTAATGAAAATGACAAGCTCACACTTTCCTGTATTCTTTTAGTTGTTTTTTTTTTAGTATAAATACCAAAAAATAATTAGTAGTTGTGTGTGTACGAGCCATGTATTTTCAAAGTTATCATAAGAATAAATAAGGTTTTACGGGAGTGGAGTGTGATAGGGCAACACTGGACTTGATTTTTCTGAAACTGCAGAGACAAAAGTAAAGTCGAGCTTGCGTCGTATCAGGACGTATTTAAAATGAAAACGTGGCACAGACACACACAGCCAACGACCCGTACATTAGCTAGGAGGACCCTACACAATGTCTCATCACTACGTCACTGTATCACAGCACTAATCTTGCACTTCTCTGTACGGTATCTCACTGGTCACTGTGAACGACTCGAAATAATGGTTTAGGAACTCGAAAGTCGGCCGTTTCTCGGGAATCGCATCCCAACATTGAAGTATCCATCTGTAGATATCATCTGGAAGGTAATGATCGACTGGTTTCGGCATTCTGTACCCTCTTTGGACTTGTTCTATTACTTCCTTGCCTTGTAGACCAGGGTAGGGGATCTGTCCGTACGTGAAAAGTTCCATTAGTAGGATCCCGTATGACCACACGTCGCTTTTTATCGAGAACCTTCCATAGATGATGGCTTCAGGCGCCGTCCATTTGACAGGGAAGCGCGAGCCTTGCTTGGGACAATACTCGTTATCTTCAATCACTCGCGCGAGTCCAAAGTCACATATTTTCGCTATGTTATTATCACCTATTAACACGTTTCTAGCCGCTAAGTCTCTATGTATTAGCAGTTTTGATTCGAGGTACTGCATGCCGGATGCTACCTGGAAAAGGAAAACAGAACAATTGTAACTTAATGCCTCGGGCGAAAAGTGTCCGTACGGACACGGCGCGGCGTTCGAGATTGTTCCTTGAATTTAGTGGACTAGGGTTTATTTTTGGATGACACTCATTTGGTATTGTTGTTACCTTATTAAATTAGCTTTCGAATGACATATAATACTACCAAGTTGAAAGAACGGAGGCGACGCGATCGGCTCTTTTATTCATTCTCTCGCGAACTTAGAAACTACATTGAAACTACTACTCGAATAAATATTTTTTTATATGGCAACGATGTCTGAAAGACGGTATGTTTGTTTCATAATCATTAATCTTACAATCTCAAACATAATATCCGGTTTTTATGAACGTTTTTATTTTTTTTTTAATTTTTGTTGAAGTTATTACACCGCCACCGCCGCCAACTGTTTGCTGCGATTGTTCATAATGACAAGTGGTGGTGTAGTGTTAGTTTTTGTTTCTTTTTAAAGCGCCAAGGATTACAGATTCTAAGACAAAAAACCGAATGAGAATTGGTGAACGAACAACGGCACAGGATTTTTTTTTCTGAGAGAAGTCAGTATGGCGCCGTTTGCCGCGACGGGCGGCGGGTGTGAGTGAGTTAGCGCGTCGATTAGTGCCGGCCTTTCCGGGTTAAAAACAATTTTTCATTACTCATACTCTGAACGTAGGTCTGAAGTTGCCTACGGAGCAGGTTGAAAGTAATACTTTTCAGGCCTAGGGAGAATCACTTTCAATTGACAGCTGTCAAATTAAGTATGAAAAAAACATGTTCCAACTTCCTATACAACCACTCTATTACAGCGCAATGTAAAATTGAAATAACAAAAGTATTAATTAAAGAATACTTTTTTAATGACTTTATAATAATTAACTTTTAGCTACCTATTTCTTTAAAATAACATAGATTTTGGCAAAATACTTATTTTCAATTTTTTTCAATGATAAAAATGAAAAATAATGGCTGAATAGCTGGCCAGCCACAGAAAAAAACATAATAGGCGGGAAAGTGGCATTCCGATCTTCATTTGTTTTGTAACTTTCGCATAGCAGCAATAAGTTCAGCTTATTCATGTTTTTATTATTGTATTCGTAATGAAAAGCACAGTGTTTACCTCGGGTGAAAGACTTATTTAAGTCCCGAGACGGGGTTTGGCGACCGAGCGTTGCTTTCACCCCTGAAGTAACAATGTACTATTACATTACCTATGTAACGTTTTCTTATTTCGTGGAGTATTATCTCGTTTAAGTAAAGTAAGATTACTTAACGATTGTTCCATGATCTTTCTAACATCTCAAAGGTCAGTCTGAAATTATGTGGCCCAAAACATAAAAATGTTTCCTAGAATTGTCTTAACTTTTGGAACCGTTTGTCACGCAAGGAGATAACGTGAATGTATGTATACGAAATAACGGCTTGGAAGTGTCAATTATTTTAAGTCAAAGGTCTTTGTTAACTTGTGAATTATAAAAAATCATATGCCATTGCTAATCAATGAAAGGGACCTTTCTTTCATTCTTTTTACGATTCATCTTCTGTATGATTATACCTCCTTCTCTATACGATATCCTAAAATACCTTTTTACCATTGCCCCTCGAAAAAGGGTCCGTTATTCTTCAAAAACAGTGAATAAAACGCTGTTTATTTCATGCGCGAATATACGGATTTTAGTAAGAAAACAAAAGAAAATGTGCAAGGAGGTTGCATACTCTCGCTATAAAAACGTACTAAAACTTGGCTGTATGTAATAACTGGCTGTATGGAATATGGCTCGGTTAATTTTTTTTAATTTAGAATAAGGAATTCAACCAATTTTCTGTGCAGTTTTCATGCAATTAAAAGTCTCTGTTACATTTTTTTGTCTCAAAATCATAAAATGAGTTCGACATCCAGTGATGAAAGTGAACCTCTCGTTCCAGCAGGCGTATTCAGGAGCGTTCGACTATTTTCCGTTCGACTATTTTCCGAATTCGACTCGAGTCGAAGACGAGTCGAATGCCACGGAAATCTTTATTCACAACGACGTTCGATTCGTCTTCGACTCGTTTCCGTCTTCGGAAACTATGTGACATAGATATCACGTTTATGCAAGCATTTACGGAGATAATAGATTTGATTGAACGAATAACTGAGTGAATGAAAAATTATAACATTTATAAAATATCATTTTATTTCTTTAATTTAATTTAGATGAATTTCTGGCCTAGAGAAAATATAGTTTTACTTTTTAAATGGTTTTTAACCATAGTAACCTTAGTAATTCTTCATTATAAAAACTTGTTTTAAAATTTACGAAATGTCTTTGTAAACGAGATGTAAAGTGTCAAGATCTTGCTTTGCTTTGTTGTGGCGGTTTATTTTGTGTTTTCTTGAAACTAACTTGAAACGTACAACATACTGATTCCCGTAGGAATTAGGGAAATTTTACAGTTTATGTACTATTCCGACGTCGCTATATTAATTGGACATTTCATCAAAATCCGTCCGAGAGTTTTAGCGTGAAGAAGGAACAAACATCCATCCATACTTACAAGCTTTCGTATCTAAAATATTAGTAGGATACTTATGTGTTTTTAATCTGTTTAAGATGGTGTGTTGAAGCTACAATATGAAGCTACAATAGGGTTTAATAATTTAGCTTCTAGGTACTCACTGTTCCACTACTTAACTATTGTTATTAATGAGAAATGAGTATTCAATGTTTGTAAGAATACCTAACTACTGTTGTAAATAAACCCAAGCGATTTAAATAAACTGTGTATTATAATATGTTCAGTTTTATTCAAGATTTTTTTAAATAAGTAACAATACAATTATATACTTGCAATAAGTACTATCACAGAAAAAAAAGGTTTGCATCGCAAGTGAAAAATAAAGTATGCTAAACTACTTAAAAATAGACACAGTCAATCTTCATAAGTAAATGTTCTTAATGGGGATAAGCAGAGCATTCAGTAGGTACTAGCATAAGTGCTCTCAGAACCATTTACCTCGAGAGTTAAGAAATAAGTATTATGAGCATTTTACATGTCATGTTTGTGATTTTTGCCCAGTCAGCCCAATAACTATGGAGTGATTTCAATTTATTTGTAAAACAACGCCAAGGCCTTTTAATACTCCAAACACCTTTCGATGCAGTTTATGGACTTCATGTGCATTTTATTAAATTTTTCTTCAGGACTGTTCATGTCAGCCTGCGAAATCGGGGTCATCAGGCTAGGTTGGGTAGCCTGAATACTCTGAAAATAGTCAAAAATTTGGATATTAGTACATATATCTAGTTATTTTATTTCTATGAAGGCAATTTAAATATAAAGTTAATTATAAGCAACTAGCTTTCCGCCCGCGGCTCCGCCTATAGGTTATATCGTGCCCAACTGTGGGATAAGATGTAGCCTATGTCCTTTCCCAGGCTCTAATCTATCTCTGTACCAAATTTCATCAAAATCGGTTCAACAGTTTAGGCGTGAAAGACGACAGACAGATAGACAGACAGAGTTACTTTCGCATTTATAATATTAATAAGTAAGGATAAAGAATTACACAGATAAGCAAATCTTATTTTTAACAAAACATTTCCTACTTGATAGTGAATGCTATGAAATCACATCCACATCCTCATAACTTCTGGCGCATTCAGTGCCTGAGTTGTTTGCGTTATTGATGTAGACATTGATGCCTGGCCCTTTGTTACAAAATTTCTGTTAACTATCTTGTGCCAGAAAGTGCAAGGCTGTAAAAAAAATTAGAGCTATTTGTAACAAGATCTTACCACAATTTTTGTTTAATAATGTGTCTCCGATGCCTCTGTATCTTGTGAAAATAAAGGCAAGAATCTGTATTTTAAATTACACCTTACTTACTTTGAATTCCACGGGAATGGCTAATATCTTGGTGGTTGGTGGATAATATGTTTACAAATTACTCAACAAAGTGAGATATTCGCAAGGAAGCGACTTTATATGTTTTGAAAATTGGTATCTTGAAAAGTATTAGAAAAATCCCTTATCTCCATGTTGGAAGACATTGTCTCCGGTCCTTGTTTTGCTCTTTCTTTATTTCTCACTCGGATTGTAACGTAAAACTGAATTTTAACTTGATTCTAGCACAAAATGTTTGTTTACATGTGTAAGTCGAATGCTCAGAAGCAATCGTGAACTTTTCCGAATTTGGATCCGAATTAGAATGTCAAATTTGACATTCGGATCGAGCCGAACGCTGCAGAATACGGTGAGTCGAAGGCATTCGAAAACGGATCGAATTTCGATCCGTTCTCGATAGTCGAACGCTCCTGAATACCCCTGCAGAGTCATTTCGCGTTAAAGTAGCAGCTATTGTTGATAATTTATTGTCACAGAGTAATTATTTTCTTTTTCTCATAGTCTATGGTAAAAAGTAGAGTACCTAACACGTGAAAAAAAATTCATCTCGGCTCTTGTATCCCTCGATCCGCTCAGGATTCTAATCTAGAATCCTTCGCTCCTCTCGGGATACAACTCAATGCCTCGAAAAGAATTCACCTTTTTTTCACTTGTTGGGTAATCTACTATTAGACAACTCATGCAGCGGTAACCCCAAACTAAGCAAGGCTCTTATACTTTTAGTGTTAAATAACTGACATACTAGGTATATGTAAATTTTTGAGACATAGACACCCAGACTCAACACAAATACTTGTAAATATTGGTCGGGAATCGAACCGCAACCTGATTAGTAGGCAAGGTTACCAATTGAGCTATCAGACCAAATAAAGTTAGTAAAGGGATGAAAAACTAACCTGCGCAGCAATATAGACTAAGTCTTCAAACTGCAAGAATTTTCCCTCTCCATTCCTCAAGAACTCAAGTAGGGAGCCTTTGATCATGTATTCCTGTACGATGTAGACAGGCTCCTCTTTTGAACAGACCCCGTATAGTGCTACAAGTCGCTTGTGCCTAAACTGCTTCATGATAGCTGCTTCTTCAAGGAATGCTTGTGTAGACATTGTGCCTTCTTTTAACGTTTTTACTGCGACCTGAAATGATAGAATTTTGTATTAGCATTTTCATGACTTTTTTTTTACCAGCCCATATATCTACGGCTTAAAACGAAGGGGTTTTAAGCCATAGTCCACCACGCTGGCCCAATGCGGGTTGGTGGACCGCTCGTCTTTCGAAAATGAATTTTCTTGGACGGGTGGATTTCATCACGATGTTTTCCTTCACCGTTAAGCAAGTGATAATTAGAAATCCGTACATAAATCCGAAAAGACGAATTTAATGGTACAGGCTCGCACCAGGATTTGAACTCGCAACCTTTCGATTACTTATTTGATATCTAAGATTCTCTGCTCTACAAAAAGTCTAAAAGCTTTATTTCATGTAACATTTAAGATGGTTCTTAAAACAAGTCAAAGTAGTGAATTACATTGGTTATTTTAACTCTTCGCCTATTCGCTAAGGTACAGTCGTCGCCCAAATCGTGGTGGGACAAGAGTTGAATTACAACACTCTGAATTCGCTTTATTTGAATTTTTATTTCCACTAAGGAACTTCGTATGCGACTTCGTTGTGCGGGAACCTACATACTCCAAATCTTTATTAACTCCCGACAAAAAATAGGGGTGTCATAAGTTTGATGCGTGTATCTCAAACTCAAAAACTTTTAATTCATTGAACATATAAAATTTTTCTTGAACACGTCAATACAGTGATATATTTATACATCAGCAAAATAGTGAATTACATTAGTACTTTTGACTTTGCACCTATTCGCAAAGGTGCAGTCTTTCTCAAGAGAAGAATAGTCAAGAAACTCCGAGGGTCGCTCTTTTTAAGTCAATCATATACATTTTCTTACTTCTAATTTTAATTGACTTAATATCTGAAGAACTCTGGAGCTGAGCAATTTATTCCCAGGGTTGCTTCTCTAATAGATAATCAGAAATTCTATATTTTACAAAGTCTTTTTTTTTTTTGTAAAATTTTTCTAAAGGTAATTTTTGAATAGTAATGGGAATCTTATTATAGAAGCTTATACATTGACTCATAAAAGAGTTTGTTATTTTGTGCGTTTGTTACTTAGTGAGTTTCCTCTTATGCCATAGTGATGTAATTTTCTGATCAGAGTCTCATAGTGAACACAGTCGAAATCCTTGGACAAATCACAAGACTCCAAGAGCATCATGTGAATCCTCCCAGGCCCCAAAAATGTAATGTAACGAATGAGCTCAACACCGGCATCGGTTGTTGAGCGATACTAGCGATTCATAAGGATACTAGCGTAAAAGTGAGTGGTAATTTGACTAAGGATTCTTTTTTTTTCTAAAATATTGCTAAGTACTGGTAGTATTGAAATCGGTCTAAAGTTGGTCTAAACCTTTAAACAAAGGAATTACTTTACCATGTTTCATCAAATCGGGAAACACACCATCATCGACACAATTGAATATAAACGCTACAATCAATTATGCAATTTATTACCTTTACTAAAAGACCATCAAGTCATCGCTCTTTCATGTTTAACATTTTAAAAGTTTTAAGAATGTCAACAATTGTGATGTGTAAAAAACTGAAATGAACCTTATTTTCGTCTACATTTTGCTTGAGTAATAAAGTATGTCTCTGTATGTCTGTCTGTGGCATCGCAGCTCCCAAAACGAATGGACCGATTTCGATGCGGGTTTTTTGTATGAATGCTGACGTTACCGAGATTTGTTTTTAGCTATATTTGATCAAAATCAAATAAAGCTAAGACAAATCTCGTTAACGTCAGTATTCACTGCCATATGAATAAAGTTCATATGGCAGTGATAGCCCAGTTGGTAATGAGCCAGACTTGTAATCGGAAGGTCGCGGGTTCAAATCCTGGTGCGGGCCTGTACCATTAAATTCGTCTTTTCGGATTTATGTACGGATTTCTAATTATCACTTGCTTAACGGTGAAGGAAAACATCGTGATGAAATCCGCCTGTCCAAGAAAATTCATTTTCGAAAGACGAGAGGTCCACCAACCCGCATTGGGCCAGCGTTGTGGACTATGGCCTAAATCCCCTTCGTGTTTCGAAGGGAGGTCCGTGCCCCTCGGTGGGGATGTATATGGGCTGATGACCACATAACGTTCTCATGCAAACATACCTCAATATTTTTCCGCCATTTGCCATAAAACACCTCTCCAAAGTTGCCCTGTCCCAGTTTCCTTATTAGCTGAATCTCCGACCTCGGTATCTCCCATGCATCTCGTAATTCTGGTCCGAGGTCCCACATTTGCGGCTCGGGCTTTGGACATGGCCTTGCGAGCACGTGGCACAGGCCTAACGCGTTTTCTGGAAGTAATAAGTATCTTTTATTTAGATAACGCACGCTACTAGGATGGTTAGTAAGCGTGGGTGGCTACTGACTAGTTTTAGCTTGCTAGGGTTAAGTCCTTACTCAGCATAAATTACTACTTCAGCGAAAATAATGCATTTAACAAAAAGAATATCAACTACAAAGCCAAAAAGGACATTGTTAAATACATTTTGGATAAAAAATCATCTGTATGTGGTGCTCGGTTAAGAGTTAGACCAAAAATATAAAATGGCATTTAGGGCGCCACATGACAATACATAAATCTCATTCATTCTTTTTTAATCAGGCTTTACATATAAAACCCCGAAATTCCATCTATTTCACAAAACGGTGTGTCGATTTCTTTTTTAATATTCTTGGCCAGGCTTATTATGGCTTTATTTTTTTTCTAATAAATAAATAAATACAGGATATATAAATTATAAATGTATTATGCCGCTAAACTCAAGAGCAAATCAAGCGTGACAATTTGGATTTTGTACCGTACGTATAAGAAAGAAAATCGCACTTCAACTGTTCAGCATGAGTTGCATGAGTTTACGTTATCATTACTTACTGGTATAAGACATAACCAGTGCAGGTAGACTAGGGAAGGTCTGGTTTGTCGCGATGTAGAAGCCACCATTGTCCAACGGTTTGATCTTGTAATGCTTGACGTGGTATCCTCTGCCTTCCTCCCAATCTTTCACGCTAAGGCTGAATCCATGCGGGTTATGTTCCGCTGGTCTAACTAGGAATGTTCCTCGAGGATTGCTCTCAGCTAGAAGCAGCTTATCCGCTTCTTTTCTCGACACGTGCGGGAAAAACCAACTGCAACAGGACGTCGTCCTTTAGAAAAAGTGGTCGGTTAGATTAATTGGGGAGTTTGGACCGTCACCGATTCCCTTTTTGCTTTAAGCTTCGCTCCATTGTTGCGTATGTACAGCGCTTATAAGTATACATTCCACGCGATATCAGTTTGAATATTCGCGGAAGTAGTTTATCGAAGTTTCAGCACTCACTTTCAAAAGGTTCACTTGACTACTTTACAGAGATTGTTTTTAAGCAAATTTTTACAAAGCTCTTATATCGGTTGCGTTCGACAGTACATGCTAGAAAAGGATGCTAGAAAAGGACCGTTTGCCGCTAGAAAAGGGATTTTTTAAACTGTGGCACTAATATCTTGTGGTTACAGAATTTTTATGGTAAACTAATTTTTATATCACAAACTTAATACTAGATAATTAACTTCTAGATACGTGCAATCGGCCATAATGGCTATGTTATCTGTAGTTAAAATAGGGATTAAAAGTAGGTAGGTATTATGGACGCTAGAACACAAAGATAAAAGTTTGAGTTGAAGCCCCCGTATTCTAAATCGTTTAGTACCCCGATACCACGAATGTGTTTACCAAAGCTAAACAGCTCACATTTCCTTGAATAAAATGGAGACGTTAGCGGTTTAGCTATGGTAAACACGTTCAAACTTACCGTAATGGGGGTCTAATGATTGACTGCAATGTTTGATAAAAGTATAGGTGCTACTGTCACTGTCATCTGTATCGCGAAAAGCAGAAAATGCTAGCTTGTCCAACGTTTAGAATACCGTCTGTCAATGAGACTGTTTTCTTTTGAATACGTCGTAGGTCTAAGGTCCGTGTCACAGAACGGGACTCAGACTCTGATCTATACTTAAGTAGCGATCGTCTTTGTCATTTTGATAGTGAGAGAAAGAGACAATCAATACTTAAATTAAGACTTGAGTCTCCTTCTGTAAAACGGGCCATTTGGCGTTTTGAAAATTCCGACAGTTTAATCAAATGAGCACTTAGTATTATAGAATGACGGTGGTATCTCAGAAGATAGTGGCAATATTTGTGATCTAATTAATAAAAGATTCTTTAAAATTAAATCGCTTTTCCATATTTATTTTCATTTTGACACATAACCTCTATACCACAGATTAACAAAAAGTTATTAAGCTCCATACACACAATCACATAAAGGAGCCTCTACATTATTAACACTCCCCACCTTGCGATTTAATAAAACAAACATCTTCAGTCAAATATAACATTAAATCGCAACAAGTGGCTGAGAAAAAAAAAAGAAAACAAAACTACAACTAAGTTGATAAAATTATAAATCCAAACGTTTCGGTATTTTAACTATTCTTCCCTTTCTTGTTTGGACTTCTTCTGATTTTTCAGGATCTTCCTTATTAGAATGTTCAGATTTTTCAGGTTCTTCCTTCTTAGAATATTCTGTAATATTGTCTTGAGTGCTTATTTCCAAAGGATATAAACGTTGAAAGGGTCTGATCTTTTCACCACAAGCAGTCCTTATTCTTGCTACCCTTGGAATATTGTCTTTACCCGGGAATATTTCTATAATTATTCCTAGCGGCCACAAACACCTCTTTTCTTCTGTCTCCACCAACACAATATCACCTACATTTACTACTCCTTGTCTCAATTTTCCTCTTTGTACTAATTCTGATAAATATTCGCTTCTAAAACGATTTCTGAAATCTTCTCGCATTTTTATTAAATACTTTATTCTACTGTTCATTGAATCTTGATCGATTTTATCCAAATCAGGAGTTTCCGTGTTTGAAACGTCTTGCAGGAAACATGCTGGTGTTATAGGTACCAAATTTTCGGAGTGGTCCGCTAGATATGTCAGTGGTCTTGCATTTATTGTAGCTTCACAATCAGTAATAATCGTCTCCAATTCATCAAAGTTCAATCTTGCTTGTCCTAGTATTCGACGGAGCATCTCCTTTAACAGCCTTATAATCCTCTCCCACCAGCCTCCCCACCAAGGAGCACTTGGTGGATTAAAGTTCCACTTAATGCACTTCACTGAAGAAAACTCCATTATTTTATTCCAGTCGACTTCTTGTAATCTGTTGTAAGTTCCTATAAAATTGCTTCCGTTATCAGTATAGATAACTTGCGGTCTGCCTCTTCTAGCAATAAACCTCCTCAGGGCCATCAGAAAGCAATCAGTAGACATTGACAGACATAATTCCAGATGAACTGCACGGTATACAGCACAAGTAAATAACGCTATCCAGCACTTCTCTCCTGATTTTAGTATAAGAGGACCGGCCATGTCTATTCCAGTTATCTGAAAGGTCTTCGCGTCTTTTACTCTATCTTCTGGGAGTGGTGCAACTGGAGGTTGAACTGGTTTACTTTTATATCGTTTACATATTTTACAGTCACTTACCACTCGTTTTGACAACTTCCTCACACCCACAATCCAGAATCTTTCTCTTAATTTTGTAATCAGTGTTTGTGTGCCTGCATGTTGTAGTTCTATATGTAGGTCTCGTACTAATCTATGTATAATATCTTGCTTTCCAGGTAATAGTAAAGGTGATTTAAACTCTGGAATATCTTCTCTATATGTTAACTTGCTTTTTATTCTTATTGAACCGTCTTTATCTTCAAATACATGTAAATTTCCTTTTTTCCTGTTTAAATTATTTAATTCCTCTTTACTCTCCTTTTGTATTAGTTTCAGAAGTCTTCTTTCTGCTTCTATGTATTCTTCACTGGTTAGCTCTCCTCTTGTAGTAGGTTTCTTTTGACAATTTCTAACAAATCTAAATATCCAACCAACAGTCCGTACTATCTTGGCAAATTTTGAAAAATAACTTAATTTCTGCAGTATATTATCCTCTTCTTTTACTAATTGACAGATAACAGTTTTTCTCATTTCAACCTGTACTTCAGATTCATTTACTATAAATTCACTCCTTGGCCATAGGTTTGAAGGTTTCTGAAGCCAGCTAGGACCCTCCCACCAACGCGATTCTTTAAGGGTCTTTGCAGTACAACCTCTAGACAGCACGTCAGCAGGGTTCTGGGTACCTGGGATATGATGCCAATCTTCTAAATTTGTTACTTCTCTAACTTCTGTTACTCTATTTTTCACAAAAACATTCCAGGGAGCTTCCTTTTTTATCCATGTTAGAGCGACACTTGAATCTGTCCAGAAATAGTTCTCATTCACATTTAGGCTTTTTCCTAATTCTCTATATAGTCTCACACCTATTACAGTTGCTAATAACTCAAGCCTGGGTATAGTCACTTTCCTTGGGGGACTTACCCTCGATTTTGCTGCAATAAGCCTTACTGTCACTATTCCATCTGGCGCGACGCTTCTCAAGAACATGCATGCGGCATAAGCATTGATACTCGCATCACAGAATGTATGTATACTCAATGTGCATTCATTCATCGTCTCGTTAGTTAACCGACGCGGTATACGACAGTCTTGTATATAGTTAAGTGTCTTCACCCAGGACCGGAAAGACTTTTCTATCTCTTTTGGTACCGTTTCATCCCAAGATAATTTTAATTTGAATACTTCTTGCAGTAATAATTTTGGAACTAAAGCTACTGCTGAACAAATACCAATGGGATCATATATTTTTTGAGCATAGCCTAATATCAACCTTTTTGTTATCTTTTCATGTTCTTTTATTTCGAGATTCCCAGAGTTACAGCGCAGGGTGTCTTCCTGTGTATCCCATAATAACCCAAGAATGGATACTGTGCCTTCTTTATTTTCTGCTGTTGGTGCCTTTACCCAGTCTCTTAAATTAAACTTCCCGATTTCCATCAACTGTTTTGCTTCTTCTTCAAACTTTTTTGCTTCATCTAGTGATTCAACGCTATGTAAGCAGTTGTCCACATAAAAGCTGTGTTTCAAAGTTTCTGCTGTTCTCTGTAGTGTTAGTGGTGCCCCTTCCAATATATGTAGAATTGTTGCAGAAAGGAGAAAAGGGCTGCATGTCACCCCGAACACCACCCTGCAGTGTCGAAATACAATAACCTCATCTCCCCTTGCCGGGCAGTTCCACCATAAAAATTTGAAATAATTTCTATCTTCTTTAGAAAGACTAATTTGCAGAAACGCTTTCTGTATATCAGCAGATATACCTATAGCCTTTTTTCTAAATTGCAAGAGTAGTTTTGGTATTATCTCTAGAAGATTACTACCTTTATCCAATGAGTTGTTTACTGATATTCCATTTGAATCTTTAGCAGAGGCGTCGAACACAGGTCTTACTTTTGTAGTGCTATTTTCCTTAATCACTGCATGGTGCGGTAAGTAAAACCCTCTTTCTTCTTTTTCTTCTATTCTTTCTATAATACCTTGTCTCTCCCAGTCTTCAAATGTTTTATGATAATCTTCTAATTTATTTGTTACTTTCAGCTTTTCTGTAGTAGCCATCAATCTTTTCACTGCTAAGTTTCTATTGTTTTGCAACTCTGGACGGCCATCTTTCCATAATAAATTTACTTCAAACCTTCCTTCTTCATTTTTCTTTACTGTATTCTTGAATATATTCATAGCTTGTTGTTCTCCCATTTTTGAAGTCTGTATAGCTTCAGGATCTTTTATACCTATTGTTTCCAAGTCCCAAAGCTCCGCAATGTGTAAAGATGTAGTAACTTGTTGTTGTGAAGATGACATAGGGCCCTGTAATGTCCATCCTAATTTTGTTTCATAAGCAACTAACTTCTCTCCAAAACTTATTTTTTGATTGCCCATGATGGCTCCATAGTGATCAGATCCAATGAGTAATTTTACTTCCATTTCAGCATCTTCTCTGTCTGTTATCATTATATTTTTAGCCTTCAATTTTTGTAAAATATCAGTACTATTTATTTTTGGTAGGATGCCACATATTTTTTCTTGTTCTAGGACATCCATGTGTAGCTTGGTATTCTCCGAAATGTCAGACACTATGATATTATAAGATTTGTAAACATGTTGCTTAGTTTGAGTACCTCCAAAAAGAGAATGAGACAACGTTTCCTCACCTGATTTCTTTATCTTCAATTGCTGTATTACCTCTTGTGTTAAATATGATCTTTGAGACCCTGTGTCAATCAAGGCCCTCACTTTTATAGATTTTTCACCATTGAATACCTTCACAATCAAGGTAGGTAATAGTGTCACATTGTTAGGGTGGGACAGCAATACTTCTTGTTTACTACTTGTTTCATTATTATTTTCTTTCTGTGTGTCCTCACTCCTATATATTTGTGGGCACATGATCACTGCATGTCTTCTTGAACATACCAAACACTTCACTGTTTTTCTACACTTGAACGCAGAATGCCCTTTACATAAGCATATATAGCAAGCATTCTTCTTTTTAAGTACTTCTTTTTTCTCTTCTAATGTAAATTTACTTGCTTTAAAACATTCTGTGCTCAAGTGATGTTTTTCACACCATATACAACACACCACCTTATCCTTTTCTATATTTCTTTTCACACTTGATACAATACAAGCAGCAGTGGGTTGGTTACTAACACTTAGATTTGAATCACTAAACCCGTCTCTTGATAATGCAATTCTTTCTTCACTATCTACCTCTCTGGCTAAAAATTTCAACAAGTTTGCAAGTCGGTCTTCATCTTTTTCTGTAGGTTGGTATCTCTCCCATGCTCGGAGAATGTCCACTGGCAGTGTGGACTCAACCATCGGGTACAACATGGCTGCATATTTTTCTTTAGTGACTCCAAGCGTTTCAAGAGCTTGCATTTGTGTAAGTAATTTATCATGAATGATACGAATGGATTCGGTTTGATTTCTATTTAAAACTAATTTCAACAGCTCTCTCACATATGTTTCTATTAATAAATCATCCCTGGCAAATCTCTTCTTCATCATTGCTACTGCATTCTTATAGTTGATGCCTGATGGGGGAAAACTTTCAACTAAGTCCCTGGCCGGTGAACCCGGGGTGGTTGCTTGTTTACTGGTATTTGTCATCCTCATCTATTGATTCATCTTCGTCGATTTTCTTGAACTGCCCCCAGAATCCGAGCCAGTTTCTCACGTTCCCATCAAATTTATACAATTCTATTTTCGGTAAAACGAATTTTCTCTTTTTATCATTAGTAGTGCTGTTCGAATTAGACCAATCTTCTTCATCTCGCTTGTTTTTCTTGGCTATTACTTCTTCGTATTTAATGCTTGCTTCCAGCCAGTTGTACTTGTAGCTTTCTATCGTGTCGATTTCTTTTGTAATTTCTGCTTCTTCCAGGCTGAATAGATATTGTCGCATTTGTTCTTCTTCCTCTATAGCGAACAACTCTTCGGCCTTACTTTTCGCCCACTCGTATCTAGTGCGAATCGTTTCGACGGATTTGCTGTCGTTGTAAGCCACGATCTCGTCGTTCAGATTCCTAATTGCTGTGGTGAGCAATCTCCGTGCCACCGATCTCCTCTTCTTAAGTATTTCCACCTCCATGTCCTGTCTCGGTCGCCAAATATTATAGAATGACGGTGGTATCTCAGAAGATAGTGGCAATATTTGTGATCTAATTAATAAAAGATTCTTTAAAATTAAATCGCTTTTCCATATTTATTTTCATTTTGACACATAACCTCTATACCACAGATTAACAAAAAGTTATTAAGCTCCATACACACAATCACATAAAGGAGCCTCTACATTATTAACACTTAGTGAAGGATTTAGAAAACAGGGTACTCAAGGCATTGTGGTTAATGAGGCATTAGCAACAATCCAATCTGCTAATCAATAAGAAACTTACTCCTCGCATTCCACGGAGCTCTCCTCAGCTACAAAATTGACTGGCACTAATCCCTCCCGCCTGGTTGCCAAGTGAAGTACTCTCCACCAATCTGGGTCGGCATCGTTCAAGACTTCCATTTTGTCTCCCTTCCGAAATGAAATGTCGGAATCTGCGCGCGCAGTGTACGCGCATAGCGCCTTCACGACGCGCCTCCCGCCATTGGATATACCTGGAAAATTGAAAGACAAACTTTAGGTAAGTGTATGTACATATTTATGTCACTTATATGTGAATTAGTAACCGAGCAAAACTTTAAGAATACAAGTTTCCGGATGAAACACGTTAAAAAAAACACACAAGCCGTGAAGGCACACTTTTAACTCTCCATTGTCAAAAGTTTTTTTTTGCTACCTAGCACTGCTGGGCAATTCGAACACCGACACTGATTACTTCCTTCCTATTCCTACAAAGATTGCGCTCGCCCAGGCACTACTTCTTCCCTTGCTCGACTATGAAGATGTTGCGTACCTTGATCTGACAGAGGAACGCCTTAGACCTTATCCATTTTCAAGACTATGCTGAGTAGGCACTTTGAACTGCTTTGTAATTATTAGTTCCTTGCGGCTGTGTGATAGTCGGCTGGGTTGTCTTCATATAATATTCTTTGTGTGTTTTATTGTTTTTAAATTAATATTATTATTTTTATTTTTTCCTTTCTGTAGAATGTTATTATTTCCATTGTGTATTTATGTTAGGTATATTGTATGTGTGTAAGTAATGTAGTTTATGTAAGTATATTTATAGGTGTAGTCTTCTCCACACCCAAAGGTTGCCGATAGGATATTGCTTCTTAGCAATGGGGCCGCCTTGTGTACAATAACTTTACTACTGTCCATAATGTAGGTAACTTTTATTCTGTATCATGTTCTGTAATGCAATACAATACAATACTCTTTATTGCACACAAACAACAATGTAAAAAAAATAATAATAATAATAGAATGTAATGTTGGTGTGCAATAAAGTATATTTTCAACACATTTGCTCATAAAGTGGGTCTTATGTCATTGTTTTAAGGTTCATAATGATATGTTTTATCCAGCCCGTGAGTAATAAAAATAAAACACTAGTACTCAATGTTTTTTTTTCTAAATCTCAGCAAAGAGATCAGATCTAATTTTTTATTTAAAATTAAGTGTAAATATTAAACTATTTGTAAATAAAAATATAATTCCACTAAATCATTTAAATTTATCATAAAATTATCATTTATTTATATGCTAAAATGTGAAAATATATAGTTAAGTTTTTTTTTTAATTTGGCTGTATGGCATACTTGTCAATGTGAATCTCATTTTGCGAGCGAAAAAAGAAAAAAATAATCGCGCTTCTTTTCTGATGTTTTCACTTGGTTTTCACAAACGGCATTTGTATTCATCAGATCGGTTGTTATTATTGTCAGAAATACAACACAAAAATTTCTTCTTCAAGTGCAGAACAGGAAACCTACGTGGGTACACCGCCAGAAATACTTTCCGAGGCGCAACATGCAAGTGATAGTTTCGTGCCGCCAATATCAAAGGAAAGTTTTTATTTCTTTCTTTCTTCGCTAATGTGTTGAAAAACATCGTATGACACGCGTGCGCATTGGATATTACATTCTAAACCAAAGAATAAATAATAGTACTAACTAAACTCGCTTCTAATGTAATATCCAACTTAGCACACTTGTAGCATAATGTACTATTGTATTGTACAGAGCGTTAATTTTGTTTCAGTTCGATATATGTTTTTTGGGGAGAGTTGTTCAGTTCAGTAGACTGATTCACAGTATTAATTTTCGCTAAGTTAATTAAAGCCACTATACCGGAAAATAAATAATAAGTACTTTCAGTAGAACCTGTTCAGTAAGATAAAAAGAAAGTCCTAAAAATATTCGTTGCGAGGTTGGCATCTGAGGCACAAAGACGAACATCCCTGACCCCTGTACCCCTGCTGCTCCTAATCGAATGCCCCTGTTATACCTTTCAATTATGTTCAAAGCACAGTCTATGAAATACCCACATTTTCCTGGATTCCTAGCGCGTACGAAGTCAACGTTGTGATTGGCTCGCACCCTGTTGTTGGGCTCGCCCGTGTATCGCGTCTCCAATGACGGGCACGCCGTAAATGCCGGCTCGTTCTTCTTATTGTTTTGTGGGTACACTGGAATAAAAAAAGAAAAAACTTATATTTTCTTCACACTTAAACCACAATAAACCGAAAAATAAAAACAAAATAATTTAATGTCCTACGTAGTACCTACTGATCTGTTTGAAGTCGGTTCGAAGATGGCCTATCAAACTTATTTGGATTGGCACCGACTTCAAACAGATCAGTAGGTACTTACTACGTTTTTGTTTACTACGTTTTGACATTTTTTGAAGTGGATTTAATAAATAATTTTTAGTAGATTTAAGGCTGACCACCTCTCAACATGTTCCATCTAACAACCCTCACCATTTGTGTCAAACGTGGCATTAAGTGGTTTTCTAGAACCACTGATGCTCTGCCTACCCCGTTAGGGATTAAAGGCGTGAGCGTATGTACCTATTAAATTCGAGGATTTCACTTCGTGACAATGGGAATGGGAACACCTTTGGAATATACTCTTTCGAACAAATAAAGAGTTTTGAAAATCTTTCCACAAATGGCAGTGAAATCGGTGAACATACATTTAAAAAATACATACAGTCGAACATAGAACCTCTTCCTTTTTTGAAGTCGTTTAAATTATAATGTAACCCCATGAAATAAGAGTTCAATTAAAAGTTTTCAAAGTTGTGGATTTTAATGATAGGACTCGTCTTACCGGCAATTTTTCTCTGTGTTCTTGTAAGTATAATTAAAAATCTTTGCGTTGCTTTATTGCACACTTTATTTCCTGCTTTTCAGATAAAACAGCCCACTAGGAAAATGGACAGAGGCATTAACTAAATTACACACCAGTAAATACGTACTTTATACAAAATTAAATACAGAACCAAAAGAAACTGCAATCCAAATTGGCAATAATCGTGAGCACCCGACATAAAGCGCCAAGTTTTAGTTCGTTTAGTATCGTGCGAAAAACTCGGCCATTGTTCTTTTCAAGGAAACTGTTCCGCTCGACTGTTCAGGAATTTGATGAGACGCACCGTGTGTGATCTTACCAGCAAAAAGATTTAATTCCATAACTTGCGGGAGAAAACCCGTGCTTTCTAAGCAGAATACAGGATGTTATGTTAGAGAAAATGTTTATATTGTACTCTCACAGCTGTTAATATGATAGATTGCAGATAATATATTGTATATATTTATATATTTTTTATCAATTGTATGTATATGTTTATACAATATTTAGGTATACATAGATATGTATATAATGTATTATTACTCTTTGCACGACTACCGCTTCACCTTCTATATCAATAAGGCCGCCGCATTGTACACTAGATGATGAAGATTTGTTTTTTTTTGTGTGCTATAAAGAGTATTGTATTGTTGTCTCAGTAAATTTCGGTTCACTCGATCTTATTGGTATGTTTTAATTTCGTAGGTCTGGGCCATTTTCTAATTAAATAGAAACTTAATCCAGCCATCCATACATACACACTATTACACACATTCTCGCCCATTATCCCGGACTGGGTAACCAGAGCATATGTGGTTTATGTGAAGCTACGTTTGATATACATTCTGAGAGTTTATTAGAAGAAACATGAGTGTATTGTATAGTGGTCAAATAAAAAACAGACTTAAAGGTAAACCTACGAATAAGTTTGTCGCCGGAAATGAATAAGAATCGTAAGTTGATCAATTTTCGAGGTAGTTTATCAACTATCGGCAAATCATAATTTTAGCTAATTGATCAACTTACGCTGCCTGGCTGTAAGTTTTTCAACTAACGATTTTGCCACACGTCAAATCATACACGAATGGACCAATCGCTGCTGTGTAAATTACATTAAACTGACATCCGTTATATATACACTGTCCTCTGATTGGTCGATGCGACAACCTCTTAAGGCAACCACAGTCGAGTCGTTTCTGGCACTCCGCCGGCCGCGGCACGCTCGCTACGCTCGCTCGGCTCGTGCGTTGAGGGTCGCAGTCTAAACGGGTCGGTTGGGTTCGGCTACTAACAAACCTACTTGTCGCAGTTCTAAGTGAGACATTCAACCAATCAGCGAACACCTCGAGTTTTCAACCAATCAGCGTATATATCGCGTCCGTCGGATCATTTTACCGCGAGACGCCGTAAATTGATCAATTAACGGAAATGTATACGTTAAATAATACATTTCAACTGCCGTGTATGATTTTCCGATAGTTGATAAACTACCTCGAAAGTTGATCAACTTACGATTCTTATTATTTTCCGGTGACATATACATTTTAAAACGAATGAGGTTTATTTCTACATAACTCTACATTTTAAAATTTTGTACCACCCCCGACATTCATAGGTTATAATATAACTTTGAACTGCTGATACGTTAGTAGGTACTATTATTTATTCTGTGCTGCTGAACCAATATTGATAAAATATAGCCGCATCAAAATCCAGAGACAGACACGTTAAACTTGCAACACTCCTCTGTTTTCGTCGGGGGTTAAAAATAAAACTATACTTATTGCATAGTATTCATAATAACACTCGAATCAGCAGTTATTACGGGGCGATGGGGTGCGATTGCGGGCAAAGGTCCGGTATAACGAACTGTCAATGGAGATCAAAGTAAGGGTCGCCCCAATCGAGTGTTTGGCTTATGTCGTAGGTATTGTAAAAAAAATATTTACGAATTTCGTCACACGTTTAAAGGTCGTATTACAAAACGCGGCCCAGACTATGATCTATAGGTATATATGAATATAGATATACTTAAGTAGCAGTCAATACTTAAGTCTCCTTCTGTAGTACGGACCTTAAAATGCAAAATTTTATAATTTGTTTAGCAATTTATTTAGACATAAAAATGGAAAAAAGTATAAGGAGGGTCAGAGACTAAAAGACATAATTTATTGTTAGCGAAAATTAACAGAAGTGATAATGTTACTGGAAATTCAAGAATCCTAGGAAAGAAGGGTACTTATTGTTGTTTAGCAATGACTGTTTATCAGAACTTCGAATTTTGAAGTAAATCGGTTACATACTGCTAGATAAGAAAAAATGGACAGTTGACAGAATATGACGGATAAAGTTCAATACAAATCAAATCAATGTAAGATTTCCTACGAAATACGCTTTGAGACTTTTTACTTGTTGCATTGCTCGCAAACTTGGAGTCCGTAAACATCACCACTGACACCTATGTCAACTGCCCGCATTTATCGAATCTCGCGTTTTCTAGTCGAGTAGCCGCTACG
Source organism: Aproaerema taeniolella (assembly GCA_949987775.1). NCBI lineage: Eukaryota > Metazoa > Arthropoda > Insecta > Lepidoptera > Gelechiidae > Aproaerema > Aproaerema taeniolella. Next base: position 8,049,660 of record OX465258.1, on the reverse strand, counting down.
CCGATCAGTATAATACATATTTTAATGTAATTGTAGTGATTGAAAAAAATATCCTCACCTAAAGGTCTATCGGGGTCGTGGCGGCGGCTGCAGCATTTGTTACCCATGGCGCGGCCCGCCCGCTACCGCGCCAATCGCTTCTGTAACAAATAAACAAACGTTATAACAAAAACCGAAACATACAAGAAATTATACAACGAATTGCCTATTCATTCTTCTATTTTTTGTAAAGTAAGATAAATAAATAATTAATTTGAATGTCTATAATATCGAACGTAATGAGGATTTTAATAATAAGGTAGAATTACAGTAATCAAGTACGTATCGTTTTTTTTTCTTGACAGATTCGACTTATTCGTACGACTGTTTTGTAGTACAGAGTTTTGGTCCTAAGATATTTTGTTATAAAACCCGCATTAGGACAGCGTGGTGGACTATGGCCTAAATCTCCTTCGTGTTTCGAAGGGAGGCCCGTGCCCCTCGATGGGGACGTATTTGGGCTGGTAAAAAAAAAACATTCATGAGGGAGTGCTGGCTAAAAATAGCGGTCAGTATCTATTTGTAGCTAATGATACAAAACAAATACAAGTTCATAACAAAACTTTCCAGTAAATATCCAAACAACTGTGGTGTAGGCGTATGTTAAGTAGGTTAGTCAAATAAAGTTATCTGGCACTAGGTTAGTGTAAGATAAGGACTATGCCAGATTTTACTTATTTACTGTTTTGAGACCCACTTTTTTGGTATTCCAACTCTGGGTATTTAACAGTAATTATTTGTTGTGAGTTTTAAATAGTCAATCGCCCTGATAATATTTAAAAGTTTTGTTGCTGTGAATGTCTTAGTTTATGTTTAGATACTTATATCGATTATTGCGTTAATATTTTACAAATTTTATTGCAAATACATATTAATAATAGTTATTTACTTTAAACGATTTTTTTAGGTAAGGAGATATATTTATATTTTATTCATATATGTATAGTATAGTCAAACTAGTAGTTTAGTACTCACATTGCACGCCGAAAATGGCTATCGAGTATGTTTCTGTTACAAAATAACATCTACCTACTGTATTCTCGATTCACAATCAGCTTGGCTAACTTAGCTACGCGTGAGATAATTTTGTCGTTTGGATCTCGCTCTATCGCATAGCGTCAGTACGGACATCGGAATGACAAAATTATGTCACGCGTCTATGTTCGCTGCACTGACAAAGATTTTCAGGCTAAAGCCGGTAGATTCAGTAGAGTTATTAAAGATTTCACTTTGGTGTATAATGTTGATATAGATTTATAGAACATTATATTTAAACCGATCTATATTAATTTCCTTCAAACCAAGTCAATATATTCACTCCAAACATAAATGATTGAAATGCGGGCGTGCTAAGGTTTAATAAATATTAGCAGATAAGATACCTAGAATAAGCTCGACATTTGATAATAAATTTCCTTTGAAGATATCACACGTTATTGCTTTACTTTATTCTTATTTTTATTGGCGTTCTTTCATAAAATTTTAAGGCTGATTGGTTCGCACCTGTGACTTGAGTTTTGGTAGCAAAATTCAATAGTGCCCGATATACATAAAGCTGTCAATAGTGGAAGATACCAATGAAACGAAACCTTTGTACTATTTTGCCAATTCTAAATAGCCTCTTCGATAGAGGCGCAAGTCCCGATTTCAGCATAAAATTAAGGATTTCTGAGAATTAGAATTTTTGTGCTAGATTGTGGTCAAGAGCAAACCAATTTTTATGGCTTCTTTGGGGAACCTTATCCAGTTTATGGATATATTTATTCAAGAAGCAGTTAATTCAAAAATATTAAAATTCATCGAATGTAACAACAAAATAAAGTTTCAAATCTCGTACTTACTACGAAGTAAATGCATTGTATTTATTTCCTGAAGCTCAGCCCGACTTCCTTGAGATCGAAACATAAATCCATGTATGTGACAACGGGTAAACGGTTTTGTCAACAAACTCCATTATATTATACGACCATAATGCACAATAACATCCGCCAATAACCCGCAGTTTGTTACTAGGAAACAAGGTTCGCATCGCGTATACAACAAATGGCAAGATATACATTTCGACAAGATAGTTCAAGTTATATGATTCCTTTAGGTATGATAAAGTGAATTTCATCGAATTCATTAGACATGTTTTTGAGAACGAGATAACAAAGGACATAACGGATATGTCATGGATATGGCTCGTATAACATTAAAATGATTTATTCTGTGTAAACGATCACTGTCATCTAGTTGTCTTTTGTTTAAGGACAAAACTCATTCCACATGACACGTGGTAAATCCACGCATATATTAAATTTCGAAACCTAATTCAACAACCAGGCAATCAATATAAATACTCTGTGATAGTAAAAATACGATATAACCGACTTTACAACCCGACTGGAGAGCAGCAAAAGCAAACAACCTATTTTTCAACGTCAACCGCACTTTGGCATATGGCAGGACTCGGGGAGGGTAAAAGGAACATTTGACGGCTTATCAATACGCACAGCTACATATAAACAAACAAGGAGAAAGCGGAAAGCAGTCCCTGGCCTATTTGCAAACAATGCAAACAAATAGCCGGACAGAAATTGGTTACTCCACCCCACCGTAAGTTAAATTCTGACACGGAACATTTGTTTTAAAATATTTGACGCCATAAACAACGAAATTAACCACAGGCATAGGCAGTTTGAAATGGGAGAGCTTTATCATCATTCTAAGGCTCCGGAGATTGTAATGAGGAACCAGAAGGTCCATCTATTACACTGTAATACTACTCTCACCACGACCTTTCTCCTGTAACTATTTCTGTGCCAGAAAGATTTATAAAACAACAACGTCAATATCAATTCTAATTTACACAATTTAGTATCTCTTGTCCTTTTTTTTACAAAAAAGAATGTGTGAACGTGTGATTGATTTGTGATTGATTTTGTGTGCAGCTGAATAAAGAATCGAAACTTATTTTGGTCGTCAGATAGACAAATGATCAAGCTAAGAACTCGAACCTACTGTGAGCATAGAATAGAGAGGTAAGAATAATCTCTCAAATATTTTTAGCCACAATTTTCTTAGAAGTTCGGAAAAAATACCAACGAAAAGTCTGTAAGCCTCGCATTAAGTCCCACCCATTGCGTGTAAGATGAATGAAGTTTTCCTTTTCAATATTGTTTGGTTAAGGATAAGCCTTATTTAACTGTTCTAAAAAAACTTTTTTAAGGAGATAAGGATAGCATTGAAGATGTTTATGTCAATACCAAATGGCGGAACCATTAACAGCTAGAAAAAAAAAATATTTTCTAGCTGTTACTTTATCATTTTTATAATTCAACCACTGTTTACTGTTAGACTAAGGCTACCCAATAAACTATTTACCCGACTGTGTGACGCAAAGGAGGGTAATGTGTTTATCAGCCTATGTATGTATGTATGTGGGTTTGTACTTTTGTGGCACTATTTAGACCAAACGCGTGGGCCGATTTTGATAAATGATACGTCGTTGGATTCGTCATAACAGCGCGAATGTTATAGAAAATATAAAAATTTGGAAAAATCGAAATGGCCGACTTTGGAAGCCTTAATGTCAAGTGGGGTATCGTTGAATAGGTATTTGAAAATCATTGTTAGGTTTCTCATATCGTTTTTCAATCAAAATTACCGTTATGGATCAATAACGCTTTAGAGTTAGTTAGTAACGCGATTTTCACTTAAATATAGGCTTTTAATTCGGAAATCATTTAATTTTTATGCAAGTGAGATAAGTATAGCTAATGAGAAAATCAATAAACAAATATAAATATCTGACCCTAACTAGTGTAGTGTACATAATTTTCCACGTCAAAAACGTATGAGTCACCGACTTCAATCCCAAAAAGACAATTTTTTCGAGAGTTTTCCTCAATTTCTTCAGGATTCCACCATCAGATCCTGGTTTCCTTACCATGGGACCACCCTTGGGATACTCCCTTTCCAACAAAAAAAGAATAATCAAAATCGGTTCATAAACGACGAAGTTATCCGCGGACATACATAAAAAAATATATATACGGTCGAATTGAGAAACCTCCTCCTTTTTTGAAGTCGGTTAAAAATAAAATAAATTAATTTAAAAAACAATCGGGAAGCTGCATTTTTGGTGGGTCCCGACTGTTAAAATCGTTAATATGTTATTCAATAATATTCAACAACAAAAGTCTCGACTACTGGACTTACTTGTTTTTTTCTTTTTAGTTTTTATGACGCAGTCGGGTTTTTTTGTTTTTTAAATTAATTTATTGTATTTGAATGTAATTTCAGTGGACATAAAAAGCACTAATTCCGAAACAAATTTGAATTTTTTTACTTAGTTTCTCATTAATTTTAGCAACGTATTCGTCCTCGGTTATTCTGTTTGGTTTTTTCGGGTATTCGTAATTCTGCCGCCAAAATTTACGATTTGAAAAAATAAATTGGTACAGCTGCAGGCATTCTTCCATCTGTAAAATGGTTTTATATCTCTTTGTACAGTAAGTAATTTCCAAAGCCATTTATGTCATTTATTTTACCAAAGGATACGAAAATCTTGCTTCGAAATGGGCGTGAATACTAAGTTTGATTTCAATCATTAATTAAATCTGACTCCAGTGGGTCTTGAACAAAAGCAACCATTTTGTAAGTGACAATAACATAGCCGTGAAATAATTTTCATGCCTCAAAGATTTTGGAAGAATTAACCGAACCAACCTAATCAAAAAAATGTCTTTATTTCACGTAAAATATTACCAAGAGTGATTGTTATTAATGTTATGATAAACCAAGCGTTTTGAGAGTTGATGGTATAATAAACGTGATAAATTACAACACTTATAATAAAGAGTGTTCTGAAGGAAATACGAGACATTTATTACAAGACTGAAATAAAAATTAGAATTCCAAAAGACACCACAGTAATCCAGTTCAATGTTTGTTGAAAGCCGGCTTCTTAAAATGGCAACGTTAATTTAGAACGCTCATTTCGGGATTCCTTATGTAAATTCTGAAGAGTGGTGAGCCAAATAGAGGAAGACGAAAGTGAAGGTGGCGCGGCACGAGAGGGGGACGAGACGCCCCAACCACCTGTTGTTACCAATCAATATCACCAACGCACCATTGTTCGTCTAAACCCTCAAAAAGCCCCATAGAACGTTTCCGAAATCGCCCATAAACCTCTTCAAAACGATACTTCAATTCATAAAGCTAAACGCGTTGAGAATCACGCAGAACCCGTCAATGGCAGGGTCTGGAATCGAGAGGTATAAACAAAACAGATTGTTTGTGTAGGTACTTACTGTCCAAACAATAACGTTTATCACGAAAACTAAATCAATGTTCGCAATATCGTTAATGCCCTGAGAGAGCTATAAAAGAGCTTAAGCAAAGCTTTTGCTAAATACCACTTGAGATAAGAGAATAATCGATAAATAGCCAAAACGGTAACTGACAAGTTTTATAAGAGTGAAAAAGACGCCAGAGTGTGTTGGATTTTTGTAACAAAAAAATTTGAGATAGGAATTAAGTGGATGAAAAATTCGGTAACGCGGAAAAGTTAATTCTCCGTCGCGCATGTTCCAAGTGCGGTCAATAACCTTGTGAAATCTTGAACTTGAACCAAAAAGACAACTGCGGAATCGTTTTTTGGTAATATCCAATTTGAGACGACAAATGTGAATTTTTCGCAAACTGAGAAAATCAGATAACGATAAAGTTATATAAGGTGGTCTCGTAACCGTAAATCGATTGTACAATTCGTTTCTTTTGACTGGTACAGCGCAGTGATGTGATTCAATGCGTGTAATATCGTCATTATTTTTTATCAAGCAGATTTTGTTTCATTAAAATTATCTTTAATGACAGCACCTAGATTTGTGGCGATATTGTTCGGTAGTCTCTTCGCGTAGTTTGCTTTGAACTTGACAATGATTTGTATTTAGACGACGTTCGGGTCGTCAGACACAGCTGCGGTGAGACAATGGGCCGAATGTTATGATAAACGTCCTACCTCACAGGCTTTCACGGGAAATGTATAATGAGCAGTGTGTATCTGACACGAACACAAAGGCATTACAATTCTTGGTTCTTGCTTTTAATGGCTCATTGTATGGTACTAAGATCTGGAATTTATCTTTCTGGAAGTGGGAAGTGTCTTCTTTAATTTGATATTTGTCACCAAGAAAATCAATAGGCTAGTTTCCTCATTAGTCAAATCAGCAACTCTTTATCAAACGTCAAAACGCTCTTATAGTAAGAAAAAATATATGCATTAAATAGTGCTCTATGACGTTATTCTTGTTTCTGATTTTTTACTTTCCATTTAATGTTTTTTCTATAGTTAAAATTACAGTTAAAAGTAAATTTGGACTGAGAACACTGATTCTGCATTTCTTTTTGGTTCAGCTATTTACCGATGAGTTCATATTATTTTATTTTGTGTACAGGACACTACCCTATTCCCAGCATATCTGATACTTCCCATCTTCTGAAAGATGTATAACTTCTTTATGATTGACGATTGTTGCAATCTTTGTCTCATTCCGTTCTGTCTGAATAGTTTTTAGTCTGAGTATAAATAACTTCTGCTCAAATCTTAGAACAACTTCTGCTCAAATCTTAGAACAACTTCTGCTCAAATCTTACATCATCCTTTATCAAATTAATCTTTCACAAAAAACACATAGCATCAAATGACAGAACTCAGAAATAACTTATGTTTGAAGTAATCAGCATACAAATATAATTTGAATGTGAATTTTGCAAATTTTCTCGAAGCGACTTGTGGAATGGCCTTTTTAGCACCCGTTGCACGCTCGAGTGGAACTGTGAAGGAAGAACCAGCTTTCCGGCGGAAGCCATGAAGTATTACGCTATGTTATAGGTATCTGATGTATGACACTAGTCATTGGATCCGATGGATTCGGTTACTGAACATCCTTTTTGTTTATTTGCATTAAATACTGCGACGATTACAAACGTAATTGGTATTTAACATACTTAAAAGATTCTGGATTTTTAAGGGGGATTGGGAAACTTATCATTAAGACGCAAATCTGATACATATTAGTTTAGAGACAGGTTATTTTGAATACAATATACTAAAACTAAAATTCCTAGTCGATCTTACTGACAAAATTCTCAAATTTTGGACAAAAGAAGATGAGAAACACGAAAAAACAACTACAGATAATTTGCAAAATGTCCTAGCAATAGTCACGGTTTATAGATTTCTTCGTATCAAACCCGGACCTGGATTCCAGTAGTGTTCACAACTAGGTCTAACGTATGTAAGTAATCACGTTACCGGTGTTTCACTAGGAACTCGATGTGACGCGACAATGCCCGCGTAAACAATGGCACAGATTACCACGCCGATTGCAGCCACGAAAGCCGAATACGGAATACCTCGGGAATACGGAAACTACAGGAACCAAGCGGATCTTTCTACCGTTTGCTTTTGTTCCGTACTATCTTTTTTGGTTGTTAGTTCAAGATAATTGTTTAAGAACCAAACGAGATTTTTTTTTAAATAAACACAAAACCATTTAATCATTCAAATTACACAAGAATGAAAGCACAAATATAAGAAAAGAAACCAGTGGAATTGAAACATGATATACTCATTTTGCACAAGCGTGAATTAAATTCGCTCTAACGATACAAAGAACGGTTGACATATCAACACGGGAGCTGTAGATAAACACACATGGGTATCTCACGCCCTAAATCACCATTCCAAATAAAATATCTCGGACAGAGGGGAGTCCCTTTACCCGACGATCCCGCAATTTCCGCTGGCCACTCAGACGATTCAGAAACCTTGTAGATACAGGACGGTGGTGGTACAGGTTGCTGAATACGCGCTTAATCTTGTTTATCTGTTTTATAGCAAGTTGCCGGTTAACACCGGAAAACAAAGGGGTCCTTTGTACATACGACCGGGAACAATGCACCCGCATCGGGACAGCTTGTTCAATGCAATGCCGTTCCGGTTTATACAACTAGTTAAATCATAATAGACGTTAATCCCATAAAGATGTCGACTAATCATGGCGATTAAACTATATTTGGCTAACCTATTTCCTTGCGGGATGTTTATGTCCATGTCCAAGCGTCTTACACAATGTTTGCATTCACAACAGCTGACGGTAAGTAGGACAAATCCTGCGCTTGCCGCAGAAAATATTGTTGCGACGTGAAAACAAAGTTCCATTAAAGAGATTAAAGTGGCGCAAGCTAGTTCCAAGCTTCGTCCGTGAGAATATCGAAGGATGTTTGGAATATTCGATGAGTATTGGAGTGTTTATCCAGTGGAAGATATAATAACATAACAAAAGAGTTTCTCTGCTCAGTTATCTCTAGACTAGAGGAAACGTAATAACACAGACACATAAAATGTATTCTTGAAAGAGAAAGGTATATGTATATAAGCCTAGCGAAACGACTACATTTACGCTTACGTGTTGTTGTTTCAACTGAAAGAAACCTCTTATGCAAAATAGCGCATTATACATAATTCTTTGGAGAATTAAAATGTTTATAGCTCAAAATTATAGGTCTCAGAAGTAATTACTTTGCTGAACTGAAACATTAGACATAATCTACGAAGTCCAAGTAACTTTTAATTTTCATTTACCAGACCGAATAGGTAAATCAACGAATGAGATTAGTTTTATGTGAATAAATAAATTTGTTTGGAAATTGTACGAAGTATTACAATTGTATTACAATTTGTCGATACACAAATCTACGCCTCAAAATTAAATAGAAATTCCAGAGAAATCTGTGATGGTTGGTAATTTGGTTTCACAGGTTTAAGTCGGAAACGTTAGTAAGTAATTTCGATGGAGGTTCCGTCCTCAACTCTTTACAAGATTTACCGGTAAGGGCTTTTGAACTTTTCCATTGAAGTTAGAAACTAATATCAAATATAAGGAGTTATCAAATATTTTGAACTCTGCGATGGTTTAATCGATCGAGGAAGGCCTTTATCCAACAGTGGAAAAATACACTATCTATCTATCTATACATATAATAAAACTGTAGAGGTCGAATTTCTGTACATAGAAAAAAAATGCTAAAAACCGAGTCAGGGGGATGTAAGAAGAGAAATAAAACAAATCCCGATTTTTTTTAAATTTTTTGTTTCTCTGTTTGTCTGTTTATCTGTTTGTCTGTTTGTCTGTTTGCACGGGCTAATCTCCGAAACTGTTGGACCGATTTAAATGAAATTTTGCATGGTGGTACCTTATATCCCCGGTCAACATTTAGGCTACATAAAATCTCGAAATTTAGCCATTGAATATAAAACCAACAACAAAAACCCCTCAAAAAATTCAAAGCTAGGTGTTTTTCAGTACACTTTACTCATACCATAGAGATCAACGTATTTTTGACATACATGGGCTAAAAGCATGGACATGTTGTTTTTTAAATTTATCTCTATCGAGAAAGGCAAAGAAATCTGTGTCCATACAGCCAGGTCTTCAATATATGTATTTCTTAGCTATCTCTTCAATTTATTTCTTCACTCCTCTCATTCTCCGTAAGCCGATAGTGTATTGTTTACGAAGAACTATGGCGGCGAGAAGCATTGCCGCTGGATCTTTGTCGAAACCAAACGGAGCGGATACACTGTATCACTTGAATTACTTTTTAACTGACTTTCAAAAAGGAGGAGGTTTTATGTTCAACTGTATACAGGGTGGAATTTTGTAATGCCACCTGAAGGGAAAGTACTCCTAATACTGTAGATAGAAAATTATACTCAAAGAAAACATACCTTTATTTTTGAAAAGAAAGAAAATTGCATTCAAGGATTTTCGAAAATTTGCTTGCCACAACCGGGAATCGAATCGACTAAAATCTGTAAGAATACCCTGTACTTTTATTGCGTCGATCGTTAGGGTCAATTATAAGGATGAAATCTTTATAACAAAGTTGGTAAATTAAATGAAAGAAAAACCATTAAACCTGTGAAATCCAGACTTATATACTAACATGCTAAATTCAATGGTTTAATTTAAGATTTCATAGTTTTCCTTTCGTTTAATTTACCAAGTTTGTCAGAGAGATTTCATTCTTATAATTGACCCTAACGATCGATGCATTAAAAGTACAGGGTGTAATTCTTACAGATTTTAGTCGGTTCGATTCCCGGGTGTGGTAAGCGAATTTTCGAAAATCCTTGAATGCAGTTTTCTTTCTTTCCAAAAATAAAGGAATGTTTTCTTTGAGTACAATTTTCTATCTACAGTATTAAGAGTACTTTTCCTTCAGGTGGCATTACAATAAGTGAGTCGGAAGAAATTAAAATTATAGTAACTGACCCACAAATATCCAAAAATAAAAAATAAACTTCTGTGTTGAACTGGTACTGAACAAAAAAATTGGGATGTGCCAGCTGCCAACCAAATAAATTGCATTCTTGGTACAGAGGCCAGCGCATCAGGATACTCCATTTTCATTGCAAAACCGCTCTTATCACAACAGCACAGAGTGCACGCGTGGGGTAACCTGAGTTGGGGCCGTCCGTACATTGCAAAATTTAGACAACGTATCAAATACTCATATACAATATGCCATTTTTGAAATTTTATGAAATGTTAAGTTATGTGACTGTAGAAACATTTAATATCCTGCTTACCCCAAAAAGGATTATAGGCGTATAATATCTAAAATATCGAGACTTGTCAGCTTCTCCATTAATAGTTCGGCCATTCTGCACTTTTTTAACGAACCAAAACAAAATACTTAATACAGTGTTAATAAGAACGAAATTGATTAAGTATTTTGTCTTAAAATCTCAATTCGGCCCTGCCGGAGAAACTAAATGACATTATTCTATCTTCAGGATGTCACTTTTTGGAGACTTTTTGAAAACAATTAAACGGCTTATTTTTATTTTTAAGCAAAGTAGTGTAAGGCCGTACAGCCGGTGTTTTCAATGCATTTCTTATTTTTAAAGGCGGGAAATTCAATTCTATTGACATTTGTTTTATTAAAACACTAAGAACATGGTCTATATAGGTTTGATCTATGACTTTGATGTTCTGACATGAAATAAGGGCTGTTTATTGATTTTTTGATTTTAGTTTACATCAAGCGTAGTATTGCGTATATAATCCATGGATAAATGTAATAATATATTACTATTCTATAAGTTTTTTAGTTTGGATTAAGCACTGACACCTTTGCTTATTTCTACAAATGTCCATTGAAGGGAAAAGTTTAGTCATTTAAATTTTTATTGAAACATTTTTACACAATTATCGCAAAGCACAATAAAAGCAGCGTGCCAGCTGAAATCTCAAATGCACGGGGGTTGTCTTAGATACTGGCATAGATGACCTGTTTTAGAAACTTCTACTTATTCCACTGAAAATCAAAAATAAGTCCGTAATTAGCACTTAGGAATTCGTGTGTCATTTATTGTACAATTACCTAAGTAAGTACGATAATAGGTTTCAACATACAATTTTCGTAAGTTTTTTACTTCACATTTATTTTTATTTTATCAAAATTGATTTTCTATACAAATTCTTTATACGTTTTTCACAGAAACGCGAAATACAATATTAACCACTTTTAGTGAGATTGTTAAGACAACATAAAACTTTTTAAAGATGTTTTAAGTCACCACTAAAGGAGACTCAAGTGTAGAGTTAAGTGTTGATTGTCTATCTCTCTCACTATTCAAATAACTACAACGACTGCTACTTAAGTATAGATCAGAGTCTGAGTCGCGTTTTGTAATACGGACCTTAATCTATCAAAAGCAGCAAGTGTAACAATGGTATAGAAAATATAAGCGATAGATGAAACAACTAAATATATTTGAGCTTTATTTTCAGATCCAAAGTAATGTATTAAGTATCACCCTAATATGATACACTTAGCCATGTTTTCAAGTAGAATTTTTTTTTAGAAATTGCTGTTCCTTAGTTATGCAATAAACGAAAATATGAACGAAATAGGCTCTAATAAAAACGGCAATTCATGTAAGTATCTGAAGTTGTGTCAATGTACAAACTCGGTCTATAAAAATACATATAACACGCAGACGAAGTTGCGGGCATCAGCTAGTAACAAATATGAGGTTTTCATCAGCAATGTCAAAGTCAAGAGCACATCAAAGCAGAGGACCGACGTAAGTATATCCTTTTTTCAGATGAATATTTAAGGTTGTCATATTTTCGCATGATATGTGTGGTCAAATTGTTAGGCTTCGACATAGTTTTTGTGAACCCGTTGGAATGTTTACGAGTTTTTGGAGCGCCCTCGTGTCGCCGCTGGCCATAACGCGTGGGGCGCCTGCGATCAATACCATGGGGCTTCCCTATCCCTATGCCGTACGAATATCCTGTAGAGAGGGAAACAGGCTTGAATCAACTCATTCATGAGTCGAATTGAAAAGGAGCCGTCTGCTTTAGGATGGGATGTTTTAGGAACCGTCGTGGATTGTGTGAGCTTTTGAAAGACATCTTAGTGCAGTTCACAAGATATACTAGTCATCTGCCTAAACTGAAACCTGTAAATAATTTAAAAGCAGATGAAACGTGAGCGCTCTATACAAATTAATTAAACAGTCTGGTTTTTAGTAAGTCAGTGTGTTTTTACTCTATCATCCACAATTCGTATTGCGAACTTTGATTAAGTACCTAACTTTTGATCTTACAAAAATGTATGAATTCAGTAAAACGCTTTTGTAGTCAATGACGTAACTAGGTACTTGCCAAACTTTTCGGAATTATGTCTTGATATTTCGTGATTTCAAGACATGAATAGTCTTTTGAGAACAAGTTTTACAAGAAAAGTTTTTGTAAGTTACTCACGCCAAATTAAAGTGATTCAGAGTTTTTTTACCACTCAGATCCTCGAATCAACCACCTACTTTCGTAGATGAGTTGGGTCACTGAGTCATGCGGTGGTCCTACTTACGCACTTCTAAATTTGTTCGTTCCGCATAAAACAATTAGCAGGCTTTTCAAAGAAGATAAAGTTTGAGAAACAAACGCTTGAACGAGAGATGTTAATGGCTTAAAACTTCTTCTATTCATTAATATAGAAGTTTTGTCGAAGTTTGCAGTAAACATAAATTAATTTGAAGATAACTTATCTAGTCTGAATCATGGAAATCAACAGAGTTATTAGAAACGGGATTTAGACAGTTCTTCCCTACAGTACGTGTCCATCGAGTTATAGCTTAGGTACGATCTCATAAAACAGTCAACTGATTCAATTAAGATAAAACATTTTCTACACATTGATTTGTAACAGAATCCTTACCCGTGGCACTATAAGTATAAAAAGAGAGGTAGCTTTCGGGGATCATCAAAACACTCAGCCACAACCTTCGTCAAAAAAAGGAAAGTTTTATAACGAACACATCACTCATCCTTCCCAGTAGGTAAGCATTCCCAATAATTTGGGACAAACTGCCGTTGAATCGCTCCCTTTAGTTATGTGCACGTGTATTTATACATTTACGGCTTTTTCTCTACGTGACTGGATGAATTTGAGGCAGTCCCATTGCTTCGGGTACGGCTGCGCGGGGTTTTATAACGAACCGCACGAGTCGAGTCGAGGGTACGTTTCTCGCCTCCTATCAACAACGGGAACAGCAATTTCCAATTTAAATTTCAAATAAGTAACTCGATGCAAAAAACACGTAAATAACTCAAAAAGTTTAAGTATTGAAATTCGCCTAGCAAAACCATAACTTCGCTTTACTTCGCATGTGCATCTTTAGCATTTACCTAGTAGACGTATTTTTAGTTACTTAATGTAAGATCCATAACAACACATTTTCGGTAAAGTAGGTATGTACTGCGTGGTAATATAATAAAGGTCTGTCTATCGTCAGGCAAAATATAACAATACTTATTTCTTAGCAGATGGTAACAATACAGCCCTTATAGGGCTGGGTCAGCTGGGTGTGGCCTATTGCCTACTAAGCATACCTGTATAAGAAGGTCCCGCTCATTTTTTTTGTCGTTCCAGTGTTGGTTTTAGCCAAGGCCACAATAAAATATGTAGAAGTCTAGCTTCATGTGGTATCAGAGACAGTTGTAATCTCAATCTTATTATAAAATCAAGGTTAATAAGAGTAAGTCTTTATATAGCTACGCTTTATTTTATATGTATTCAAGTTTCAACCCAAGTTCTCCTAACTGCTTTTATACATAAATAAGCGATGAGGGAGGTTCCAGACTGCTACCCAGTTTCAGCCAGACGTTGGCTGTGAACTGGCAGACGCTCTAGAAGCGGATTAATATGAGAGTACTTCAGAATCACTCACTTCTAAATAAGCAGAATACTTTGGTCTAGCTAGTAAGATTTTGGAACTAGAGACACATTTGAACATTACGGCCTGTTGTTAAATGTTAAAGCTTTGCCCACCTTTAGTTCATAAGTTATTATGGGAACTACTCTTCCATGTAAAAAAACCACTTTGACTGAACTAATCAGTGAAATAGAGAAGTTAATGTGTGACTTTGTTTAAAATATTCGACTTTTGATTAAAGTAAATTCATCAAAGTCTGAGTTAGACCTTCCGTCCTTTATTTTAAATGTATAAAAATCAATGAATAGCATAAGACAGGCTGACTAAACTGGATGTAAAATATCCGAACTTGAAAAAGAAATGATCCAAAAAATATGTCTGGGCTGGATGGTTTTTCAAAGGAATCATTAATTGCTTTTGACGGGACCCGATATCCATGCTAATGTTTACCAAAAACGGTGATAGGTTTCCAAGTTAGTATCTGGACATCGGTTGTTGATGTTTTTAAAAAACATTGCGCTGAATTTATCTTCTCACCACTTCAGTACCTACAATAAGCATCGGCTGTTCAATTGGAACAAAGGATACGATACACTAAACATCCTCTATTCACAGGCTACATGATAATTTTCTCATTAATCATAACCATTTAAACACTTGAAAATTTCACAGTCTCAAATTACCCAAGAAAACAGGTAAGTAGCACATCTATCTGAAAGTCTGGCTTCCATCAGAGGGCGGGACGACAAAGACGAATCGATAGCGAGCTATTTACCACCTGCTTTAATCTACCTTCGAGATGTTGCTAAGTACCAGAGTGCCAGTCAAGTAGTCCCATTTAGTACAAATGCAGAAATGTTGTACCCGAATGAGATGAATGTGTGTTTAATTACTCCTGTTTTTTCGCTAGACGATATGAATTGAATACGTCAATTGATTTAGTGCCCTTACAAATCATCTGTACCGAATCTACAAAGACAACCAACTTTCTTAAAAAAATCATGTGATAATGTTCTGTAGACTTTAATAAACCAGTTACTAGAAATCGTATGAGTCGAATCGTATCAAAAATCCAAAGCATTTCGTGGTCATCTGTTTAAGTGGAAATTGTTATAGCGTTGCCAATCAAAGTAGGTAAAAAACTGCTACTTCATTTTCGCCACTGGCGGAGGCATATATTTATCAAAATGTATTTATAGGAAGGAACACCTACTAATTCAATCACTAATTCAATCAAAAACCATATTTCAAAATCTACGTTAAATGTCATACACCAATTACAGGTTACATAACATTTGCAAACTGTCTGCTTTTAATTATAATGGTGAGAGGACATAACTGACACAAACAAAATCAAAGGCCGTAGTTATAGTTGTGAATCTTTTGGACAAATACGTTTGTCTGATTCAAGAGAGTACAAGTAATTCTCACGTAAAGGTGAAGTTAGAGCAATTTATTGTCTCATTCCACGGCAGACTAACTGTGTGCCCAGGCCAAACTTTTACAACCTCCACTTGTTACAGTAAGCAAACTTTCCTATCAAGGGACACAAAAGACAAAAAGTAAATTGATTTCTCAGCAGTTGGGACACTTCGGTTTTGGATCAACTTTAATTAGGCACTGGAACGCACCTATCGTTTTAAAAAGTATGGATAAATTAATGAGATCCTTCAAAGCTAAAAAATGCAAACTTAAACTTCCGACAAATTGTCTTTCGGTCCTTTAACGGTAAAATTAATTAAATTTTCCAAAAAAGGTATCATATCCTGAAAATCTAGTCAATACCTCGTTAAAAATCTAGTGTGTTTCTTACGGATTAAAAAACCTTTAAAGGTTTTTTACTGCTTTTAAAATTTGTCTGCGTTCTGCCCATCAAAGAGAATTGTTGTTTCGCTACTAAACTATTTGTTTTTATCCAAGTCGTGATTCTTGGACTAATGGCTGGTTTTCCTTCAGTTTTATTTCTGTTTTTTGCCAAAGGCAAAAATAAAGAAGATTTTATTTACAGTGGCAAGTTTTCAAGTATATTTTTGATGATTGAGTACTTATCAAATAACGTTTGAATTTGATTATACTATCGCATCTTTTCCACAGTTTTCATAGACAAACAACAACTAGGTAGGTTAGACCACTTGGAACTATATAAATAAATCTAAATCTCTTTACGGTTCCAATGAGCTTGTGAATGAGCTTGCTACATTCTCGCGCGACCATCCTTGCCTAAGGAGGCAAGATTAAATAACGAACATGAAAAAAAATACTGCTAATTATCACATCACAGGAATATGGCACCGTGGGAAAAACCGATCAAAACATAGGGGCCGATTTGTTATCGTACGGAATGAGTACGGAATGAGGCCCCTAACTAGAAGTTTTATCGCAATGCACGGAGCAGGGTAAGAAAATAGCTTAAGCATACTGTAATTAACAGTTTGAGTCGTCAAGTAATAATGTAGAAAAATACAGGGCTAATTAGATATTTTCGTGTGTAGACGACACTTATTTATTACATTTTGACGTCGAGGGGAGGTGTGGCAGCTTCGGCACTGAACGAGACATTAATTAGTACTCAGCGTAATAAACAACCGTTTATTTAATCGTGTTTACGTATAAACTGCAATAAGACAAACAATTCATAAATGTTCTTAGTGCAACATAAAAGTGTTTTATTTGGTAAATTTATTTTTGACTATTCTCATTTACCTGCAGATATGATTTTTCCCAGAGATAGGAAGCTCTTTTTAGATAGGAAGATAAATGAAGCAAAATGTATTAATAGGTTAAACAATGTTATTTTCATAAACTTGACTTCTTTATTTTAATAGCAATCCATCAATGCTTCTACCAGTGTCATTTATTCTGATTGTGAGTTTGCTTTAGTTCATTTTTAAATTTTGACAGTTCAATAAACACTTCTTTCCACCGAGAAGACTTGAGTTCAAAACACAATCTCGTCTAGTCATTGCCCTGTTATCTTGAGTGCGATGTTGAAAATGGGTTATAAAATGAGAGTAAGATAAAGTTGTGACCGCTTTACCACTTCATCAGCCCATATACGTCCCCACTGCTGGGGCACGGGCCTCCCTCAATAACATGAGGGGTAAATGCCATACTCACCACGCTTGGCAGACGGGTTGGCGAGGGTTTTGATATAATTGCAGAGTTTTCCTTCTCTGGTGCAGATGAACTTGCTTGCATGTTTACCTTAGTCGCCTTGTACGACACCTCGGTAAGAAAGAGGGAGGTCCTATTCTACTCTGCCGGGGACTCACACGGATAACCGCGCGGCATCAGCAAAAGATTCCCGTTCCATATAATGGCCAAAGCGTCAACCTAGATAAATTAGCAATTTTCATCTACAGCTGTGTATAATGGGAGTTTAATTAATAAAATTACGGTTTTTAAACCACACTATGGATTTATCGCTTCCGATTCTACCTGTTCGACCGGTTAGTCGTATCCGTTCTCTACACCTGCCACTCATTTTAAAAACTACTTTGAACTTGTATACTTTGTGGGCATCTAGTTTTGATGGCAAAAATGGAGATATCAAGTTCTAGGTTAACGTCAAGGATTAAAACTGATATCTCGCTTAACAGAGTGGTTAACTTAGATTTGTTAGCAAAGTAAAATATTGTGACATATCTGCTTGTACGAAAACGGAAGAAAAATAATTTACTACAAAATGAATACGATTTGTAATTCGGTGTAAGTTGGTGACATTTTAACGATTCGCTGTCAAATTATACAGAGTATATTGAGACGTAATGCAATAATGTTAATTTGTGCTAGAAATTGCGCGGGACTACTTATCATCCCGTCCCACGACCGTAAGAACGTCTTTTCATTAATCGTAGAAAGGAAATTTTCTTTTAATTCGTTGTATTAACGAAATATTGCAAAAACCTAAAAACAATTTCATAACAACGCAATATTTCAGACTTCACAGTCATTAAATCACTGAAGTTTTTCATAACAGTTCACAGACCGGAAAAAATAGAGCCGTAAAAATTGTGACAAAAGAAAAACCTCGGTCTAAAAGCCTGTTAAAACCATAAAAATATTATCCATTGTATCCAATTGCGCCCCTCTCACACTAATAGGCATACCTATTATTGTGTCCCTATAGACTTCGGTGTACTGTTTCCACGTGCCACCCTTAACTTAAAAGTGGGGTGAAGGTAAGTGGCTATGTCTATGTAGGTAGCAATGTTTTGAATTGCACACACCATATGCAGAGAAATGTCCTAAACTGAATGCTTCTAACTTTTGACCACGGTTTCAGGTGTCTGCTGGTTTCGTTTCAGAGTTTCGATATAAACTTCAATGAGAAGGTTAATTTTGAAGTCTGTTTGCATGTGGCATCGTACAGGTAAATTTTATAAGGTCAATATATTTGCAGAAAGTTCGTTTTATTTCATGCTTTTAAACGTTACAACAGTTCTTAAAATGTAAAAGTAGTTCCTACATGAAATAGGCAATGCACACAAGCAATGAAGTTAAAGCTATAATGTTTTAATTAATATTAATGAGTAACGTTTTTAACCTGGCTTCGCTCTATTATCAATTTTATCATATTTTTATCTTTTATATTATTCTTTTTTGGAGAGAGATAGGTAGATGTAAGCTGTGTTGTCTGCTAACATCCAATAGAAGAGACGACTGCGAAACAATACAAAACCTTGGTATACTTCAG
Source organism: Aproaerema taeniolella (assembly GCA_949987775.1). Lineage (NCBI taxonomy): Eukaryota > Metazoa > Arthropoda > Insecta > Lepidoptera > Gelechiidae > Aproaerema > Aproaerema taeniolella. The sequence goes on along the minus strand of OX465258.1, from coordinate 8,030,641 downwards.
CTGTAACGCTATTTATTCAGGTTGGCAAATAATCAGATAAAATGCAAATAAAAAATTTCTACTAAACAATAAGGCCAGCAGTTTTTAGTATCACTAGTGCAGGGGTTCCCAAACGGTGCGCCGCGGCGCCCTGGTGCGCCGTAGAAGAATGGCGCCGCCGTGAGGCGATCCTCTGTACCATACTCCGATCCGAAACCTTAACTTAAGAATTGGCGGGCACAAAATAAACACTCCAACGCTTTGAAAAACATGTGGAGATCACAAAACTCAACCTATCACATTGACTAGGTAGCTGTTTTAGTTTTAATTGAGTATTCTAATGAATAAATAAAAAAACTCAACTTCATAGTGTGGATGTTAAAATTTTTGTGCCTATCTAATAACAAGCATCATTGTACGGACGGCCGCACATCTGGTTACCATAAGCGTGCACTCTGTGCTGTTGTGATAAGATAAGAGCGGTTTTACAATGAAAATGGAGTAACCTGATGCGCTGGGCTCTGTACCTCATCATCATCAGGTGTACTTACCTTTTTCTTTCAACGTATATCTATCTATTTCGACTGTCTAGCTAGGTTAGGGCGCCGAGACCAAATTCTGAAGTTATAAGTGCGCCGCGGACTCAAAAAGATTGGGAACCCCTGCACTAGTGTGCATAGGAGGCAATGGTAATATGATTTTGCAATGCCGTTGTCGAATTATAAAATGGCCCAATACGTACTTTTAATTAATTCTACAAAAAATGTATGTAGCAAAAAAATTTTTTTTCGATTATTCTAAAATTCAAATAATAGGTATGAAATTGCCAATTTTTTCTCAACCTTTATTTTGTCCATAATTTATTTAATTGAACAGCTGTTAATAAAATGGTTTTTTATTCAAAATCTTGGCCATATAACGGAGATTTTGAATGAAATTAACACATATTTACTTTGGATTTATTTACTGAAAACGAAGCTCAAATATAACAAGTTTTTTCTGTTACCCGTTTCATTGTTTATTTTTGTTGTACCTTTGTTACAATTACCATTTTCAATAAACTAAGTATGATGAAAATTAAATTAATGTTGTCCAAACCTTCCCACAAAATTTTGTTAAATTGGAATTCGTATTCCCTAGAAAAATCCAAAAAAGTTAGTATGAAAAATTCAGTTTTCCAAAAATATTGTATGAAAAACGGCAATTTCATAGGTAAAGACCTATTATTATTTTTACAATATTCAATACTGGAGAACACTAGCCCTTTCGTTACTTTGAGATTTGCCTGTCCTTTCTTAGAGGATTCTTACATTGTAGTTTCTGAATGCTTCTAAAAAGAAGACACAGTAAGCTAGCAAGGATTGTCAGCATTTCACGTTTGTAACATTCAAATTTCATCGGTGAAACAAAGAAGACGAAGTGTTATCATACGGTAAAATCATATCAAAAACACACCTTTTCCCAATATTTTCGTTAAGGATGCTTGAAGTACTCTCCAAAGGCGATCCTCCATAATTCGGTCCTATAGCTCACCACATAAAGCACCTTATTGTAGGACTCTGGAGGATCGTTCCAAGCATTTTACGGCCCAGTTAGGCACACCTCCCTTATGTAAACGAGAAAAAAAGCTCGTTTTCACTAAAATTATGTCCACGCAGGATATTTACTTTCACCCTAACACTGTAATAAAAATTGTTTCAGTCACATCGAGTGTCATTTTTATGTTATCAAACGAAGTCGACTATTAATGGGTAGGTGGTTTTTATAAACACCTTTTTTTGTTATAATAAAGAAACGCTGAACATCACCAAAGCTAATATTTGAATGAATGAATTACCGCAAAGCCAAACTTAAAGTGTCAAACACAAAAAAGCACTTTGCAAAAGAAATAACCAAGCTAAAAGAAATAATAACAAAAGACAAAGATGAAGTTACTAAGTTTATTAATCCAAACTCAAACCGACAGGATATAGACACGAAAACAGAACTGCAACAAAAAGAATTATAATGGAGGTAGGGTGAGGATTCAAAGAAATCCGTGACCAATAGGTGATGATTACTTGTAAGTAAGTAAGAATATGACATTGGGGACTGACGAGGGGCCACGGACACACACGATTACATCTACAAGTACATCGTTAATAAATATAGAAATCACGATCCGTAAGTGCAATGCCTCACTGACACGTACCACAAGTACTCACTAGGAATATGATATTAGCTTTGAAGATTAAATTAGTCCTTCATTGAATGAATACGTAGAAGTTATATTGGGTACCTGGTAATGTTACTATTACAGAAGAACGCAATTTAGAGAGTGACAAAAGCACACCGTGAGCAGTTGAAATGCACGCTACATAATTTAAGTATCTGACATGTTTATTATGTGCATAATTTAGAACTTTACCTACATCGAAAACGGCGTATCTATACAAGTTTTCATAATATCTATTTCGATCTTCACATCCGATATTGCATGGAAAATTGACAACGGTGTTAGAAATTTACCTATACTTATATATAATAATAAAAAAGAGTAAATAACTCTGCAATGTCTGCCCCAAAGTTGTGATAATGATAAGTAACCAAAGAGACTTACCCTGCCTCACATTTCTCTTAAGGATTCACAAAGTAATCCAAAACTGCGAACTTCATTAACCTCTTCATAATGAGGATGAACTTTCAAGTCCCAAGTTCTATAACGGTGCTCAATCCCTGTGTATTTATGTACCAGTGAATAGACTTCAGAAAACAAAGTAAATCCATGCAATAAGCAATGGTAATGAGATGGCTGATTAGCAAGGATGATGGATTGTGGGATCCACGGTTGGTAACCACAGTGTATAGATAAAGATAACGTTAGCTAGATGCTACACTGCGTACGCGATGATCTGTAATCATAGAGTGATGTACCTGATAATTCAATTCAAACAGCATAGGTGAATAAAAAATGCTTAAGGTTATGTTGAAGTGATAATAATTTACAAGTCTTTACAGTTTTTTACCCCGGTACAAATGTTGGGGCAAGAATAATGCGAAGATCATAAATTCGCGCGTTTTGGTTGGCTAGGATTTATTCACTCACCTCGATGAGTAAAATCAAATAAGGAAAGAGAAAGGTGAGAAAACTCTGAAAACATAAACACAGACTCAATGTTGGGGTTCAAAAGGAAGCTCGATGTAAAAGCGTCTCGAATACATGAAGTGTGAAATAAAGCCGTCTTTCCGCTACAATGATAATAAAAGCAACATTTTTAACGTCTCGCCAACAATAAAACTGTTGGTCGACCGTTGTTTATGAGAAATATGAGTAAAAATTTATATAAACCTCGTTTTTGGTAAAGCAAAAAGGAATTTACAAAACATTGCCCAAACATCGCTGTGTTGGTGGGGAACAAATGATAACGTGGGCGGAATTCTTCCCACAAGAAATTTAAACAGAATTCTTTATAGCTTATGTTACTGTTTGTTTTATAATATAAACCCAAGAGTATTGTAACAAAGTGGAAATTACGTTGTCGAGTGAGTTATTTTAGATACTCAACTGAAAATGCTTTTACACAAAGGATTGTTCCACTTTAATTCCTCACGTCTAAAAGTGCTTGTTATGAATTTCCTTGGAGTTTCCCTGAGGGATTGTACTCGGACGTGATCGATGGCATGATTTGAATCGTTTCTTTAGTTACATTAGTAGCCATTACGCTTTCAAACCCGGCTTATCGGGGCCACTTCCTGCATCACTACCTATTATTCACGTATAGTGAAAACTTCACGTAATAATCGAGGCATATAAAACTTTCTTTCATGATTTTATGACTTCGGATGTTTGTGCATGATTTTCACTGTTCGCTTGTAATGATTTCTTAACGGCGATACGTGACTCCGTTTCGTGTGTTAAGAACACGTGTACTAGGTTTAAAGTTAACTACTAGCTTTATTTTAAACCGTTAATAAAAATTCCTTATTTTCAGCCCTTCAACTATGAAAAATCACGTTAGCTCGTTGTTCAGAATTTTATAAACCTACTAAAGCAGCTAAATATCGATGGTGGCAACAATACTTGCGAATGTGGCGCTTCTGCAAAAACCATGGCGCGTTCATTAGTTGTTGTTTAAGACAAGACGACATATCCGAGATATGTATGTTAAAGTTGTACCGGGGGCGCTAGCAGTAGGCAGATTTGACACCAACTGACGGAATTGACATATACCAGTTGGTTCTAAAACTTAGGGCTTATAAACTCTTTAACCGCTTAAAACTTAAAACCGTAGAAGTTGGATATACCGTTCGATGTAATTACGGAACAAAGTCCAGTGTCAAGTTTGGTGAACACTGTACATTGGTGTAACTAATAAACGTGGTAAATATACATATACGCATCTAAAACGTGAGTTGGCGCACGTGATCTGTAGTTATTAAACACTGCACGGTGCAGGTGATTGCAATGGAGCTACACACGGGTGCATAACGTCTTTTATCTACTCAGTGGCACAAAACACAGCTGCATTTGACCACACGCCTTGCGCTCTGATATGCGGTTACACATTCTAAGGGTCTACAGAATAGCCAGGGCTATCAATAACAAGTGTTTGCACTTATACGAAGTTTGCGGATAACAATATCTAAATATCGACTAGGATAAATTAGTAATCTATGTTAAGATAAGTAAAACATTTGCCATTTGTAAAAACGACAAGGGATATGAGTAATCATATTGATGTTTGTATGATATGATAAGGTCCTAAAGCAATACATGCACAGTTATTTCAAAGATTACGCGTGAAATTGAATCTGATGCGTTTTTCGGCGCTTTTAAGAAGAATACCATTCGTGCGACGATTGGATTGGAATGGGTCCGAGTGGTCTTGTCAATTAGGGGGTAGGTAGGTAGATACAGTAGCATCTGTTTTGTAGCCCTACAAAGCCCGTTCGGAGACTGGACACAGCCGGCAGCCGCCACACGTATCATACGGTCAATTACACCCCGTTGCGACAGTCTCGTTGCCACGTCGGTTCCACAGATTAAGCTTCCTACATACACGCTGAACCTTTCGTAGAAGCTTGTACATAAATCAAGTAGCTCAACTGAATATAATTTGCGAACAGCTGCCTTCAAAGCGGAGACAACGCCAAGTTTCCACGTAAATGAAAAAGTCTGAATAAAACCAATTTCAAAATTTATTCCGATGGACGCGTTTCTTTAGAGAAAACAAATTTCTCGCTGTGAATTCTAAATATACGGCAGTATATTTCATCAGAAGAAGTGCTTTGATAATAAATCAAAATTACTTATTCAAATGCGGTCCATGACTTTGAAATACGATGTCGTGAAAATGTGGCAGTTACGAGTAGAATGAAGAAATTACGAACAATTTGTAGCTGTAATAATTAAATGAATATAAAACAATCCATTACAGTACATTCTCAACCCAAATATTAGTAAACTAGTCTAGATTTTCATTTTCAGATTTACTTCTTCTCATAAGCATAACATCTGGAACAAAAGTAATAACTTATAGACTGACAGGGATACTGAACATTGATAAACTAAGTTTTTAAAACAATCTTAAAATAAAACTATTACCTAGACAGAATATTGCTGAGAGTTGGAGAGTTTAATATTACTGTGAAATAAGCGAATGATCAAATTCCAGTTGCAATAAAGACAACAGGTATTGAAAAGTAAGCACTTCTTTTTTCGCCAACTTGAAACTAGACAATATGAAAAACTCGAGATAATTTAGACGATCTACGGAAACGGGAAGAGTATAAACGACAATTTACAAGGAGACTTTATAAGAGCAGGAACTTGAAAAATGTTGAATTCGTTGCAATTATCTTAAAGCGTTGTAAAATAATAACGTGTTTCCCGGGGAATGAATTTTAAAAATGTAGAGGGGAGTTGTTTTGTGAGGAGGAAGCGTGCGGCGACGTGCCGGAGGAAAACATTACACCCGTATGTCGGCAGATGTCAGCGTTGGTTTTATACACGACACTAGGTATTTATTAATGCTTCAAGCATACCTTACTATTGACTTCAAACGTTTTATGAAAATAATCGTTCTTTTCAGTAAATTACTCGTACGTGTATTAAAATAGTCCAATGAATCTAGACTATAGAAAACAAATTTCACAACTCTAGCATCTTTACAAAGGGCCATTGAAGTTACCATAACTATAAAACTCACTAATGCTGTTCTTAGAATTTACGTTAATAGACCACATTTGCTATCCAGTGGTTCTATTTGAAAAGTTGGATTCAATGCTACATTTTCATGCGGACTGCGCTATTCGCCGGCGGCTGACATAGCCAATAAATTAGGTCCCTGAACTTGACTGCAGAAGTATTTTTAGCTAGCTGTGTCTACAAACTGAAATAGCAGTGGCGTTGCAACTCATCGGGAACTAAGTAACGGTTGAATAGTCGTGCGGTAAATAGATTGTCACAAACAATCAGGTTCTTTGACCGTGGAGAGAGAGTTCAAGGACGCCGCATTAATTCATGAATAACGTGATTCACGCTTTAAGATATCCTGTAAGACTCAGTTTTCCATGAAATAGTGAAAGGAGTAAACATATTGCATAAAATTATCATTCGTAAAACTATCTACGGAGCCTGTGGGTTTCTACGGAAAATACAATTTGAAGAGCAAGTTTTGTCACAATCAGTTTAACTTGGGGAATGCTGGACATAAATAAGGTAGTTCCAAAGCAATCACATCAACGCCTAACTTAGGGTTCTGTGGAACACTAAAAGAAACTCAAGCGACCAAAATTACTTTAATTTGCCAAATTTCTGGCCAACAAAGTTCAGTACCGAAATACTCGTAATTTAATTGTATTACCTGTGGTATTAATCATCGATCAAAAATGGAACTTGCATGTGTAATCGAATGACCAAAAGCTGCATAGCGGCATTCTTTGGTACCCTATTGGTCCAGTTTCAAATAGCATAATCATGAGATGCCAGGTGTTCCGATTGAACAATACTCTCATGGGTCATTGTTAGATGTATAAAGAGAAATATTCATGCCGTTATTACCATGAATGAAGTTTATGGTTGTGATGTAAGAGTCCTCAATTCAAACAAGTTTAGTGCCTCTTCTCCATATTGCGTTGTGGAAAGATTCCAAAGCAAAGTGCGTAATCTAGGGCGGTCATTGCTTCTCGTATTGAGTTTCGCGGAACGAGTCCTATTGGGTATTTGTGCATGGCCTAATATAGGTAACTTTATCCGGATCACTTCAATTTGTACTGATTTTTTTGCCCTTTTTGCTTTGTTTCAAATGGCAGAAAATAGAACAAATTATCGTTAGCCTAACAACTGTGGTTAGACTGTTAAGTGAAGTACAACGGACGTGAGAACCCTTTAGTCCTGAGGTTCGCGACCTGGGTTGCATAATCACTGCAATTATCGGCCAGCGGGGAGTGCTACACTGTTGACGCTATTGTCAGCTTGACATACGTCTATTACAGAAGCACTCCCTACATTACACGCATTATATGCCTAGTACTGTCAAACTCCCGCGGCGCTTCGTCACAGACCCTTCAATCTTTATTCAAAGACGTCCAAATGACCATGAGAATCAAATTTCCTTTGTCTTCGAGCTTTCTATAGGCAATCGTTACACTATAAAATTACGCCTCATAAGGTGAACGAGCTAAGTAAAGTTTTTCTTTTCACGTGTAAAGGGCAACAACCCACTAACGCGTCACGCAGTGGTTGCTACGAATTATAATTTTTTTCCTGAACTTGGAAACGGATTATTGTGAATAGGTTCCTGCGAAAAAAATATGGTGATTCGATATTGTGCGGCTCATTACCTTCTCTCTAGGCCGTGAATCCCTTTTGTTTTGTAGATGAAAAAATTCTTTGACCGCACCCTTTTCTTCATTACTGGCATTTATCAATTTGATTTACATATTTATACTGTGTGGTCGTGGTCACGTAAAAGACCACCAGACAACAGACTGCAGTATTTAGCTACCGAGCTGCAATCGCTGATTAGCCTGCCAGGCGAGGAAATCACGGAATTTAATCTGTTATTTAGGAGAAGCCGATCTCAACAGTGGAATTTCATTAATTTGATGCTAATATTAAAAAGGCATCTATCCTTGGTTGTGCTATTGTTTGAAGTAGCGAAACTAATACAATAATATTACTAACTCCGACCAATATTCGGAGCGTCAGATCAAGTTGGATGTCAGATCATCTCTTTCTTGCGCTACACAGATGACAGTGACAGTTTGTGACAAATATCGGTCGTACATCGATCGTAGAGTTACAGAGTTACGAAGCTCTAGTTTCATATGCCGCTAATTGGATGTTATTCATGTATAAAATTAATACTTTTTTTTAAATATAGTGCAGGGTCTACTAGATTAATGCAGTATTAACCTATTAACCAGGCTTAACTAGCTTCGATGTTCTTGTCATCAATTTAAACTATTATAATACGCTTCATTTTGAATGTAGAGTTTAATACTAAGTATCATTAGTTTCACCCATGCAGAAGGCCAGTACCTTATAGACCAGGGGTTCCCAACCTTTTTTTGTCTACTGCCCACTTTAAGAATAAATTATTTTTTAACGCCCCCCTTTTTAAACATACTTAAAAACCGCTAAGTACTTATAACTGATTATTGAAACGCAACTTTATAGTATTCGGACAGAGTATCTTTTATTGAAAATAAAACAAACATAATCAATTCTTATATAAAAACTAATGTGAAGGTTGAATCTGATGCTGTTCAATAAGTTTGTTGATATCAGGTTCCAATTTACTCAAAAACAGCCGCAAGTCGCCACGTTCGGTAACACGCAAACGATTTCTCTTTTTAGTAAGCAGCGTTGCCACAGCACTAAATCCACGTTCACACAAATATGACGATGGGAATGCTATCAAGAATCGTTGAACAATTGACCACAATCCAGGGTACAATTGCAGGATCGGTTTTTGTAGCCAAAATTCTTGATATCCATTTTTGAACTTGATTTTTATTTCTTCGTTTGTTGTCAATTCTATAAGTTCTTCTTTCAGCTGAGGTGACATTGCTATGTTGACATTTGAAAACGGATCCAACACCCAGTCTGGTATTTCCAAGTTTAAAATGTCCTGGTATCGTTCGGTGAAGTCAATGTGGAGGTTTTCCAAATGTTGGCAGTAGGCAAACAAGTCGTCGTTACTGGAGGATACTGATAAATTCGGAAAATTGTGAAACTCACGTCTGCCCATATTTTTTTTGTGCAGAAGCAGTTTGGCTGCGAAAGCAGCAACGACATTTTTTGTTTTAATTAAATTTAGTTCATCGCCTTGCAGTTGGAGGTTCACGTCGTTGAACAATTTATACAGGTCTGTCATGTAAGCTATATCATTCTTTGATTTTATGAGCTTGTTGCGCAGTTCTGTATCTTTAGTTTCCAAGAACTCTATCACAGAGTCAAACAGGTTATAAAATCGAATCAGACAATTGCCTCTTGACAGCCAACGAACTTCAGTATGAAGCAACAAACGGTTGAAATCTTCGTCATTAGTAACACAAAGCTGATGAAATAATCTATCATTCAAAGAGCTGCTACGGATTTTATTGAATGCTTTGATGACATATTGCAGTGATTGAAATAGTCGTTCACTTAAGTTTCTAGCAACCAAATGTTGTCTATGAATAACGCAATGTATAGCAAGGACATCTGGAATTTTATTTTTTAGGTACGCTATGAAGCCTTTATGGCGCCCTGTCATAGCCGGAGCGCCATCCGTAGCAACTTGTATAATATTTTTCAAAGGAATCTCTTTCTCTTCACAAAACTTTTCCAATGTATTGAATATGGTTTCGCCTTTTGTATCTGTCTCCAAATTTCTGGTAAACAATAGTTCTTCACGTATTTTCTCATCTTTAATAAACCTCACGTAAGATAGCAACAACGCTTCATTAGTTGGTAAAGTGGACTCATCGAGCTGAATTGAGAATTGACTAGTCCTCAGATGATTGCACAATGATTCTTCAATGTTTTCAGCCATTTCATCAATTCGTCTTTGCACAGAATTATTACTCAAAGGAATTTTTTGGATAATATCTGCGGCCGGTTTATGAAGCACAGTAGTTATTACTTCCTTTATTGCTGGCAAAATTAACTCTTCTCCGATGTTGTGTGGTTTGCCTTTTTGAGCAATTAACAAAGGGATATTGTACGAAGCTCGAAGTCCGTCGTCATCTTGCTTAGCAGCCGCCGAAAATAGTTTTGATACACTTGGCTGAGTATTATGCTTCTTCTCTAGGTCTTGAAAATATGCTACATTCTTGTCTTTCTTATCTGGATGCATTTTATTCAAATGACCTTGCAGTCTTGAAGGCTTCATTGCTTCGTTCGAAAATGTTTTTAGACATAGAAGACACAAAGGCGACGACGGGTTTGTGGGATTTTCAATAAATCCGAATTTAATATATTCCGCAGAGTATTGCCGTCTCTTCTTTTTTACTTCCGACATTGTTTTGTTTTGAGAAATACGTAAGTGGTATAATGAAGTACTGCTTATCTATTATGCGCGAAACCGCAAATGAAAATAAAATAAATTTACGTCGTTTATATAGGATTGCATAAGCAGCACGCACCAACAGGAATAAGACAAACGTGCATAAACTCGTTTATCTCATTCGACGCCCAATCGTACTCGACAAGCAAGAACAAGTATTATAGAACCAGCCGATTGATACAGGAATGTACAAATCGGATTATTTAACAAAAACTTGTTAAAACATGATTGCCCACGGTCTATTATATCGAACCGAGTTTGAGCTATATCTTAATTAATATTAGTTGATGTTCACAAGATGTAGTCGAGAGTCGAGAGCTCAGTCGGTATCTAAGAGTCTTCCTAGCTAGGTAGATGAAATTATAAATCGACCCCAAAGCCCTACACAACGCCCCCTTTTTTTTCTGGGTCTCTTACCGCCCCCCTTTAGGCCTGCAGCGCCCACAAGGGGGCGTTATCGCCCACGTTGGGAAAGACTGTTATAGACTGAGATCCCAGGGCCGCCAGACCTTACTTATTTTCTCAGTAACCAAAAGTGTGGGAAAGAGTAGTGCTAGTACGTACTATTAACATATGAGCTAGCCTGGGCCGACGGCCAATTTTCAGCTACCAGGTTCTGAAGGTACTTACAAAAATTACTCACTTGTGTTGAAGTCTGGGTGCTGATGTCTTATAGAATATAATTAATGAAATATAAAAATTTATGATCAACACCGCCACTCTCCGTCGGCTGTAATTTCTGCCAGACGGCTTACAGCTCGCAAGTAAATTATACGATTGTACCTAAAATCTGAGCCGTGATTTTTTTATGTGGTGTTCAGGGAACTATAACAATACTTCTTACAGCACCCAGACTTCAAGACAAGTGAGTAATTTTTGGAAGTATCTTCATAAACTATTCTTTCCCACACTTTTGGTTAATGAGAAACTAAGTAAGGTCTGGCGGCCCTGGGATCTTAGTTTATTATCGGTTACTATTAATACTACTTGTTATTAAAAATCCTCTTCCAGTCTTTATTTGGTACCATCTTCCCAAAAAACTTGGTGTTATTTAAAATTAATAAAAAATCATTTGAACTGACCTAGAGATTTGGACATGCTTGAGAAATGTTAAAAAGACGATACACACTCAAAGGTTAATGTTTTCTCTTGTGTCGTTGGTCCCTTGGAACATACACAAAAACAGACACAAAGATGCATGACCCGAGAACAAATCTCTAGAAGAATCTCTCATTTTGCGTTACTTTACAAAAGAAGTTACCTATACATCGATTTTATAGAATAATAATTCCACGTCAAAAACGTAAGAGTCACCGACTTCAGTCCCAAAAAGACAAGTTTTCGAAAGTTTCCCTCAATTTCTTCAGGATTCCACCATCAGATCCTGGTTTCCTTACCATGGGACCACCCTTGGGATACTCCCTTTCCAACAAAAAAAGAATAATCAAAATCGGTTCATAAACGACGAAGTTATCCACGGACATACATAAAATATATATATATATATATATATATACGGTCGAATTGAGAAACCTCCTCCTTTTTTTTGAAGTCGGTTAAAAAATAATCTAAACAACATCTTTGCTAACAGACTTTCTTGGTGTTGTTTAGCCTATCTATTATATTAACTAAACGTTGTTAAAAGTGTAAAAACAGCTGATATTCTGTTGGACCTGAATTTCTATGACTATTTAACTCTAAACAAATTGCTTCTAGATCACATATTGGATGACTCTAAATTATTAAGCGAAAATTAAGGATATGAATCAGCTCACGAAACTGAACAACTATCCCATAGGAACATATGTAAAAAAAACGCCTCTCCATACAACTCGTGCAATCAGTTGTTTTGCCATGTATAGGAAATCAAAGATTTTTTGAGAATTTCAAAAACGTTCCTAGGGAAAGTTGTTCAGTTTCATGGGGAGAATCGCCCCCTAAAGTTTCGTTAACTAATTTAAAGTCACCCCATATAGTACCTACGTATCTACAAAGATGTGAAGTTTTAAATAAAATTACAATAAAACTATTTCAGAAACTCTTACCACTGCGTTTGTTTGCATTAGTAACATGTCTCGTACCTGTAACAAATAATTTACAAGTTTCAATTAATTACCTATATTCTTGTACAATAAGGTAAGATAAGCATAACTTGCTGCTTATAACGTTCATAACGGGTAAATTTTTACGAGTCATAAAACCGTAAAGTCTACGATCGATAACGTTTAACGCACCGCATTTATTCTAGTTTATTTCGAGAAGTTTTATTATTAGGGTAGTAACTACCCGGTAGTTTAATTTATTTTTCATCTATTTATCTATATAAATATGTATATAAAATTGGAGGTTATGACTAAGTGACTCATTAACGCTCAGGCTAAACGTAGACAAGGAATAAGGACGGATTTTACGAAATTCCAACGTCTAGTTTGTAAATAAAGATAGACTTAGATATCACAGGTATTTCAAAAACCCATTGCGTGTAAGATTTTAAATTTTTGTTGTACGAGTAAGAACCTAAATGATAACCCTTCGGCCGCCATCGAAACTTGTTCAATTGCTCAAAAATCTACTGAGATTCAAATTTAATACATAACTTTATTTGCATATTGCATTTTCTTCCTCTATTTTGCAATATCGCATCTGGGGCGGCACAGACTATTAAATAATATAATATAAACATATACAACAAAGAGCTACTTACAATTTATTCTCACAGCTGGACTAAGCGCTTTAAATAAATTGCTTAATGCAACTAAGATTACGATTTACCAACACTTTTATGAAAGCATGCGGCTTAAGATCGTTTACAAAACATTCATTCCACGCTAAAGTTAATTAAAGTTTTTGTCATAAAAATAAACCCGCCGAAAGCTAATAGAATCGTAGAGTCAATACTGTCTTTCCATCAATTTCAAGAACAGTTACACAGCTTATAGTTTTTATGGCAACACAAAAGATTGTGTAACTAGCATTGAAGATTCAATCCATTGTTTAGTAAAGACGTGGTAGTGCATTTAACCGTTTCCGATAAGTCGTGTAATCAAAAAGTTCAATGTTTTCGGTGAATGAAAGGAACGAATGGATCGAAACACGATTTTTCATTTCGGTTAACGGCCATTCGGTGAGGTCAGCGCTCTAGTCGAGACGCACGCCGTTTTTGGTTTATGGTGTTTTATCTTGTTTTATCAAGGTTTTGTTGAAACAACCAAATTACTCCGCATACGGTTTACAACCCAAGTTTCTACTAGAAGATAATATGAACCCTTTAAACTGAAATGGGTTTCGTCTCAACAAAATCTCAAGTCTGTACTGTTAATATTTGGAGACAGAAAACGAGTGTACAACACATTTGTACAGGGGCACAAATCTAAAATTAGTATCGTTGAAAGTTTCACATTTCAATAATCGTAACGGGCGAGGTACTTATATTAATTGCCAAGCGAGAGTCTATTTCCACCCTTCTAACTGTAAATGGGAGGACCGGTGCCCTTTGATGTCTCATGAATATGATGTATGTTATAGTTAACGCTTTTTAGTATCCGTTATATAAACTTCGAAATCTTATTTTTAAATAGAATTGAACAAGTAAATACCAAAGCGTGTCGAGAGCAATAGTTGTATATTACGAAAATCCGGTAGTTAAAGTCTTAAAGACATATAGTTTTATACTTTCAACGAGTGCAGAGAGACTATTCCGAATAAGTTATTTGGAAACGTCTGAGCTTTACTTATTTTCTGCTTGGAGTACGTCGGAGATTGTCTCAAAAGAGTCGACGAACTCAGAAAAAAGGTATACACGAATGAAAATATGTAGCTTGTTTTGCTCATGCTCTACCACCTGAGGTAATGTCTAACATCTGTACCGAGATATGGCCTGGTTAAAAATAAACTGTAAATGGGACTAAGCGCCTGCTTACTTTGCAAAAAAGAAAAACTAGAGTACAGAGTGTATTCTCTTTCTCGTTGCAAGTACAGACTTTACATTGATGGTGTATTAAAGTGGATGAAAGTTTACATTTATCAAAAAGAATTATGAAAGCAATCCTGTCATCATCTTGTGCCTAAACGTTGAAGATGAAAAGTTGCGTTAAGTAACTCATTCTCAGAGCAAGTTAATTTATAAATTAGTCATTTCTATGATGTTATTTTGTTATATCACTGATAATTTTTCCTTGGCGTACATCGCTAAAGATTTAGCAATTCAAAAACAAATTTTGGCATACAAGCACATTTAATGGGCCTTTTTATAATTCGAACGGCATGGCACGGGACGGCATTTGTGTTACCAGACTTATCAGTTTCCCCTATGTTCCCAGCTTTAGGTATCATAAGTACATAGAAGGCAATGGTAATACAATTTTTCCGTGCCGTTTTCCAATTATAAAAAGGCCCATTTACTTAATTTGTTGACCAGATATGATTGAAGTAAGTAATAAAACTGTCCGTGACACAAAAGATCTAAGAATTGATTCCTAATAGATTACAATCTCCTATGCCTAATTCGTAACCATAATTGAATTGTGAAGGCAAAGGTATGGGTCAATGCTTTTAGCAGCGGACGTTGGGGTCACGCGCAACTAATTACATATTGTTTGTAGGATTGAGCCTGTCTTTGAGGTTAGATGCCTTTAGATAAAGATAAGCTGACGAATCTACCAAATAAAATTCAGCTTTTTTTGTGTACGTTATGTACGTTAAGTAGGTAAGACTGAACCAACATAGATACCTACCCAGACTTCATTGTTAAAGTATACCTTCTCATAAATATAATTTCAATGATCAACCATACCTTAGCACAGATGGTAACACTGAATCCTGTTTTAATTAAAGTTAGGCAACGCTGAAAATGTTGGCATTACTACGATACAACGTTTACTGTCGTAAAGCTGTTTTTTTAGTTTAAATGTAAGTGTATTTCCTGATGTTCGTTTTATATTTCCAGTGGTCCCAGAAATTCGAAAAAAATTGAAGTTGACTTTTTCAATGATTGTGGATAAAACAAATTTTTGCCTTTTATCAACAATTTCTAAGTTTCCTTTTTTAAAAATTAACTATCAAATGGAAGATAACAGAAAGAAGATGTGTGTAGTAACATAAAAAATATATGTATTACAGAATTATTTCGGAATACATTACGAAACGTGTAATGATCACTCAGCAAATGAACTAAAACAACGATTTTACGGGCCATATAACAACCCGCATTGGCATTTGGTGAATTACAAGCACCATGTGTAAACCGTGTAGTTTTAACCACCGCATCATGATGAGTAGATTAATCTGATAGCTAGTCATAAGCAATAAACGTAAATTAATTAAACACCAACGGTGATAGCCTATCTGGTAATGAACCAGAAGGTTGCGGGTTCAAATCCTGGTGCGGGTCTGTACAACTAAATTAGTTTTTTTTTAGATTTTTGTATGGATTTTTCATATGCTCAGCGGTGATAACATCGTAACGAAACCCGCATGTTTAAGGAAATTCGTTTTCGAAAGACGCTAGGTTCCCTAACCCGCATCGGGTAACCCGCATCGGGCCAGCGGCCCCGTGGTGGTTTATGACCTAAACCCCCTTCGTGTTTCGAAGGGATGCCCGTGCCTTTCAGTGGGGATGTAAGTATATGGTCTAATAAAAAAAATAAGCACCATATGCAGTTTTCTTCAGAGTGGCATCATCAGATTAATTGACAAGTAACCCTGTTGAGATTGAAATGAAATTTTAAACAATCACATATCTTGGACGGCCGGCTTGGTCGTGGTCGAGTGGTATCTAGTGTCCGTCAAGAGAAAATCTGAGCGTAGGTCTTTGAGTGTGTAGCGTTAATTTATTTTAACTTTTATCTTTTTGTGATTACGGTATCGTCATTAGCAAAGTGATTAGTTTCCTAACCAAATAAAGACTTTCGGTTTTTCGGCTTTTAACGTGCTATTTCTAATGAACAGAAACAATTATTGTCAGCCATTGTTAAGGTCTCGAGATTTGCCCTTTGTTGGTATACCCAATTACTAATAAAAGTTTTTTTTGCCTTTGAATCCCGCGATGAGATAAAAAAGCGAACAAAATCAAAAAATTGAAGAAACGACAAAGGTCTTTTGTCAAAAGTGGAAGAGTAAACAAAGGTTATGTGAATGTTTCAGCTTGCGATTACGTTGCGAAAAATAACTGTGCTCCAATAAAGTACTGGAAGGCCTCGTGACTTGCCCCACTTAGGCACCTAGTGGTTTTTGAACGACCTAAGACAATTAACCTTTAAATGCCACTAAATATCCTTAAAATGTCGCATTCATTTTATACACGTGCTGTGGTCTCCATTTTAACTACTTATAACATTTTTGTTTTTCACGTCGTGAGATCCGAATTAATCAAGAAGGCATGAATATTAAAAATAGAATTCGTGAGTACATAAGTCTAGCGTTCGCTGATTTGTAATTATGAAATCAGTGTAGGCTAGGTTTATTCTTAGAAAATGTGGCAGGGATGATGATTAAATTAGCTAAGGGAACGGACATAGATAAGTAATATTGATTCTCACTGTATTAGCATCCTTGACGATCAAACAACTCTCTGCATCGATGCACCCAGCAACCTCTATAACACCATAATTTAAGCAGGCACTTACGAAACACACTGGTCAGTAATTGCGCGAGTTCCTAAAGTCATCATGAGCTAGTAATCAACGAGTGTTTAGCAGTAATCTGCCGTCGTGCACAGGCCATCACAAGCAGCGCTTCCGTCCTCGTCAAATTGTCAACACAAGAAAAAACCTTTCCTGTTTTTCAACCCGCCCATCATTAAACTCACGAAATTGCTGTAATTATTTATATTTATATGCACCTGAGTTGTTAACATACTAACCTACCAGTGGTGAATATGTTAGATAATTACTGTGAATTATGTTTACCGTGGTTACTGTAATCCTTGCATTTGCATACTTTTAAACGATTTCGTCACGTGTTCATGTTTATATTAACTACTCATTCCTTCCAAGGGCTTCTTTACTTCAATAACGTCCATGATTGACATTGATTGTGATTGCAAGGCAAACTTTAACATACATCTATGTATTATTAAACCTAATATCTGTTAGCTGAGTAGTCAATGTTAACTTGTAGGCTTAGAGTCAAAACCTCATGTCAGTAGTAACTTGCATTGTGCCCTATCTTGACGTCTTCATCATTGTAAACCATTACATTGTGATCTGCATTTACCATTAGATTGCATAGTTAATGATGTGTACTGAATGTAGCGACAGCTGATCAATAACTCCAGCCTTGGTTTCATCTTGACAAGGCGGTGGCATTGGAACGTCTCATTCGCTACGATACATGTCGCAAAGAAAGAAATATAATGCCTGTTTGTTTGATCCATATCTCATAAAAACTTGCTTCAATATTGCGTAATTATAAGAAGTTAGTTTTGTAGACTACACTATTACAAATATTACAATGCTTTGCAATTTTATCAATGTAGTCTATACCTGAATTGAATATTTATTGGATGTTACAGACAATAGGTGTACGCACATTAGTGATAGTATCAAGATTACCAATTCCAACAGCGTGCTGAGGGCCAAGAGTTTCCTCAGAAGTTCGTACCAAGTTTCGCAACAACTTAACGTCCCACGTTCAGCGTCAATGTATTCAAAGCTTGATTCAAGATGATAATGAAGCGACTATTCATATATTTACACATCGTTGAGCTGATTAGGATCATGTTGAAGCTTTTGCCATTGAACTTATAACCTTGATTTGACAGTAGGTGAAATGAGCAGTGAGTTCAGAAAAGGCCAAGCGACCAACATTCAAACTAAAGAAGTTGACTGTTTTTACAGTATGCTTGGGAAGTTGTCAGCTGGTACTGGTACAAAACACAGACAAGTTTTGACAACACCGCTCTTTATTTTACAGGAATAATATAGCATTCTTATAGTGGAATTTTTTAAATCGGTCCAGTAGTTTCGGAGCCTATAAAATCTATCCTCTTTATAATATAAGTATAGACAAACGTACAAAACATTAAAATCTTTCATTTTTTTCTCTTTATAATATTAGTGTAGATGTCAGATGAAAAGCAGGGGTGCTAACATGTTCAGCTAGTCTACATAGTTAGATCAAAACTAAAGTCTATAGCAGACGGAATCCAAATTGGAAAAGCACGAAATACAAAAGCATTCACTTCGGGTGCTCTGCGCTTCTCCATCAATTTCCATACAAAATAGATGCGAGGTACGGGCAGGAAACGGCGGCTGCGATACGAAACGACACTATCTCCACTAGTCACATTCGTCAGACTCCAGTCTCATTTTATCAGACGATACGGAGTTGGAACACTGGTCATGTACTCGTCTAGACGTTGATACCATTAACTTCGTAAAAAGTGGCATTGTTGCATTTTAATAAGAACTCGCTTTGCATAATGTTGTCGACTTGGTAACATTACTAAAAAAAAGTCCTGGAAATCAAGGAGCATTCCTAATGATTTGTTATTATTAATACGTTTATTTAATAGGTTAATATAAAAATGAATCACTAAATCTGTTGGTAAGCGCAAAACTCGAGAACGGCTGGACCGATTTGGATGATTTTTTTTTGTTGTGTTCCTTATTGTCAGGAGAAGGTTCTTATGAAAGAAAAAACTAAAAAAGTGCCACGGGAACGAAGTCCCGGGCGGAAAGCTAGTGTTTAATAAGTATAATAATTATTTATGGTCTGTTGATTCTTTATATTTCCTGTTTTTTCTATTTGCATTTGCAATGATTCTTTTTCTATGTCAATGTTGTACTGACTGCAAGGCTTGCTAAGCACACTCTTTTCGTCATCTTTTGGCTGAAAGAAATCCATCCAAGGGATAAGCCCGCCTTTATAAATAACCCTTTTGGATTTTTTGTAAATACTTTGTAAAAGTGTGTTTTTGTACAAAAAAGTGTTTACAAACAATACATTCCTAAGACTTTTCTAACATAAAGAAATATACATTTTGCTGTCTGAAAGAGGTTGGCTCGGAGTTACTAAAATATCTCCGCTATTTTTCAAACATCTCAAAAATTGTTTAGGTTTATCATAACCCTCTTCCTTATTATCCGTCGTCGCCTCAATTATCACAATTTGGAGAAGCCGAAAAATAAAAAACAACGTTAACAGCTTTTTCCGTTGGTAAGTAATTAACACGTATTCGGAGTAAGTAGGCGGGTGTAATGGACAAACACTCAGGTGTCTGCTTCCCCGAAGCGCTGGAAGAGAGCGCAACCCATAAATATTAATGACAAAGACCATTCAATAACCGCAGACAGGTCAGCGCCTTTGATCCGATTGTTATTAGTCAAGGGTCCTAATGTTATAGAGTTTCTTTTAACCTTCCTCACTGGACTGGGAGTGAAAGAAAATCTTAGAATGTACAGTCAAGAGCAGGTCACGCTTTACACTACCAGTTTAAGCTGAGCTCTAATTTATACTACGCGCCATACAATGCAGGGCCGGTCCAAAGTCCAGTGTCAAGCTTGACGTGCTCTTGAATGTACCAGCTGACAACTTCCCTCCCAAGCATACTGTAAAATTCAGTAAGTAGGACGCGAGGGTTTTCCTGTATCATCGGCGAAAGGTTGACAATCTCTCATCATTATACATCATGTTTCATCTAATAACCCTCAGAATTTATGTCAAATGTGGCATCAAGTGGTCCCAGAACCCAGTAAAATGCTCTGCCTGCTCCGATAGGGATTATAGGCGTGAGCGTATGTATATATATTCTTTTAACCTAAATTGTAACCTAACTGATCTCATCATTTGAAAGACAGCATCATTTGAAGGACTGCAGAAGAAATGACCTAGATGTATAAGCAGACAATAAATCATAGCATCAGTATCAGACGCGAAAGACGAAGTTTTTTCGGCTCTGTACTTACAATGAAGATCGTTAACCCAAATACATTCGTTTATTTCGATGAAATATAAGACGAGATATTTGGATATTTGATAGGCACAATTTTTACGCTACCACTACTGCGGACATAAATATTCTTGAACTCGTAATTTACTAGATTTCTTATTTGAAGTATTGGGTCAAACAAGATAAATCTTTTTAGTTATTCTGTGATATAGACGGCAAAATCGATTAAAAATGTCGAATCGTATATCTAGAAAGCGTGTCAAGAGCGTCATATGATTCACTTTGGCAGCGGACATGAAGATTCTTGGAGAAAGTAAGTACTGCTTTCAAATTAAATACATTCTCACATATTTCCACGTTTTATTCCTTGTAGGCTAGACATAGAAGACAGAACTCAAAATAAAGTATAAATAATAATGTGAATATTTTGAGGACTAGCTTAAACGAACACAGTAAATTAATTCAGAGATGTCTCGTGTTAAGAGGGTGATTCATCATTTACGCATGTGAGCCCATACAATTCAAATAAGTTGGCTTGCGGCAGAAATTTCAGTTGTATAGAACACACGATCGATAGACAAAAAGAAGGAGATAATCTAGGTAAATAAGATTTTGTTTAATATATATAGTTAATATAATACTAAATATTGAAGTCAATCGAACCGACCTTTATTAAACAAGAGACCAATTGACAGGGCATAATTCTTGGAAACTTGCGATTGTTACCATTGATATCGAAGAAAAACAAAGATTGTATAAAACTATGCGTTTTATGCTACGATAACAATGATGTCACAGTGTGTGGAGTAAATCGGAACTGAGAGATTGAACGGGTCACCGTCCTCTTAACTATAAGTGATCGTTCTCTTGCAGACAATAAAGCAAATTAAATGCTATTGTAGACTGGACAACCGGATTTCAACATATCAATTTTATTACGTTTAGCTGATCAGAACGCATCATTGAATGAAATGTAGTGCGTATCTATTTGAGTGATTAGATAAAGTTTATAAACAATGAATGATATGTGACAGACGGGATCCAAATTAGATAACCTAACCTATAATAGCTCTACCATTTACAATGAGATGGTAATGAATTTTGTATATTTATCAACTACTGATGTCGAAACTAAAAACTACAAAAAGGCATCAGAATTAGACAAAAAGTATTTCAAAGACTTATTAGATATAATCTCATCATCAGCCTGTGTCAGTCCACAGCTGGACAGAGGCCTCTCCTATGATACGCCACTGAGCTCGGTCTTCAGCTTTTCTCCTCCAACCACTGCCCGCTACCTTACGAATATCGTCTCCCCACCTAGTAAAAGGGCGCCCTACGCTACGATATGATAATTATGTGTCTAGTTATGAAAGACGACACAAAGGGCACTTAGCTCGTCACGCTCGTTGCTATTGATTACTGATTATGGCTGAGTAAAAAATAAAGATCGATATTAACAATTAAATGACTTGATGTTATATGGACATTATTTTAAATGAAAGTTACAGTTGATTTAATTTGGACAGCAAGCGATTGTAATAAGATCTCCGGATGTTCTCATTTCGTTCGGTTGACAGTGGGGACGGAGACGGCACATTCTCTCCTCAGGCACGACATGACCAAAGTTGGACCAAACACAGACAAGTTTTGACAACAACGCTCTTTATGTTACCAAGATAAGATCGAGGTTATTTATGTTATGACCTGATGCCAAGCAAAACGAAGACAAGCGCAGCATCACGCAACAAGCATACAGATTTCGAAATCTGAACGCGAGTAACAATTTCGTTATGCCCATTAAATCACTATCAAAAACGGTCATCGAGTTTTAAGATGTAATTTGATTACCAATTATTACATTGAAGTGCTAAATCGCTGTAATATTGCGTCGACATATTAAATTACTGCATTCAATACCTAATTGCATCCATCAACATCAATTAAGATAGATCTGGAGCGAACATCACAAACCGATTATAATTATTTATCAGTTTGTTTTATCTGATGTAAATGAAAGGCGATTTAAAAAGCCCTGAAATCAATTTTATCTAAGTACTTATGCAGGTACCTACCTACGTATGAAATAATCCAGTAATTAACAACTGTGGAAAGCGTGGTTTCAAACGCAAATATTTGTTGAAAAACTTGTAGAAACGAGATACGTAATCGGATTATACAAGTCAGTGTAAATTGTTACAGCTCTCACTCTGTAATTAAAAGATACGCGTTGTGTGAATCGGAAGTATTGTTTCGCGTGAAAGCAACCTAGAAGAGTTGCAATTACATCTTTCGTGTAACTAGCACGAGTAATATCGTAACAGAATTACAAACCGTGTTCGTGCTATGACTGATTTACTATTTCCAGTAATCTTTTCGCTTCATCACCCCATGTAAAATTTGTAAGCGTTAAACAGCAAGCTGGGTGGTGGCTGGTATAATTAATATTGGTCGAACGAGCAACAAAAGGTGCTCCGATAAGGTAGCTTACACTTGAGCATGTCCAAACTAGCAGAGTCAGGTTGGAACTTGCTTGATAAGGGTCTCAAGTTGATTCAACTTTTGACAGGATTCACAATCCCACGCCGAAAATCGTAACTGTGTTAGGAGTTTAATGCTTACGTGGGTTTATGAGTTAAGGACAAGAAAAAAACAGACAGAAAGAACATTCATAAGGACCAATTAACTAAAGCGTCATTTTAGGATGAATCGAGTGGTTAAATTCGGTTGTTCAGCATTGACTCGAAATTCTCGGTTTGTCTGCGATGGCAACCCCTGTGGAACTGTATCTTTGTCTCGTTTCCGCACCGAGCTCACTCACCCTCCTCCATGGATCGTGGGATAATTAAATATTTATGCCATCCCAGAATTCACAGACGACGATGGTGTCATCAATTTCATCGTTGTGTGTGCCTACACTTATTTATTAAATATCTTATTTAGTTGAAGTTGATAGTCTTTAATTGGTTACTGTTTTTACTCATATTAAGGTTATTTCATTTCAACTCTTTACTTCATTTATTTATCGCTGGATTTCATATCCTCAGTGTATCAGTGAAGTTTGTGAAACATTCTACGTAATACTTACTTTCTATAAGTATAAAATAGTAAACATAATTAATCAGAACATTGGATTACAAAACAATGTTTGGCATTAGAGTTAGGATATATTCAAGTAATAAGTTTTGCTTACCTGTATCCTTTTTAGTTGCTAATTCAGCAAAAACATCCCGTTGATGAATGTAAACACAATCACGAATCTTAAGTTAATAATAAACGACACCACCGGCACTACCGAAACCGTTAACCACTGTTCGGTAATGGCAGCGGCGGCGAAATTAGCAAAACACGCACTGGCACTGGATTAACAATGATCAGAAGACAATGCAATATTGCAAAACAGATGACACTTCATTATAAATAAGACAAAGCTCGGCGTAAGGTTTTTATTAAGAAAACGTGTGGCTCCAACGAAGGTTGGGTGAAGACTGCATCACAGTGTGGCAGTCGGGGGCGTTGCGGGCGCGCGAGGAGGGGTACGCTGTAGAGGGCGCGCGTCGAACGCTCGCTCAGCATACTATGGCTGTACTTGTACTAGAGCCAGAAACCAGAGGCGTCGAACCGAACCGTGTGTCAACTGTCGTTGATATGATAACGCACGTAATATACACAACTTTATATCATATCGCACATGCTTACCGGCAAAAGATGAATGACCTTTGTCTGCAAGAGAAAAGACGATGTACCTATGCAGTAAGTAGATATTTTTCTCCACACCCAAAGGTTACCTTACCGATAAGATATTGCTTCTTAGCAATGGGGCCGCCTTTTGTACCCTGACATAACTTTTTGTAACTGTACCTTATTTGTGTTGCAGTGGAATAAAGTGTATTGTATTGTATATTTTGTCTAATCAAATACCTAGGTAGGTACCTAATTACCTAATTGAAGCATCAAATAAAATACTTATATCACAAGTAAACTATGAAATAAAAATACAGCTCCACCAAAAATAGGTTAATTAACCAGAGTTGCAGCCAATAAGGACTCGACTCGGCACGGCTGATGTAGGTATATTGTCAAAAGACAAACAAAAATAAACAAAGCGAGGATAAAGATGTAGGCAAAATAATAAATCTTTCGGGAACGGTTAAGGAGCGATGGTATATTGAAAGTTTTTATAAAGGTTTTGGAATTGACATTCTTTTCGTTGGAGATCAAAGCGGCTATAGGACTAAGGTACCGAGAAAAGAAATGATGTTTAAGTCAAAAAGAGACGACATAAGAAAAAAGATAACAAGATAAAGATCTGATAGAGGAGTTTTTATTAAGCTGAATATAAAAGATGGTCTAAATACATATGTACCGTCGCGCTGCTTTTGTAAAATATTTCAGCAGGTTCGTACCATAATTAATACCGTTATTGATCAAAATAAACAATTATCTTAAATTCTTAAACATCCCACTGGGCTTGACCATAAGGTCAAAGATGAGGTCGACGATGGAACAAGTTAACCCAGAAAATGCCTATAAAGGCACTGGTACTCCCAAGCACCGACGGAACACAGCAAGCTGTTTGGCGTCGGACTTCGGTAGGAGGATGGTCGCGAACCTTTATTTTAACTTGTTAAAATAAAGAAAACCCTCATATTCAATGTGTTGCTGAAAATTCCCTAGAATTATTTTATCAATATTTCACTCGATTGCGAAGACGTCCATTAAAGTCAATGCTTCTTTAAATATCATACTTTCTCTCTTTTTCTGTCTTGTTGACGTAAACGTGTTGTTCTTACACTATATTTAAAGGAGCTATAACTGCAACCTGCAACTGAGTGAATATCATATAATACCTATCCCTACCTACTTCATTCCTTTCATAGAATAGAATAGAATAGAAAATGTTCATATCGACAGAAAGTATGGCAGTTGAATTTACGAGTACCTACACAGATTTAAAAAGTAAGTATATAAAATATATCCTATAAAAAGTTATATAAAAAGGTTGCCGATAAGATATTGCTTCTTGGCAATAAAGCCGCCTTTTGCACCCTAACATAACTGTTTTGTATTAAAACATAACCTTATTTATTTTTGTTGGAGTGCAATAAAGTATATTGTATTGTATTGTATACGGCGTCTCAGTGGTGAATCAAGGTTTAGAACAACTTTTAATTTGAGGTTGTATTCTAGAACGTCACTTTCGTTGATCAAAGTTCCACTGAGTGACATTCAGGTGACATTTGAAATGAATGTTACTCAGCAGATATCAGGTCTGATCTTTGTTTACGTGAGTCAGGCTGACTTTTCTCTTGGAGCATTTCCGCGTTTTTTTTTTGTTTAATTTATCCCTTTCGGGAAAGGCAAAGGGAACTATGTCCATGCAGTCATGTCTTCAGTGAAAAATCTTCTTTTTCCAACTTAACCTAAGCCCTAAGCTCCTCATATTCTGCGTAAAACCGGATAGCGTCTATTTTACGAAAACTTGGCGCGAAGCACATCCACGAGGATCTTTATCGGTACCAAACGGAGCAGAAACACTGTTATCACTTGAATTTTTTATCGCTACACGAATTTTAGTCAATTTACTGCATGACTTTTATACATTTTAAACAACTTTTTCACGCAGAAAACAAAAATTCAATTGACAAAGCAATTGCCCACGCTGAGTTCCCGCCAAAGATGGCTGTCATCTATCAGTTTTTGACACCTTAGACAGTTCCACCGTTTCTATTCAATAATTATTTTTAACGTAAGTTGCTAGTTAAAACGTAAAAAAACTGTAAATAATACCAAAAATGTAAAAAAAAGTTGTCTGAAAGAGATCTCTTTTAGAGATAAGCTCGCCTTTTTGTCTAATTGTTAATAATAACAACTTTGTTTGTGCAATAAAGGATATATTATGTTAACGGAAATATATGAAATCCATCATTGTATACAATTCCTAGGAAATGTATATAATTCCTAAAATCGTCCGGAAATGTGTGAAATGAATTATATTTAATACACTTCTTAAGAAATATATATGTCGCCGGAAATTAATAAGAATCGTAAGTTGATAAATTTTCGAGGTAGCTTATCAACTATCGGAAAATCATACACGGCAGTTGAAATGTATTATTTAACGCAATACATTTTAGCTAATTGCCTGGCTGTAAGTTTATCTTCTAACGATTTTGCCACACGTAAAATCATACACGAATGGACCAATCGCTGCTCAGCTCTTAAGGCAACCACAGTCGAGTTGTTTCTGGCACTTCGCCGGCCGCTGCCGCGGCACATTCGCAACGCTCGCTCGGCTCGTGCGTTGGGGGTCGCAGTTCTAACCTAACCTAACCCAACCAACCCGTTTAGGGTTACTAACAAACCTACTTGTCGCAGTTCTAAGTGAGACATTCAACCAATCAGCGTACACCTCGAGTTTTCAACCAATCAGCGTACACATCTTGTTCGTCAGATCATTTTACTGCGAGACGCCGTAAATTGATCAAATACCGAAAAAGTATATGTTAAAAAATACACTTCAACTGCCGTGTATGATTTTCCGATAGTTAATAAACTATCTCGAACGTTGATCAACTTACGATTCTTATTATTTTTCGGTGACATATACATTTCCTAAATAACAATCGGAAATGTATAAAATGTTTGATTTTTTACGTTTATAATTATAAGTCATTCGAGACGAACTGCGACGAGTAGGTTTGTTAGTAGCCTAACCCAATGGAACAAACCCGATAAGGGTTGGTTGGGTTAGGTTAGAACTGCGACCCCAACGCACGAGCCGAGCGAGCGAAGCGAGCGTGCCGCGGCAGCTGCCGACGAAGTGCCAGAAACGGCTGTGGTTGCGTTAAGCGGTTGTCGCATTTCCGCTCAGCTGAGCTATTTCATGATGTGGTCAATAAACATCGAAACATTTCATGAAATGACACCATTTCATGAAATTCTCGAACATTTCATGAAGTGAGCTAATCCACAATATGGCCAAGACAAATCCACGTTTAGTGGTTCTAGAACCACTGGATGCTCTGCATGCCCCTTTAGGGATTATAGGCGGGAGCGTATGTATGTATACATGTATGCATAGACTATAAAAAAATGAGATGAAATCAAATCGGGTTTTAAAACTAATTTCAGCTGACAGCTGACATAATCAACTTAAAATGCTTTTCTTGAATAAGATCAATGTTTTAACATTTGATTTGAACTTAAATCTAGTTTTGGATGATGAGAGTTCAAAATGACACTTGAGACGCCATCTACAATAAGGGCCTAGAATGCCAATATTATACTGGCTGCCGTTTAAAAGTTGTTTTTTCTTCTTTTCATCAAGTTACGCTCGTGTTCCGTGCCAAAACAAACAACGACAAAAAAAAAACGTCCTGCTTTACGTAATTTAAGTTACATATGGTTGGAATAGATTTCAGAGTAGCAGCACAACGGGTGTAGAACCGAATATTTTTAGTATGAGTCAACTCGAATCGAGTGACAATATTTAGGATGCATATAGCGAGAGTTTTGTTGTACAGTCAAGAGCAGGTCACGCTTTACATTACCAGTTTAAGCTGAGCTCTGATTCATACTGCGCGCCATACAATGCAGGGCCGGTCCAAAGTCCAAAGTGTCAAGTTTGACGTGCTCTTGAGTGTACGTAAGCTATTTAAAGGTTTATTTCCCAATTCTATCGATAAACTAAACAATTTCTTGAGTTACATAAGTACTAAACGAAACCCTTATTTTTTAGAATTTACTAGCTTTCCACCCAAGACTTCGTTCCCGCGGGAAAATTATGTAGCCTATGTGTTAATCCAGAGTGTCAGTCAAATTTTTAAAAATTGATCCAGCCGTTTATGCGTGAAAGAGTAACAAACATTCATACATCCATAGAGGTGAGTCTGCTGGGCTGATATCCGTCCAGCAGACCCATTAACAACGACCTATATTTCTTAAACTATGATATGGTTCTTTTGGCATCAATAGGCATTAGGAAGGCACTATGTATTGGCATACATAGATTACCTAAATTCATTGTTTAAGTTTCGTGAGTCTGCTGGCCAGAGCCACACAAAGTTTCGCGTTTTATAATATTAGTAAGGATGGATTTAACAAAGATGCAACATGTTGATTTTAATTTTAGACTTGTTGTTGTTATTATGGTTTATATCCCTATTTTCTTATTTATTAGCCACTTAAATATTTAAGAATCCTCAAGCCAACTTCAGTTTATTATTTCCACCAACACTCATCTCGTTAAAAGGCAGTCCTGCAAATGTTTAGTTGCTGAGCTAAATTTAACACTACGAATAGTGGGTATTACTTGCCCCAACTTATCGATCGTCTTCAGAGTGGAAAAGATTAAATAAATAAAAAAAGTAGTATAAGTATACAAGAATGTAGTATAGAAGTTCGAATCCACAAGTAGAGTACTTAGGTACTGTATATGTTATTTAAATTGCTTATTTATGATTATTGATTACGACTGTTTTTGTTTTTAATGAAGAACGAGTAATAATATTTGCGTATGACAGCGCCATATGGGATTGTACTTACAATAGCTTGAGGCTTCTATTATTCAAATGCTTCGGTAGGTTTACGATAACGACCTAAAATACAGAGAACAATGCGCTATAGTTACGGGCCTACCTAAGAGAAACATTGGTCCAGTTACACACCACACATAAACGCAACAACACATGCATCCCGTTTTAATGATGCACTGTCGCTGATTCATAAACCACGTCGTAAAATCAAAGCAAGCAGTCGCTTGGTAAATTACTTCTCAGCCCATGTGTAATCAAGTAATAACTAAGATAAACTGACCTTATTTTTAAACGAGATTTTAACTGCTTTAAAGCGTAATTGAAATAATAATAACGGTTAGGTATAAATAGAATGAGCTAACTTTGTAAAGGAAGCATTAAACGACTTGGTACTTTAAATCATTCAACATCGACTCATTGGCGAAGACTTTACGGAACATCCGAGTCGAAATGAAACAGTAATAAATTAGTTTTCAGCTCCAGCTTCTTGCAGCATGTACTAAAAATGCTTCGATGTCAGTATTGTTGTTTTAAGGACACTTAAGCTTTAAATATCCCAAGCGGGATTTGTAATCTACCTTTGAATGTAAGCCAATAATACCCATCTTATCATAGTTAAAGAAGTACTTCGCGCATAAATTAGCAACAACTGTTGGAAAGAATGAAGAAGATTCTTTAGAGTTTGATAAGTATAACAAGAACAAACGGTGCGCCACGCTGTGCGAAAGTTAAACGTCCCCGACAAAGTGAGGCAATAAAAATATACGAGACCACCACGCCTAGATGTCGCAAACTGTGACTGTTCTTGCAAAAAAATATCGATAAATTAGTAACGCAGAACAATTAATAGTAAGTGATCTCAGTAAACAAGATAAACAATATTTTTAAACATTGGCAAGAGAGGTGTCGTAATCATCTACTATTTAGCGAAACTAGTTAAGACAACATTACTGATGATATCTAGAAAGCTCAATACACTCAATACAATTAGCAGAAGTAATCGGATTACCACTCGATAAGATACTTACCACTTGCAATCCCTACGGGTTTATATGATATCAAGTTATCATTATCACAGTATCATTGTTTTAGGACTTTCGCAAATTGTCGATTCTAGATATCGACTAAGGACACCTCTAACTGTACCTACCAATCGACTGACTGCTGTCCTGTTCACCCGAATTCGCTTGTTGTGTTTCCCACTGACACTTGGTACGCAAACATAAATAAGATTTATGGGGGAATCGGCGTGTGCGGCAGGGTTTCAAGTTTGCCGCTCGCTCCAATCATGTGTATTGATTTCTTTGTAGCTTTGGCGATTACGGCGGCCTTTGAAAACATATGGGTTCTTGAGTGACTCATTGACACTGACACGGAGTTCAAAGTAAGTACACAATTTCACTTTCTGAAGTGAAGTGAAATTATTTCAAGGCAGATAATATATATCTAAAGCCGATACTCGGCCCGGAGCAGAGAAAAATATCTGCTTAATCTTAAGACCACCTCAAAATATTAAGACCTAGCTGAAGGAAGGAGAAGAAGAAAGTAGGTATAATTAATTTGCACCCGCATCTGTACGATTTATTACTTTTTCTCCACACCCAAAGGTTACCGATAAGATATAGCTTCTTAGCAATGGGGCCGCCTTTTGTACCCTGACATAACTGTTTTGTATTAAAATGTAACTATACCTTATTTGTGTTGGAGTGCAATAAAGTCTTCTTCTTCTTCTTATCGTGTAGGTATAGTCAAGTGTGTGGCAAACTTGGCTAACCCTAGTGTCAGAGTTTTCAAACCGCACAATGGCCTCTGACTTGGTTTTAACGACTGTAGTCAATCGACAACAGCCGGGACCAACAGCTTAACGTGCCCTCCGAAGCACGAAAACGTTCGTGATAAATTGCCACTTTGGTCACCCATCAGGTTCCCTGCCTCTGTGTACGTTGCTGAACCTCACTGATCGGTTGAGATCAGCGAGAGCCACTGGGCTACGAGCGCTTCAAATAAAGTATATTGTATTGTATAATTTTCAACTGTAAGTAATTGTTTGCTTCCAACTAGCATCCTAAATGACTCTCTCATGCGTTCACATCTAACTAATTAGTAGAAGCCGACACTGTTTCGAGCTTTGATGTCACCTCTTACACCATAACCATATTTACGCCCTCACTGAATTCATCAACTACGCACCCCGTGGCAATCGCGTTATGGAAATCAGCCACAACCACTATGAAGGGGCTTCGTATTTAATTTCGTTTTACGGTCATACGCACATGACAGTGTTCTTGTTTATGTAACTTACATGTGGAATTATGAAACATATTGCTTACGGACTCTGAGTAGATAAGTTGCGATTAAGTTGGTAAACTTGAGTTATAAATCTTGTTACATGAGTTTTCTTAGCGCTGAAACTCGTATGCGGACGCATTTTCGATGACCTAAATGATTTTTTGTATAGTGTACATATAAAAACAGCCTGAGATATATAAAACATGTAAAAACTCCAAAGAGCTTGGAAACTTTAGAACATCGAAAAAAATATTAAACGAGGCTATTTAGCTGCGCAGTTTCATCCTAGAATCTATTTCTGAAAATGTAGTGAAGGTTTGGTGCGAGTAATTGGGTCACTACGAGAAGAGCTCTGGTAATAAGGACAAGATAGCCTGCACTTAATACGAAGAAGACGAAATTCATCTCAGGAGATTGCGGGAGTCTATAAAAATATTTAGAGGTTATTAAGAGCTTTGCCGTGTTATATAAAGCCCTCAAGCTATAACTCGATCTATATAAAGAGAAGAAATACATGAGAAGGCAAAAAAGCTCTTATCTTGTAATAAATTAATCAAAATGTGCTGCAAAGAGATTGAATTTGCAACAAAGCAAAGGCACAATGTAAAAGAGAAATGAAATAAGTGCCACTTAAATTTTCAGCCAGTGCTTTTCGAGTCCTAAAACTGCACAAAATTCCTCTTCTTCGAATTATAAATCAAGTGATTGTGCAATCTTTTTCTGAAACTAACTGAAAAGGTGGGGCCGTACCTATATGGGCTGATAAAATAAAATAAAAAGCTGAAAAGTTATAAAAAAAGAAAACATTTTTCTTTCATCTTCAACTAATAAGGCAGTCCTCTGTTTTCCGGAGTGTCTTATATCTTATATGAATCTATAACAAGAAGTCTTTTGATGTTTGATGAAAATAAGCTAGAGTGACGACGCTAGCATTATATTACAACGAACAGCATGTCGTTATATAAGAATTTATATCTAACACTACCCAACCAAAATGTAAGAAAAGGTGTACGAATGAATGAGAGAGGGTGGCTTCGAAAATTGCCGAGTTACATACAGAAATAACAACAGCATATGGGGGACGCGCGTAACGGTTACAAATACCACAAGCGAGGTAAAGAATAACCTATCCCCTACTCAACTTATTTGTGAGGAATGCTTTTACACCGTATAACTGTAAAATGCATTGCTAGGAAACTATATAACTGGTTATATGGAGACAAGTTACCTATGTGTACTGTTAATATCATCATTAAGATACTTACCTGTAGATAAACAAAACAAAACGCATTTGTGATGTATATTTTTAACAAATACAAAACAATAGGGTAAACTAATGAAAGTGTTTATAAAGGATAGTTCGTTCAGTTTCTTTTTTTTATAGTTATGTGATCTTCTTGTTTCTATGTATCTACAGTGCTTTCTTACTGTCGTTCGGCAACGAGACACTGTTTGCCGAGAGACATTAAGAAAATAGAAGCACTGTACGTGGTGAAACAGTCTTGAAGGCGCGACGACCAACTTGATATTCATAATATTATACTATAATAAAGTACAAAAATAAACCCAACTACATTGAAGACAATGACACCATTCTTCATTTACAACGTGTTAGGAAAAGAATAAAAGACAGACAAAATAAATATAGTACTTAAATATTTGGTTATACTTACCTACCGTATCATTAACGATTTCGTCGAGTGAGATATCTTTTATTATACTGAATATAAATGACTTTAAAAAAATATTTATTGCTGAAAGACGCCACCCCGCATAATAGCGAAGCTAGGTCCACAGCAAGAATCAGTAAATTTTTAGCGGTGAGGAAGCTAATATCTTAATTCAATAAAGATTCTATGCCGCTTGTAGTGTTAATTATATTTCCAAATTCATTAAATATTGAACTCGGGCCCATTCTGTAATGCCACTTAAAAGTCACCATAACGGGCCCGTCTGAAGGCGATTGTAGTGATATTTAAACGGCTATAGCCAAATTTAAAAAGTTTTGCTGCATTTTGTGTGGGCTCAGGTCATTCACCGACAGAAATGAGATTGGAAAATATACGGAAAAAGATTGTTTTTTTTTTCCGTCCACAGCACAGACCTATATCGTCTGTGGTTCACAGGTACGCTTATATGGTGCGTAAGTACCTACTTACTTAATAGGAGTTCATCTACGTATTATATAGGTATGTAATGTATCTTTCAATTCATTTGAGGAAACGTAGCGTTCGTCGCGTCGTCGAGTCGTCCTTGCATTGCGTATATATCGGTGACTACCTATTTTTTTTAAATGTCTTTTGTCAACTTAATTATAAAGTGCTCAATAACAAGAAAAAAAATTTGAATCGATATTTTCTTATAGATTTATTTATTTACTTTTAGTACCATTTCAAGTACTATTTATAAGAATCTGTGAAAATGTTGATTTTCATGGTGAGGCTTCTGGGCTGAAGGTCACGATACAATGTTACAAGTCCCCGAAATTCACGAATTGAAAGTAGATTAAAAAAGTTATTCATTCGTTAACATAAAGTTCCGGTAAATGTGGTAGTATTGAAATCATTTTCTGCGTCAGTTTATTTAATCAGCTTGCATCATCGATTAATCGTTTTCGTATTACATTATTATGTAGGTACCTACTTACGTTACAATTACAAGTAATACAAATGGCTCTCTCTTCTCTTCCACCGTTACTATGTGTCGAGTAAATACATACAATACCTACTAATAAATAGGAAAAGAGTCACAGAATTTGAATTATCACTCTAGTCAAAAGCCACAGATGTTTCTCAACATAATGTGTGGAACTGTCGTCATCCATTGTGATAAGATAATGATAGCTCTACAATTAAAAATGTTGTATAACTCCCGACATTCGCTTGCATATAACTTTTAAAAGGCTGAACCAATTTTGATTAAATATAGCCTGATTAAATATAAGCCTGAGCCTGATTAAATATAGCCTGGTTCAGCTATATTTTGATTAAATATACACTGGGCGTCAAAAATAAGTAGTACACTTTTCAAATTGCAATTACTCCTAAACTATAGTAGTTACACTTATGAAATAAAAAGCAGTTTATAGTAAACTTAACGAAGTTTATTAAAGTTATATTTTATTTGGCATGAATAAAGTTTCAAACTTAAAATTAAGATAAATACTAAAAAGTATCAATTTTTAACGATATGTCAACCACTTAATTTTCACGTTTTGGAACTTTTTCACAATTTAATAACTTGTGTTGCCGCCTCGGGCTCTAATTACAGCTTGGATCCGGTTTGGCATGCTGAACACTAAGTTTCGGAGGCGGTGTTGGGGAATATTTTCCCATTCTTCTATCAGCGCATGTTTTAGAGCCCTGAGTGTGGCAGGAGGTGGACTGCGCCTTCTGACTAGCCTCCCAAGCTCATCCCAGGCGTGTTCAATCGGGTTGAGATCTGGGCTTCTCGATGGCCAAGCCATCAAGTTGATGCCAACCTCCTGAATGTACTCTTGTACGTGGTGAGCAGTGTGTGGCCGGGCGTTATCATGCATTAGGATGGCTCCATCACCCATATTTATTAAATATGGCCCTGCATACTCGTTGAGGATCTCCGAGGCATATCTTTCACCAGTCAAAGTCCCATTTTCTATTACCACAAGCTCTGTGCGACTCTCTGAAGAGATACCAGCCCATACGTGTACAGAGCCCCCGCCATATTGGACTCTTTCCGAGATACAAGCTTGAATGTATCGCTCACCGGGTCGTCTGTAGACTCTCCGCCGTCCATCTGAAGTGTATAAAGAGAATCGAGACTCATCTGTGAATAAAACTCTAGCCCATTCTTCTTCGCCCCATTGTACGTGTTGACGGGCGTAGCGTAGTCTTGCTACGCGATGCTCTGTCTCAAGTTTGGGGCCATTTGCTGGTCTTAGAGGCTTCAGGTTAGCTTCAGCAAGTCTTCTTCTCACTGTACT
Organism: Aproaerema taeniolella; assembly: GCA_949987775.1. Classification (NCBI taxonomy): domain Eukaryota; kingdom Metazoa; phylum Arthropoda; class Insecta; order Lepidoptera; family Gelechiidae; genus Aproaerema; species Aproaerema taeniolella. Next base: position 7,995,451 of record OX465258.1, on the reverse strand, counting down.
CTCACTGATGTAGTCTGTTCGGGTCCGAAGAAGCTGTTGCTGAACCTCAACTGCATTAAGGTGTCGATTTCTTAACACAGTGGAAACAATAAAGCGATCTTCTCGGGTACTTGTGCACCTGGGTCTGCCATTACCTCGTCTCCTTAGATGGTTTCCAGTCTCTTCGTACCTTTGCTTTACTCGCTGAACCGTTCTTAAAGTTACACCCACCCTCCTTGCAGTACGACGCATACTGATGCCCACTTCGAGAAAAGCTAAGATTCTTGCACATTCTTCTGGTGAAAGAGGCATGATTAGTCAAATTTACTCTCTGAAGATACCTATGCTTTTCAATTACAATTGCTTTATCAGCAGCGAATGTGTCAAACACAAAAATCCTAAGTAAGACAACACCTTTCAACAGTTTAAAAAAAGTGTTTTTATTTATTCGTTTTTTTTAAAGTCAAGCATTATAAGTTCTTATAATGCATGAAGTTTTTATTGAATAAGATTAAATTTTCTTTTTAACCTTTTTTGTTTCAAAGGTCTAAGTTTTATAGTTTGGGAGAAATCGCAATTTTAAAACTGTACTACTTATTTTTGACGCCCAGTGTAGCTGAACCATCTTGATTACGTCAGCTTTCAATAAACCGCATCAAAATCGTTCCATTCGTTTAGGAGCTACGATGCCACACAGACATATACGTCTAACTTATAACACCACCTTTTTTGTTGGGGGTTGAAAAGGAGACGAAGCCGAAGCCCAAGAAAAAGAACTGAGTAAATTAAAGAAATAACCTTTGACACATTATAACATAACATAAGAAATTAATTAGTCGCGAAAAGAAAATTTCTTGATTTAATCCCAATTTAATCCTTCGATTTATCAAAAACATTTTGGTCAGAACTATCCCTGCGTAAAAATTAACTAAAGCAAGTCTTTGAAAAACGCTCAAAGAGCGACATAAAAAGTATAAATTGTATCAAATTATTTTTTTCTAAGGATTCTCGGACGATATTTTCTTAGAATTAGAACTAATTAGGCTAGATTTTTAATATTCAAATCATAATTAATAGTATGTGCCTAGTTAGTTTGAATGAGTACCTAACTATATACTAGGTAGGTATTTAATTGAGTTGGACGGTTTTTTTGGTGTAAATAAATTCTAGTTCATATTTAACAGAGACAGGTCTCGTTTCATTTTAATAAATTAAGAGACGAAGGTTACATGAAGGTACAGATGGCGGCATATCAAATTACCCATGCGTACTTGGCCCCGATTCTGTAACTTCAGTTGTGTGTCGATGGAATGGAGGCCATTTTATCTGTTCAGAGGGCGAAATTGAGAACTATTTAATTTTCATATACTTGCCGACAGCCACCCCGACCAGTAGCGCCACCGCCAAGCGAACTTAAAGTTGAAAAAAAAAATTCAGTTGGGGTGGCGCCACCAGTCAAAGCAGCCGTCATTAGATGTATGTTTGGATAGTTCTCAATTTCGCCACCTGAACGGATAAAATGGCGACCATTCCATCGACACACAGCTGAAGTTACAGAATCGGGGCCCAGTAAGTATTATTGCGATAAAAACGTGCTTGCTGGCCTGTGTACCTATCTATCAATATTTTATTGATGTTATGGTAACAGAAAGTAAGTAAACTTGTGGCGAAACAAGTTTTCAAATATATCGACAAATGCATAGCGAGAACTTACTTAGTTCTACTTTTTTAGGTAATACATAAAACAGACTATGAGATCTTTGTATTTAAACAAACCTAATAGCCTAGCATCAATAACTGATATTTTTAACATCCGACAAAAACGAGGGTTGTTATAAGCAGACACACACAACACAGACATACAGATAAGTCTGCGTATATGTATGTCTGTGTTGTGTGTGTCTGTCTGTGTCATCGTAGCTCCAAAACGAATTCGATGCGGTTTTCTTTTTTGGTTATGTTTGATCAAAATCGGTTCAGCCGTTTAAGAGTTATGTTACCTATGACGTTATGAGCAACCGAATGACGGGGGTGATTCAATATTTTTTTATTTAAAATTTATCTTTTTTGATTTTATGTGTGATATGTATTTCAGTATAAAATGTTATGTCTATGATGTGGAGCAGTGGTGTTCTTGAGTTTCAGCTTATTTTCAGTTACGTCGTCGCAGGCGCGGTCCGAAGGGGGTCCGAAGGTCCGAGGGGGTCATGTCACAGGGGACATGACCCCCCCAAAATCTAAGGTCAAATTGAAAAATCTCAAAAATTTGCCAAATAATAAAAGGAAATTTCTAGCTATTCCCTAACCGCAATAAATTTATAGTTTGCTGACATCTAGTGGTGTTTTTATGAACTACGTACGATGGCCAAAATAACTTGGAAATGACATCTAGTTTAGAAACAAGGAACCGAACTACGTAGTTTTGATAATCCTAGCAAAATCGATATGCGTCGTTATGATAAAGATTGTATAACAATATTCTAATAATGTAATTTGTCGGTTTATTGTAAAGATTCAAGATAAAGGCTGTCTTTTTAGTTGTGAATTGGGTGAGTGACCCCCTCCAAAATTTCTTGCTGCGACCGCGCCTGCGTCGTCGTCTGTCATAATAAGTGTCATAACGTTTTATTAATATATAAAAAAAACGGGTTGCACTCCAGGAGTGCCGGCGAAGTGAAAACTTGAACATATATTACTTCCTTGCGGTCTATTCTCCCTCCGTCTTACGAATTTTCGATCAGGTCACGCGAGTTTAACATTTTTTACCCATCCCAAAAACGCCGCTAAAGAAGTTTTCACTCTCCCTCCTTCTTACGAATTTTCGATCAGGTCACGTGTCCTGACGCGATTTTAACATGTTTTACCCATACTTCAAAGTGCACAACGCCGCGCCTCCGCTAAAGAAGTTTTCACTTCAAAAAAATTATTATGAAACTGTTATTGGGATTCCCGTGTCTCCTAGATATGAAACAACCATCTCTATCAACAGTTATAATTATAAACTTCTAATTCTACACGGTTAAATAAATGTATTGACATGATTATGTTGGAGAATGACAAAGACACACTTTTCCAGACAAATATATATTATTATATGGCTACTGGGCGTTGATGAGATGATGAGTCAGTGAGTCAGGACCTGCAATTTTATTTTATATAGCTTTTTCCCGCGGCTTCGCTCGCGCAAGGAACTCTTTAGTCACCCATTTCATTCTTTACCCCTTTAGGGGATGATTTTCGACAAATCATGAAACAAGTGTCCGTTTATTTGCTTCAAGACGAAGTTTCAAGTAAAAATGTCAAAAAAATGGTTTTCTCCATACAAACTTGGAACCCCTATTTCACCCCCTAAGGGTCGGTGTAACCACGAGGAACGCACGGAATTTCGAAAAATCCTTTCTTAGTGCTTGCGTTTTTGCCAAGTTTTAGCTTTATAGATCTAAGGGTTTGGGCTGGGCGTTGATGAGTCAGTGAATCAGGACCTCCAATTTTATAAATAAGATATTAAAAGCGTAGGTAGTCGCTAGTCGCGTACGTTTCTAAAAGGTAAAAAATAATGATATAGTTAAATGAAAAGCTGAGACTGAGTAGTTTTACCACCGCTCATAGCCCAGTGGCGCTCGCTGATCTCAACCGATCAGAGAGGTTAAGCAAAGTGCTTCAGAGGGTACGTTCAGCAGCTGGCAATAAACGGTCCTTGACTACTTGATGCTCTGGTCTATTCCGACCGGTAAATAATATAAGGTGATGTTTATACATGCTTACAACAAAACACAAGAAATATCTTCTCGTTACTGTATTAACTAAAACAAACTAAAATGAAAATTTAAAAGACTTCAATAACTGCTTGAATACGAGTTATTATAAAAGCATTCCGCCCGGGACTTCGGGAAAATTATGTAGCCTATGTTACTCAGGGACAATGTAGCATTCTAATAAATGGTGAAAGAACTTTTCAAATCGGTCCAGTAGGTTCGAATCCTATTCAATGCAAAAAAAATCGAATCTTTCCTCTTTATAATATTATAGTGTAGATAATTAACGTATGCTGAAATATCTCCGAGAGCCCCTAATGAAGAGGGATTCATTATTAAAGTACGAGTTAGTGAACTTAGCAGTGCTCCAGTTAAGACGGCATGAGAGTCCACTGAGCGATGAAGGGCAATAGGGCAGACGAGCAGTAACCTTCGAAATTGCGAAAATATAAACGCAATTTTTTATAAGTCTAGAGCAAACAGGTGATAAAAGCTTGCAAGATTCAAGCGAGATTACCAAATGCCAATAAAAAGATTACTTTTATTAAAATCGACAGAATATTTTATATTCAAGCTCATAAATCATATAATAGAAAAAATAAAATTACATCAAATCAAAAAAGGCAAAGTCACGTCCATTATTGCTGAAAGCATTCCTTTAACTAGATCAAGAAGTCATATTTTATAAGATTATGTATGAGCAGTAGTGCGAGGTTAATGAAGTACCAAGTTAGATAATATTCAGTAAGTAAACAAAGTTTAGAGATTGGATTTGTTTTGCGCGCCTTCAGAATCGGGCAAGGGCCTCCCTTCGAAACACGAAGGGGATTTAGGCCATAGTCCACCACGCTGGCCCAATGCGGTTTGGTGGAGTGCTCGTCTTTCGAAAATGAATTTTCTTGGACGGGCGGGTTTCATCACGATGTTTTCCTTCACCGTTAGGCAAGTGATAATTAGGAATCCGTACATAAATCCGAAAAGACGAATTTAGTGGTACAGGCCCGCACCAGGATTTGAACCCGCGACCTACGGATTACAAGTCTGGCTCATTACCAACTGGGCTATCACTGTAGTAACTTAGTCAAAATTATTTTTTTACTAACAATTTCCTATTTCCTAGGACTTGAAATAGAAAAGAAAGTTAATTAGGAGAAAATGTATAAATTAACTATGTCCGAAACGAAGACATTCTATATACAAAAAAATAATTAGCCATCTATAAATTGATATGGAAATTAAGGTATCGGTAAAATAGATGTCGTGAAGTTCAAATACATATAGTAAATTTTAGTAAGACTGTTTCCTTAATAAATCTTTTCACTGGTCGTATTTCAGGCAGTTAAGTGACTCTTCTAACCACTTGGACAGAACTCCAGTGAAAAAGTCATTGACCTACTATTGGAGTTCGATACTTTTGAACCTGTCTAGAGGTTCCAAAACTTGATTAAACTTTTCGTTTTTCGAGCTTAATTGAATGACATGCGAAAATAAGGGCTTACAAAATTGCAATTGAAAATAGCGTACGTAGAATTAAATTACTTTAAATTATTAAAACACAGAAACTTTTGGTTCTAAAGTTTCGTTCGTTATTAATATCATTAAAACTTATTACAATAATATAAGTATTTAATTCTATACATTGATCATTTAAATAAACAGATGCTTTAGTGTCACATCAGAAGCATCGTGATGAGCGATACCTTCCGCCGTTTGCATTACGGAGTAATTTCAGCCGGTAATTACTAAATTTAATACAATTTACCCAAGACAGCAGGAGGCACGATCAAAGCTGTTTAGAAGATTAACGATAACGTGGACTGAGAATCAGGTACAAAACTATTTTAACGAAATTACTTCAGTAATTAAAAGAACACCCAACAATTGCTTCCTGGAAAGTGGAAACGGAATTCGTATTGAAATATCGCATTAAAGAACTAGTATCGTCACAGAATTATCTTAAATTCATATCTAATTCTAGTATCACAAAACTTAATAACTCTAAATAAAAAAATTGTTTAGCGACATTTAGGGACTTGCCACAAAAATAAAACTAATTGTTTAGGAGCTAAAACACCACTGACAGACGTACAGATACATAGATACAGACGTGAAACTTATAACAGCCCTCTTTTTTGTCGGAGGTTGAAAACAAATCTGAATATGTGAGATTCAGAGGCGTAAATGTAGCGGAATGTGAACCATGGCATGGTATCGACACGCCCAATCGTATATGGAGTTTATGGGCGACGAAGCGACGCATCAGCAAAGATAATTATAAACGGACGCGACCTAAATTCAGGCACACGTGACCGACTATTTCCAGCAAACGGGAATAGGAAGGTGAGAACTCAGTTACATTTCGAAATAGCACCTCCTCCCTAGCTGACGTAAACCCTTGTTTATGTTTCCAACAGACGTTGCAATACTTACATACAAACCCCTACAGCAAAGTTGTTGCTAAAATTCACTTCTCTCTCAATTTCAACCAAAATTGCGTTGCGTCGGAGGAGAGCGAGTAATTGAGTATCCATCTAACAATAGCTGCTGCTACTGCAGGCAGACGGGATGCAAATAACAAAAATCAATACGGCGGGCGAACGCAGCTCAACTTGCACAAAATTACCTATCTTTACCGTTTCACCAATTTTATACGGGTGTTTCGGAAACAGTGTAGACTTTGATGAGCTACAAAATCTCCAATCCAGACGGAATTCTCAGACAGACCAACAACCGTTTACAAACAATAGATCAACGGATGTCCTGTCGGCTACGTTGATAGCTTAATAACAGCTTATTGCAGACACTTTAGTGTATAAATAAGCAATGAATTGGAAGCACTGCTCCTTATTATCTTCAGATCTAATAGTCTCACCGGCAGTGTTAAGACTTATAAGGTCAGATTATAAGCAGTACTAAACTTTTCTAGCTTTAAGTCTATAACGTCTGCATTAAAGAAATCTCTAAGTGGTTGAGAGACTAGGCTGTGCTCGACGGACCTGTTGACCTAGTGCGCAGCGCCCGCGGCTAAACCTTACAGCACCTGCGCTGACGTTAGGTATATGCTCCTGGTACTCAGACTAGTCAAACGAAACCTTTGTGTAGATTTCTCATTTTAAATTGTTGAAATTCTAAAACAGTTTCTCAACTCCGAAAACTTGAGGATATTGCAAACATTTACTTAATTCATAGACTAACCTTACCTGTTTTACCTGGGTATATACACACACCCGCATAGGTACTCGTGTTTTGCATTTCCTTTAAAAAAAATATTGATGCCACCCTTTCAAATCTTTAAAAACCCAAATGTTCAGTTCAACATTTTTAACTTGCCTAACCAATATAACTCAATTCATTATTTATAGCCATCAAGTAGTAACAACGTTACTACGCTTACGCTTGTATCATTTTAATACTTATCACAAATTATTATTCTACACAATTATCTACATCGTAAGCTTTCCCAATAGTGAAGGAGTGGTTGGGTGAGGCATATAACGATAAACGACTCTATCAAAACACACAAAAGTAGACTAATTCAAGATTGCTACAAGCTGTCTAGCTTTTGTGTCTGTATTTATAAAAACTGATTGAGACTACAATCAATTAACGACGAACATAAAACAATTTTTGGGTACGTGAACTACATAATTATTTTATTGAAGACTAAGTAGCTTATGCCCGCGACTTTGTTTCGGAGATTAGCCCGTACAAACAGACAGAGAAACAACAAATTAAAAATCTGGATTTGTTTGTTTTTAGCATTTTTTTCTAACAGACATTCGATATCTACAGTTTTATTATATGAATAGAAATTATAGAAATTGTGCACTAAGTTAATAGTCAAGAGAAGAAAAAATTGGCAGTAGAACTGAAAAATTGAAAACACATCACTCGCTTGCTTCAAAAGAGAGGCGATGATTGGATCGCCTCGTGGTATTTGACGTTATATTTTAGGGACAACAAATAAAATGGATGGGAGTGGGAACGGTAAACGAATTTAATTTAAGAGGGACTTTACTATAGAAACAAAAACAATGCCACAGACCACTGCTACGTAATCAGATTACAGGGACAAAGTTATTATTTATTGTTTTGTTCTTTTTGTTTGGCTTTTTGTTCAACCAAAATTTATAATAACAGTGTCTGATAAAAAATTTTCGATATCAAGTAAACGAACGCTCAACCTACATGTCCCCCGTGTCTGATAAAGAACTTCCTTATCATAAAACATTCATGTGGGAAGTAAAGGTTCCCATACTAAAGGACTACTTTATCTATTGACGTCACGTTCTCCGATAAGTGCTCTATATTAATGTCTACACTCCTTAACCGGAGTGAACTCGTTGACCCACTAGGTGCACTAGAACACCTCTAAGAGAAGTCGATTACCGAGACGCTCTCAGGCTCCAAATGTGCTGACGAAAGGGGGCGCTTTACAAACGGCATGACTTGATACTTTCTAATCTACAATCTCTCGTATGGAGGACAACGCTGCTACGTTAAAAGTTTAGGGAGTGCCGGGCGCTTATTTACACATGTCAACATTGATCGTTTCTAGATAAGTAGATAGAAATACGGCTGTCAACATTTGATTTTATACGAAGAAAGATATGAAAGTTATTTCATATTTAAGAGCTCTTCCGAATAGGTCAGATACAATTATCAGAAACGTTTCGAAAAAATCAAGACGAAAATGAAATTTAATAAAACACTCCACGTGCAGTAACACCCCCGTTCGGAACGTTTCCATGGCAATCTATCGAAGGCCGAAAATTCTAAATTATGTCGTCGCAGAAAACATGTTTATACCTTGTTTACATTTGTCTTTTCAGCGACAAGGGTCGTATTGTAATGCTGTTTACATCTTTTTAACTCGGCCGATCCTATTTTGGAAATATGAAAAGGAATTTAACGACGTTCTAATACTTATCTCGAAATACAAGTACTTAATGTTAATAAAGATGAGATGACGTCTTTGGCCAACATTCGTGTTGATCAATGTCACAATTACACATCTATACTCTACCTTTCTACACTTTGTCAGGAAGGGAAAGGTTTTACTTATATAAGAAAAGAAATACAATATCGAAAATGGATCGAGAGCAATAAAATTGCTGCACAACTGTGACACACATGTCCGATGAAGCGAGTGAACAAGAACAAGAGGACAGCCGACAAAGTAAACGCAACTTCTAACGATTCTTCAATTTCACGGTCCACAAGACCATTCTTATGAACAAATGCACCACATATACTCGCACGTGAACTCTACCGACCGAACTCTAAATCTACATCATTATAAAAGTGTCTCATGGAAATATTAAAATTAGGTGCCCATTATGACAATCATAAAGTTAAATTTAAAATTTCGAGCATCGCAACCTGCTGTTGTCAGTAGCGGCCATTATTTCGCGAAATTGGACCGCGGAAACTAAATTTGCATAGAATTGAACCATAAATGAAAATACATTTTCATCGCTCTTCTCTATGTAAATTCAGTGACGAACGTAACGTAGTTACAGGCGGCGACTAATGGATTATGCTATCTGCAGTCGCTTTTAGTGCAATCTTTCTAAGTTGGAAAACTCAGGTGGCTTGCCAGAGCGTGCATTTAGGGCAATGGGTAATGGGTGGCTAACAGCCCATGTCACGAAGCTACCGCTGCCTCACACGAATATACTACAGCATTGTTTTGAAAATAGTCTAGCTAGGTAATAAGTAAATGAGCTAGTTCCGCGTGGCTGCCGTTACCGCAAACAAAGGCGGTTCACATTCGGAGTCGGTCACCCCTATAGAATCCTGATCTTCACGCTGCGTCCAATAGCCCCGATACAAGTTGACCGTTTGATTGTTAGACGTGTTCCGGCACTCCAAATGTTTCTGATGGTAAATAACGTTCAAACAGAAAATTCTTATTTTCTGTTCACGTTCAAACGGATTTTTTCAACAAATAAAAATGTGCAGACGGCGGGATATTTCTATTGTGTGCGAGAATCAGTTCTAATCTAATTTCTTTCTTTATTACCTATTTCCGCCCGGGACTTCGTTCCCGTGGGAATTCGGAAAAACTATGTAGCTTATGTCACACGCTGTAATGTTAAGAGAACTTTTTAATGTTGAATTTTTTAAAATTGGTTAATTAGTTTTCGTGTTTATTCGTTATAAACATACAAAAATACAAATCTTTTCTCTTTACAATATTAGTGTACATTAGGCACATATACTTTTAACGTCTGTATATTCGGGGTATTGGTCGATCACCGGTGGCAGATCCACCCAGATAGTTGATGCTTAGATAAGTGTACAGTGAAAAAGAAATGCGGTTTGCAGGAGTACAGGGTGGCCTGCCTGCGAACCGCTCTTTTCGTTAACTGTGACCATAATTGTTTATTTTGAAATGAAATTGTTATTTTTAAATTCACCTCCTACGTTTGAATCAACGGGCTGTGACTGACATCCACTCTCCATGTTTGGGACCCGGAGAACGTTGCACTACAATCTCTGATCTCATAGTGCCTTTTTGAGACTTTATTTAATTAATTAATTTAATTAAGAGAGTTCCTTCCTTTAATAGAAAAAGTTTTCGATAAATTCCGCAGCCGTTAAAATAACCGATAAAGTAAAGAAGCCAACGCTTCAGATAACCTCATTTTTGTTGCCAAAGCCTTCTTATCGAAACAACGTATAGAGTAGATGTAACCTTACGTGCTGGCCTTTGTACTGTACAGTCTAATTCTATAGGTTCAACCATAAATCAATAAAAAAAAACATCCTGACTTATGCATAAAAGTAAGAAACTAATTATTGTAAAAGTTTTTCCGTTACGTTGTTTTAAAAGCAATTTCTGGCTTGGTTGAAGTAAGGAACCACCAGTGAAGCGAGGCTTAGTAGATGAATCCAATGAAGGGTAATGAGAATGAATCACATGTGAGAAGACAAAAGAGCCTCGGTGGTGGGAAGACATAAAAACCAAAGGAAACTCGGCATGACTTGTTTTTTCGTATTTTTCTTCTCAACTATTAGTGAGGTGTTCTTTAGTTGATAGAAATAACATTATTCAAGAGTTTCAGAAAATCACTGTAGATACCATGTTATACTTGCTGGGTCGCGATTATGTAACTTCAGTTGTGTGTCGGTGGAATGGTCGCTATTTTATCCGTTCGGATGGCGAAATTGAGAACTATTCAAATTTCTTACATCTAATGACGGCTGCTTTGACTGGTGGCGCCACCGTCAACTGAATTTTCAGTAGTTTGCAACTTTACGTTCGGTTGGCGGTGGCGCTGCTGGTCGGGGTGGTTGTCAGCAAGTATATGAAAATTAAATAGTTCTCAATTTCGCCACCTGAACAGATAAAATGACATACAGCTGAAGTTACAGAATCGGGGCCCTGGGAAGCAAGTATAACACATCTGTAGTTCAAATATGCCAATTAAAAGCTTGTGAAAACAAGGTTAGCTGCAACAACTTGCGGTGACAACGGCACGAGTTATAAGTTACAATGCAAGACAGTTCCTTAACTGGCTACGAGAAGTTTTAGCTCGCTGAATAATTGCTAAAGTAAATGCTAAGCTGAGCCATGTGCGAGGCTGCGAGGTAGGCAGATATTACTTGTTAGGAATTCAAATCGCCTTTAAACTGCTTTTGTTTGAATTAGACGATAAGAATGAAAGAATCGGTGGCGAGCATATATTTTTACATAATCAGTAAATACAGGTTATCCATTTGCACTACGAAAGTCACCGCTATTGCCAGCGAGATAAGGGCGACGGCAAGGCAACATGTATAGCCTGATGTGCTACCGTGTGTACGTACCCTTTATGATACTCTCACTTTCGCAGTTGAACACAACATTAAGTACCTATAGCTGTCTAGACATGAGAAATACAGCCTAACGCCAGCGTGGGATGGCCAACCTTGTAACTTATTGCAATTTGTAATGCCATAACCAAGTGCCAACGCACTGCACGCTTCCTTAGAAACAAGGCTAAACTTACTTAGCATAATTTTACTTTAGAAATGCAATTGAATAACTTAGCATTAATGAAAGAGACACGTAAATTGGTTTCAAAAATATCTGATAGTAGATGGAATAACATGATAAAACTGCCGTGTCCACTGCGCCCACGCGAAACGACTTGCTTTTTTTTCCCCCGCCCGGCATTTGGTAACATGGAGTAGGCGAGTGATCAGTAATCACACTGTTTACTTATATCAGGGCACTAAACCTTTTAATATTTATGTCTCTTCAAATTAATGGATTAAGTTTTACATTATAGCGTCCGAAATACATTTTTTACGTCACCGTCATGGGCAAAGTATCAATGGATAATACTGACTCTTGGTATGTATGCAATATTGTAGTATAATTTTACTGTGCTGGCTGTTTAATGCTACATTGGCTGCTAAATATGTATAGTGCCCAAAATTATTGTTTGTATGTATAAATAGAATAAAAATATTGCTCTAAAAAACTGCTGCTCTACCCCAAAGTGTATCACCGTTAATGACTTCGTTCTGAACGATCAATTGCGGATCAAAGATATTTATAGCCTTAGAAGAAGAGTTAACGCTTGGATTTAATCAAGATTAACAGAAAAGGTACTGCATAATCACTTGATGTGGTGTTTTATCGTTTATAGTCATCTTAACCCTTCATTCTTTGTTCCAATTTTGGGACACGGTAACGATTTTCGTTTATGGCCTCGCCCTGCTATCGGGAGCCGCTAACTGCATAATAGATGAGGTCTATAATAGAACCATTGACTTTTCCGGCGCGGACGATGCTCCAGAATGATATTTTTGGCGCTCTCCATTTGGTAACAGAGTGAATGGAGTGAGAAACTCTGCGGTCCGTCGATGCAGTATTTATTGCAGTCTATATTTACGGCGCTGCGGCTTTCCGTTTACAGAAATATACTAAGCCTCCGATCTTCCAATTTCATTCTTATTCTCCCGTCTGTTCGAAGAGTTTATAAAGTACAAGATGTGATAAGTCAAGACTTCCCGTTACGAACAACATTGTAACATATAAATCGTCCATAATATATTTTGGAAAGTTTCTAACTATCCTCTTTATAGATAACTAAAAGCAATAACGAGGACCATCACTCACGTTTTATAAACTGCTTCAACGATGTGTTACATTACATAAACTTAGTTCCGAGTTTCTGTGTAAACATATGTAATTTGGGAATAAGTCGATAATGATTATACCTTACTAAGCTTTCGACCATGAAATTAATTAAATGCTAATTAAACCGGTCACGTGGAAAAGTTGTGAATTTGAATTAAGAACAGTCTTGAAGAAACGCTGAACGTTGCGCCATGCCGAGCGTTCGTGCGTTCACCATTCGTTCCCCGATATTAATGCACAGATTACGCTATGGGCTGAAGGAAATAGGTCACCATAACTCGGGGTTGCACAAGATAACCCCTTTAATGCCCTCATAAATTTCTACTAAAAATGCTATGTTGTACTCGTACGGACGAAACGCCATCGACATAAATTATGTTAATGCTAATATAGCTTCTTTGATTTTAATAAGGGAAACGCTTCCGCTACAAAGAATCCGCACACAGTCACGAATTTGGCATTAAATTCACTGAAAATAATGAACACGATTTTAATGTAAAATAATTAAAAGTTTCTGACGATTACTCGAACCGTTAGAGGTACTTTCAATGCGAATTTTAGTCAAATGATATTAAACGGTCGACGATTCGTTGGGATTTAATTAGAACCGCTATCTTGGTCCCGTTCGAACACCTTCTTATGTAGAAGCAACCAAATGCGTCCAGTTCTGCGAATGAGATAAATTGGCTTTGCCCATTGTTATAAGATCTATCTCTCTTTGTAATGTAAAGTTTATATAGAATTATACGGCCTAAAGACACTGTTAAAATGGCTTGATTCATGCGCAAAGCCTTTGTACGAGATAATTAATGGAAATTTTATAATTTGCGACACAGCGTTTACCACTTGCTGAGTTACATTTGACACAGTTGGTCTGCGGTTACACTTGGCTGCGTGAATTACTAATTCAGTAGAATAAAAGAATTTGCTCGAGTGCGCAGTTTTAATTTGGCGTGTTTGTCGAGCGAGATAAGTATTTTCCGTGGAAATGCAGGCAAAAATGTTCAGGCAATATGCTTTCTTGGCCTAGATTTGCCGGTTCGTCGGCCGATTTCATGTCTAGCTTATGTCGGAACGCCTAGCCGTCTATTTCACAGGTGAGTTTTGCTTGAAGCTGTCGTTTCCGAACGGATATATTTTTAGAATTCCAATATTCCGGTATTTGAATATTTGAACAGTATAAATGCCGTGTAGGTACTTCCAAATCGTAAAACAGGCTTTCTTCATCTACATTCTACACTACTAAAAGAGGAAAGTTATATTTTTGTAACGAATAAATTAAAAAACTACTGAACCGATTTAAAAAATTCTTTCAAGAATAGAAAGCTTCTTTATCAGTGGATGACATAGGGTACATAATTTTCCCGAATTCCCATGGAAACGAAGTCCCGGGCGAAAAGCTAGTTACAATACGCGCAACCAAAGATGAGACCTGAACTACTAGTATACTAGTATCTGACAGGTCTCATCTTTGGTTGCGCGTATTATACCAAAGCTATACCAAGTTATTTTTTTAACTGTGGCTTCATTAAACGTTAATGGTTTTAAACTATGATTGTTTAGATTAGACTTTATTGATGGTTTTCGCTAATTACCGGGTGTATTATTATAGAGTACATAAGTAGGTAGATGACCCTTTTGTCTAATTTGGGGCAGAATTTTGTCCAAGCGTATCCCTCTATTAGTAATAAGGAAAGGTCGAAACAGTGGCGCCTACGGAGGCGCCGACTTGTCGTCGCGTAGGCTAAGAATGTTACACTTACATCCAGATATAGACACTGTCATATCATGTCTAATGAGATACAAGCTCCTTTATTTAATAAGGCATTTCTCTGTATTGATAGCCAAAACAGTCTTAGATCACGAAAGATGGAATGTACTGTACTGCCTAGACTAGGGAACTAGAGCAAACTACGAGCAAAAAAATAGACGTGTGGCACTCGGGGACTGCCGCGGTAAAGCTATTGCATAGCATTTTGTATCAACTTATGCAATTATAATTAAAAGTAGCCCTCTACTTTTAATTATAATTGCATAAGTTGATACAAAATGCTATGTAAAAATTTCAAAAAGTTTACCATTTTTTTGTTTTTTAAGGCCGCCATCTTGGATTTTAAAATGGATGTTATTTTCGCAATCAGCACCCCCGAAAACCTAATAAACGACACCCATGACGGCTTTTTACAAAAAATACATGTCCGCCATCTTGGATTTCAAAATGGATGTCATTTTCGGAATCAGAACCCCCGAAAACCTATTAAACGACACCCATGTCGGTATGCCCGAAAATTTCATATCCGCCATCTTGGATTTTAGTTGGGGGAATCGTGACGCGAAGGGCAAAGCCCGGAGCTAAATTCCCCCAACTAAAATCCAAGATGGCGGATATGAAATTTTCGGATAGCGGTCGGCGGGTAATATGCTTGGTGACGCTTCGGGCTTCGCCCTACGCGGAGCTCGGCCTACGGCCTCGCCCTATACGCAGCTCGCCTCGGCCTACGGCCTCGGCTCGCGCGTTCGGCTCGGTCTGCGACCCTGCCTCACCTTAAAAATCTAAAGTATGGCGGCCATCTTTAATTAGGGGGGGGACGCTCCGGGCTTCGCCCTACGCGGAGTTCGGCCTTCGGCCTCACCCTATACGCGGCTCGACTCGGCCTTTGGCCTCGCCTCGCGCGTTCGGCTCGGTCTTCGACCTCGCCTCACCTTTAGAATCTAAATTTGTATGGCGGCCATCTTGGATTTGGGGGGGGGGACGCTCCGGGCTACGCCCTACCACTCCTTGTATGGCGGCCATCTTGGAAAATTATTATATTATTATTATTGTTGCACGCACACAAAAACCGTGTCGAAGACTGCCGAACTGAAACGACGTTAGACGATGCACGGCCTTCAAGCCACACCTCCGTGCCCGTCGGAGTGGGGAGCGTTAGGTTTTTTCGTTACGGAATTTCTGGATTCGGTCCCCGCGCTCAAGGCCCGCGATAGAAGCTATGCAATAGCTTAATAAATGTATCATTACTAGAGCTTTCTATGCTTAGAAAACCTGGTTTAAGACGGACAGTTCTTTTGCAAATAGCGGCGTCATTTTTTAAAGACTTGCCGTCATTTTCGCCATTTAATAACGGTTAATTATCGTATTTTTCTAGCCAAAACAGTCTAAGATCACGAAAGATGGAATGTACTGTACTACCTAGACTAGGGAACTAGAGCAAACTACGAGCAAATAAATTTATCATTACTAGAGCTTTCTATGCTTAGAAAACCTGGTTTAAGACAGACAGTTCTTTTGCAAATAGCGGCGTCATTTTTTAAAAACTTGCCGTCATTTTCGCCATTTAATAACGGTTAATTTTCGTATTTTTCTAAATTTAATGAAAATTCTTTAATGAGGTACCTATAATTTCCATAGAAAAGACACGATTTACGACGCGAGGGACGCGTGGGACGAGAGGGTTTTGCTGTATTGTGGGCGAAAGGCTGACAACCTCTCACCACTTAGGTACATCACATTTCATCTAATAACCCTCTGATGCTCTGCCTTCCCCATAGGGATTGTAGGCGTGAGAATATGTTTGTATGTGAAAAGAGAGGTTTTTCCTAGTTGTTTCTTATTAATACGATAATTTCATCAACCAATTGAATTATTTAAGACATAAAAAGATATAAGAACAGATCAAGCTCTGTCGCTCATGGTATCGCTTATGGGGTGGTAGGTATTTTCCAATTAAAGTGTCGTAAGTCGATTTAAACAAATCGAATAGGTAGGTACTTTACGGAACCAGATTGCGATCGTCAATCTGGCTGAGAAGCTTGGCGATGCCATTTTTCCAGTCATTTTGGGAGTAGAAAGCCATTTCCAGCAGTGAAATTTAACGGTGTGTTAGGTATGATGACAACAAGCTAATGCGCTTGTGAAAATCACTTTTTAAAGATTTGTAAGTATAACGACTTTGAGGTCATCATTAATCGCCTTACCCCAGAACCGATCAGTGAGGTTAAGCAACGAACATGGGGACAGGGAATATATGGTTATGGGTGACCATAGCGGCAATTTATTGTGAGCCTACCCTTTGGAGGACATAGTACTATCAGTCCCAGCCCACAGCTGTTGTCAATTTCTAAGTTTTTTATGTGTCTCAACCGATGTTCGGTGGGTTGGGCAGCCCCTTTTGCCTTACTCCTTAAATTAGTAAAGTATTTTAACTTTGATGCAACTTGTTGACTCAGTTATTGAGCTAGGTTAGGACATGTAGACCTATAAATAAACCAAAATTACGCGGCACCTACCTGTAGAAAGGTGAGGTGTTTTACTAACATTAAGTACTTATTTCCAAATTGTGGTCAGAGGGTCATGTTAGTGGTACTTACCTACCATAGTTCTTACACTTACCAAAGATAGATGGAGGGAAGACTAGATAAATAAATGTATAATTATGTATAAGTGTTTTTATATTATAGATATTAACACAGAAACCACGACACATTCACGTAAACCAGGGGTTCCCAACCTTTTTTTGTCTACTGCCCACTTTAAGAATAAATTATTTTTTAACGCCCCCCTTTTTAAACATACTTAAAAACCGCTAAGTACTTATAACTGATTATTGAAACGCAACTTTATAGTATTCGGACAGAGTATCTTTTATTGAAAATAAAACAAACATAATCAATTCTTATATAAAAACTAATGTGAAGGTTGAATCTGATGCTGTTCAATAAGTTTGTTGATATCAGGTTCCAATTTACTCAAAAACAGCCGCAAGTCGCCACGTTCGGTAACACGCAAACGATTTCTCTTTTTAGTAAGCAGCGTTGCCACAGCACTAAAACCACGTTCACACAAATATGACGATGGGAATGCTATCAAGAATCGTTGAACAATTGACCACAATCCAGGGTACAATTGCAGGATCGGTTTTTGAAGCCAAAATTCTTGATATCCATTTTTGAACTTGATTTTTATTTCTTCGTTTGTTGTCAATTCTATAAGTTCTTCTTCCAGCTGAGGTGACATTGCTATGTTGACATTTGAAAACGGATCCAACACCCAGTCTGGTATTTCCAAGTTTAAAATGTCCTGGTATCGTTCGGTGAAGTCAATGTGGAGGTTTTCCAAATGTTGGCAGTAGGCAAACAAGTCGTCGTTACTGCAGGATACTGATAAATTCGGAAAATTGTGAAACTCACGTCTGCCCATATTCTTTTTGTGCAGAAGCAGTTTGGCTGCGAAAGCAGCAACGACATTTTTTGTTTTAATTAAATTTAGTTCATCGCCTTGCAGTTGGAGGTTCATGTCGTTGAACAATTTATACAGGTCTGTCATGTAAGCTATATCATTCTTTGATGTTATGAGCTTGTTGCGCAGTTCTGTATCTTTAGTTTCCAAGAACTCTATCACAGAGTCAAACAGGTTGTAAAATCGAATCAGACAATTGCCTCTTGACAGCCAACGAACTTCAGTATGAAGCAATAAACGGTTGAAATCTTCGTCATTAGTAACACAAAGCTGATGAAATAATCTATCATTCAAAGAGCTGCTACGGATTTTATTGACTGCTTTGATGACATATTGCAGTGATTGAAATAGTCGTTCACTTAAGTTTCTAGCAACCAAATGTTGTCTATGAATAACGCAATGTATAGCAAGGACATCTGGAATTTTATTTTTTAAGTACGCTATGAAGCCTTTATGGCGCCCTGTCATAGCCGGAGCGCCATCCGTAGCAACTGATATAATATTTTTCAAAGGAATCTCTTTCTCTTCACAAAACTTTTCCAATGTATTGAATATGGTTTCGCCTTTTGTATCTGTCTCCAAATTTCTGGCAAACAATAGTTCTTCACGTATTTTCTCATCTTTAATAAACCTCACGTAAGATAGCAACAACGCTTCATTAGTTGGTAAAGTGGACTCATCGAGCTGAATTGAGAATTGACTAGTCCTCAGATGATTGCACAATGATTCTTCAATGTTTTCAGCCATTTCATCAATTCGTCTTTGCACAGAATTATTACTCAAAGGAATTTTTCGGATAATATCTGCGGCCGGTTTATGAAGCACAGTAGTTATTACTTCCTTTATTGCTGGCAAAATTAACTCTTCTCCGATGTTGTGTGGTTTGCCTTTTTGAGCAATTAACAAAGAGATATTGTACGAAGCTCGAAGTCCGTCGTCATCTTGCTTAGCAGCCGCCGAAAATAGTTTTGATACACTTGGCTGAGTATTATGCTTCTTCTCTAGGTCTTGAAAATATGCTACATTCTTGTCTTTCTTATCTGGATGCATTTTATTCAAATGATCTTGCAGTCTTGAAGGCTTCATTGCTTCGTTCGAAAATGTTTTTAGACATAGAAGACACAAAGGCGACGACGGGTTTGTGGGATTTTCAATAAATCCGAATTTAATATATTCCGCAGAGTATTGCCGTCTCTTCTTTTTTACTTCCGACATTGTTTTGTTTTGAGAAATACGTAAGTGTTATAATGAAGTACTGCTTATCTATTATGCGCGAAACCGCAAATGAAAATAAAATAAATTTACGTCGTTTATATAGGATTGCATAAGCAGCACGCACCAACAGGAATAAGACAAACGTGCATAAACTCGTTTATCTCATTCGACGCCCAATCGTACTCGACAAGCAAGAACAAGTATTATAGAACCAGCCGATTGATACAGGAATGTACAAATCGGATTATTTAACAAAAACTTGTTAAAACATGATTGCCCGCGGTCTATTATATCGAACCGAGTTTGAGCTATATCTTAATTAATATTAGTTGATGTTCACAAGATGTAGTCGAGAGTCGAGAGCTCAGTCGGTGTCTAAGAGTCTTCCTAGCTAGGTAGATGAAATTATAAATCGACCCCAAAGCCCTACACAACGCCCCCTTTTTTTTCTGGGTCTCTTACCGCCCCCCTTTAGGCCTGCAGCGCCCACAAGGGGGCGTTATCGCCCACGTTGGGAAAGACTGACGTAAACTGATCAAAGAGTATGTCACTGCGTAAACTGATGATAAAGTTTGTGAGTTTGTGAGAGGCAGGTAGTTACCTACTTCAAAGTTTCCCACATACTTCTTTCTTCCCATTGAATTTTTATTTAAATCAAAGAACAGAAAATACGAGGCGGCGTCGGAAAAACTAACCGACATAGAGATACTAACGCCATCTACAATTTTTCGTAGTAACTTTAAAAGCAAATAATTTTAAAAAATGTTTATTTTGACGTAAGAAATCTTAAACTTAATTATAAAAAAGATAAACGTATAGAAATACTTTTGTCTCTTTTGTGAATAAGTGTTTTGCAAGTTTTTTGTGGTAGTAATTTTTTAGCGGTGTTTTCTCAACCTCAACACCAACATGACACCAACCACGGCGTGGACTACAGGTTATATCGTGCCCAACTGTGGGATAAAATGTAGCCTATATCCTTTCCCAGGCTCTAATCTATCTCTGTACCAAATTTCATCAAAATCGGTTCTGTAGTTTAGGTCCAACAAATATAAAGTGAAGTGCTTTATCAAATAAAGACTTGGCTCAAAGGTCTTGCAACCAAGCCATAAACTCCAAAAAAAAACAATACGCCATTTTGTTTCGACATGTCAATGTCAAAGTCATACTCATACGGGCAGTGTTTTCCTGGCGCCTATTTTTATTTTATTAAAATAATTTTAAATTAACTAAAACCACATAAATTATGTGACATACAAAAATAAGAAAATGGAAGAAGAAAGTTAGTTTATTATTACCTGGCAAAGCTTCTAATACCTAACAAATCAAGTTTTTGTTGAAAGTTGAACTTTACGTCCAGTGTTTATGTGTTATTCTCATTATTTTCAGAACTAATTAAACGTAAGAAGAAAGCTTTAAATGGGAGTAATCGCAGGGCATTAGCTGAGGCTTGTAATGACTTGGCTACGTATTATTACAAACACAACCGCTACAGTGATGCACTCGATGAGTACAAAGCAGAAGCGTCAATCTGCAAAGAAATGGGCCTCCGGTTGGAGTGGGGAACCTGCAATCGGATGATCGGTGAAATGTACATGCTCATGGCAGAGTTTGATAAAGCTTTAAAGTATGAGGAGCGACATTTAGGTAAGAAAAAGCTATGTTTACCTTATGTAAATAATCATAACCTAACTTTGTTAACCTAATGTCAAAGGACCTAGTTTCATAGTCTTCAGTGTTAACTACAAAATATTTGTTTTAATTCCCTGTACCATTCAGCTCTTAAACTCTCACCAATTCTTTTTGTCACAAGCTGTAGCAAAAGAACTGAAGAACTTAGTGGAGGAACAAAGAGCGATGGCCACTCTTGGTAGGATATACCTATTGCAAGGACAGAGTACAACTAATCATGATGAGGGAAAAACTTCACTGAGAGCTGCTGAGAAAGCATTTATGAAGAGTCTTGTGCTGTGTGAAAGGTAAATATAATATATATAATATATTGCACAATTTGCGCATTCGAATGTATCGGTATATAAGACATGATACTTGGACAATGGGTGGATTAGAGTAATACCCATAATATCTCCCTTCTAATATCCATGGCAGTGCTATTGTATTAACTGTTATGCTGTTTATGTGTTTAGGTAAACAGAAGAAAACCAAACAATCTTGGAAATGATGTATTTGTAATTTTTATGAAATGTTTGCTTATTTTGATTGTTTTCAACTTGAACACACGGGTGTTCAAGAAGCGTGCATAGGTTTAATAGCAGATCAAACTGTCAGTTTTTCACATGTCAAAAACTGACATGTCTTAAATATAAATACAGTTCTTATATGGTAAAGCAATCTACCATATAAGGTTTCTGGTAAAAATAATCCATATAAGGTTGGAGGAGCTTGGAACTGTATTTATATTTAAAACCTGTGAAAAACTGACGTGCAATAGATATATTTAAATTAATGAGTGAGTTAATATAGACTTCTTTATATCAGTGAATAATAAATAACTGATTAACTTTAACAATTTTCAGTTTGAACGGTAAAATAAATAAACATGAACTGATGGACATGCGAGCGAGGCTACTTCTAAACATCGGAGTAGTACAAGAACACCTAGGATCTTTTGAGAAGGCCTTAGACTGCTTAAATAAGGCAATCACTATTTGTTCCAATCAAGATTTGTTTGAAGTTCTTCATAACTGCTATACTACTGAAGCTTTACTGCATTCAAACAAGCAAAATGACTTTAGGAAAGCTTTAAGCTGTTTGAATAAGGCTTTGGAAGTTGCAAGTCGGCTGGAAGACAAGGTGATTAAATTAATTTCTTGAATTTAGACTTCTTGGCTAAATGTGAGATGTCTGGCTCTCAAGACTTGGGTTCTAATGCATCCATGGACACCTTTAGGAAACTCTGCATTAGACCCATGTCAATTCTGATTTAATAAAAGGTTGTAAAATAATTTGATGCCGATGTGACCCTAAATAAATTAGGTAGCCCGGCAGAGAAAAGAGGAAGCCTTAGCCCTACAGTAAGATAGTTTATCTAATGTATTCAAGGTTCTTATAATAAATAACTTAATAAAAAGCACACATAAATGGTGCAAGATGTTTGAAGTTATTTTGGAGACCCTTAGAATGTTTTGTTAATATATCTGCCCGTAAATTTTTATTCTGTCAACATAAATTTTATTCCCATTTCCATACTCTTGTCAATTGAACTATGGGGTTTAGATAAAAAATGGTAGCACATTTTTTCTAAAGCACAGTAAATACTAATCTAGTAACCGTTAAAAAATATTAAAAAATGTCTGGAATCATCCAAAATTTTATTTCAGGTGCTGAAAATGTGTGAATCACTTTCATTGAAAGCAGACATCTTGTGCAAAATGTCAGATTATCAAAGTGCGAAGCAGGTTCTGCTTAAAGCTTGGAAACTGAAGACCCCTGATGAGGAGGAAAGGGCGAATATTGAAACTAATTTAAGAGTTGGTGAGTCATTCTGTCATAATAATATCTAGGTATTTTAGAGTGACGGAACCTCCGCTTGTCGAGGGTCAAGCGGGGGCTTGACCCGCTACGTAAATAAAAAGACACTACCATAAGGTAAAGTATGAAAATATAATGACGTTAAAAATGTAATACAATAATTTTGAGGAAAATAAAAAAGGTTTAAAATAATAAATCACTAAAATAACATTACAAAATCATTCTCTGAAATAAACTAAGAAAAGGGAAACAAAATCAAAATTGGATAAAAGAAATCGGCGTTTGAGTGATGAAATGTGAAGGACAGCAAAATAATAGGTATAATTTAGACACAGACAGAAGGACTACCTACATGCATGTACAGTGGCGTTCTTTAATGGAGTCATTGTTAAACCACTTAGCGCGTTGCAACAGGGACTATGTTCCTCTGAACATAGTTCACACGATTTCTCACGCACACAAGCTTGTAGCCTCCTCTAAGAACATTATTTTGCTTAGCGACATCTATTGGCTCCTCGGTGAAGTTTTTGTAGGACGCATTCACCAAACATTGCACTGTCCTCCACTCACCGCTGCTGATGAGTCATATCAAACAATCGGTAATGTAAACATGACGTAGTGTATCTTTATTTTGTCGATCTTACTAGCGTTATGTATGGTCCAGCGGATAAGCTCTGTCCTAGCAAGGAGAAAGGTTCACGGGTTCTAATCTCAGCCGAGTAATTTCTTTTTGTTTATTAAAGCATTGACAACTATTTTCACACATAATATTACATTAATAATAATAATGTATCACTGATAAATATTTGAATAAAACAAATATGAAATTCGACTAGGTAATTTTATTTCCTACTAACTTCATCACATTTTTTTCTGCAACTTGATCACTTAACAGTTTTATTAAGGTTACAAGCTTAAGAATTCGTTTTCGTGAAGAAAAGAGTATTGAAGCTAAACCTCAACAAAAACTAATATTCAACTTGCACTACAAGGCAGTAGATATATGGTTTATAATAACAAAAGAATAAGTTTGGTGACATTTTCTGTAAAAAAAAAACCCTTCATAAATAAAGACTTAAAAAAAATAAGTTATAGATAAACATAACAATTTTACACATAAAAATATTTAATTAAACTTGTTAAGCCTTAGAATCGATAAATTCCATTTATCTTCCGTATGAATCCATTATTTTCATACTTTTGCATGATACGCTGTGATTCATTGATTAGTCGCGAGCGTCCACTGCGCGGCCGAGATTACACGCTACCCTCATTCCGTAACGATTCACCGAACATTGCACGGTCCTCCACTAAAACCAAAATAACAAGATTAATATATTAAAGAACAAAAACTATGCACCACTAATAAAATGCATTACAATAGTTAAGCTAACCATTTAGATGACATGTTTACGTTCTCAAAATAAATTATAAATTTAAAAACAGTGTTAAGTAAACATTAAAATACTCACAGTAAGACTAGTCTCATTAGCAATTTGGCATATATTATATCCTATATTGTGCAGCACAACAATACGCTGCCTCTCCTGCAAACTTATGTATTTGTATGCATGTCGAAAAAAGAAATCTCAGTAAACTGCCGATACGGTAAGAACACACGAGCACCTTCGCTAATGATCTAGCAATGACAAACAGGTTGCTCATGAACACCGAACCGAATGAAGCTAAACTAACTTCATTGCATTCAATTTTTGTATGGTATGGTCTATGACTATAAAAATGTTTGAAAACCAAAACATATCTAACAAAACTTCGTAGCTATTAGGCGACAGCTGTGCTCGAACCCGCGCTTTGCTACAGCAGGCAGACGGTGTTACCGCTGCGCTTGGTGGCTTATGCTTTGGCTCATGAAATTATGCTTGTTATCAGAGCAACAAGCGTAGTGGGGTATGCGGTATACGTCATTTGTGTCCATGTGTGAGTACACGAGCAGCTGCAAGCGACTTGTTTTCTGCGTTTTGTATTGACTATGCCTCCATATATGAACGTGATAGTACATGCCGACTGCTGGTTTACAGACAGATCAACGTCTATTTCTGGTAAAAATAATTAAAATCTAGGTCCTTAAAACAAAGACTTATCGTGAAGTGGTGATGACTGAAGTAGGGGTTCCTTGAATCGTAATCGGCGATAAGGAAATGGTCACAAGCTGCTCTTGGTAAAAATTTCTTCCTTTTTTGGGGTAATAATAAAACACTCAAGCTAAAAACAAGAGCACAGAGTTGTAGAATTTACATAAAATAATGAAAAGAAGAAACAAATAGCAAGATAACTTACATTTATCCTGGCGATATTACTAAATTCACTATTAGTTTTCACTTCTTTCTTTGTCGTTAAAAAGGACTACAATTTAATAAAGAATCCAGTATTCATGTATTCAGTATTTATGTAGTTCCAGTATTTCATCTATTTTCAAAAGTAATTTGCAATATCAAACGAAAATTTTCAGAGAGTGAAGTAATGTCATTTCGGAAAGATTTCAATGTATGGACAAAACGGCAAAATTAATAATTTTGTTTTGATGTTGCAGTGTTATACGTATCAATAAGTAAATTATAAATCACAACTCTCCCGCCCCCCCCCCCCCCCGCATCCGGCGTCACCCCTCCCCCCTTGAAAAGTGTCCAGGGGCAAAGATGTGGTCGAGGATACAGCAAGCTGTAGCTGTAGATAGCACCCTATTCACTCAAACTAACGATATTCGAGTTAAATGAACCCAGAAATACAGACGTAAGCAGATAATTACATGGTGCACCGCTAAGGAATGAAATATAAAAGCACTCAGTACGAATTCGAGGAATGTATGTATCAAAGCTGGTCTGTATTGAACTACCATGTGCACACGTTGTCAGGGTCTTAGTTGCTTCAAAAGACTCTAAAAGATAATAATGACGAGATTGATTTGATTTGAATAATAATTACAATACAAACACATTTTTTGGGAAACAATCTTCTTCTTATCATGTAGGTATAGTCAAGTGTGTGGCGTGACCGCAGTTTAACGGCCATCCGGGGCATGATAACGCTCGTGATAAATTGCCACTTTGGTCACCCATCAGGTTCCCTGCTTATGTGTACGTTGCTTTACCTCACTGATCGGTTGAGATCAGCGAGCGCCACTGGGCTACGAGCGTTTCTTGGGAAACAATAATAAATGTTATTGATTTCTATGTGTTAAATATAAAATTTTTGCTGCGCGCAGATTTTTAGTAAACTTTGACACATCATATCTTGGAAACTATAAGTCGTATTAAAATGAATGTTAGAACTTATTTATAGGCAATTTATCAATAAACAATTTAGTCTTTGGCCATTTTGTCCTAGCTTGTATAGTTTTCCTGAAAATTGAGGAAATCTGTAAAACGGGACACATTTCAAGGGGGGGAGGGATGACGCCGGATGCGGGGGGGGGGGAGAGTTGTGATTTATAATGTACTTATTGATAGGTATAACACTGCAACATCAAAACAAAATTATTAATTTTGCCGCTAAAAAATCTATAGTGAATATACTATGTTACAAGAGAACCACCTTAGTTTGGTGGTTCAAACAGAAAAACCTTAGTTTGGGCTTTTGAATGTGTAGTGTCTATTTATTCTTGTTAGAGCCATCGACACGACTACACCAAGCTGAAGTCTGAACTGAAGGTCCAAGCATTATAGGAATTTTACTACAATACTGTATGTATATCTCGTACGAATTAACTTGAGACCTAGGCCGATGACATCACCTGTACGGTGTGCAAAATGATAAAATATCGAAAAGTAGGTATATACGAAGATATAGCATCTTTGTTACGAATACGGGTCTCGACTCTCTTTCGATATTTAATCATTCCGCCCAGGTCTCAAGTTGACTCGTACAGGTTATACTTTTATTTTATCCCAACAGTGGCAGCAATGTGCTACACAGAAGACTTACTCATCTCTACGAATCCCACTGACCACGTCAACTTCAAGAAGCTTTATGAGAAGTTAGGCGATGGAGCGTGCCACTTAAAGAATTACCCTGGAGCTATAGAGTACTATTTGAAGATGTTGGACCATGCACAGTTGGCGGGAGAGTGTGGGAAGACACTCATTCCTATTTATGTTAGGTAAGTTAAATAGGACACGAAAGGGAAACTGCTAATTTTGCGAGGAAACCCACGCTACTCACGCCAATTATCTGCCTAGCCCACTAACTAAACTAACCCAAGAAAACTAGTGCGATCAGCTGATCTTTATTGTTTTGCTTCTTTTTTTATTTTAGTATGTGATTTTGTAAATAATGTGTGTGTTTGTGTTACAAATAAATGTGTTATCTATCTATCTATAGCTGTAGAATGGAACGCAATTTTTTTTGTAAATTCGTATTGGTTCCTGAGAGAAAGTGGTTCAATTTTTCTGGGAGAATCAGCCAATTTAAAGTCACTCTACAGGTCTGTTAACTAAAGCTGGCGCGTTCACAGTACTCACACTTATGCAATTTCACTATACAGGATGTTTAAAACTAAATGATTTTCAAATAATTGATTCGTAAGTGTAGACTAGAGTTAGTTTTTAGTAAAATAGGTGCGTTGTAGATAACAGACACTACACAAACGGAATGTGTAAATGTGTTGAACGCGCCAGCTTTAGTTAACAGACCTGTATATACCTGGCTACCTATATTCTAGTACTTACCGATACCTGCTAAAATGGCAATCCCTTCTGATAAGGAAAGTTGACCCTATGGTGTTTTTCCCATAGTAATTTTGAATTTGACTTACAAATATCTGTACTAAATATTTGGGATTAAATTAAAATAATATTTGGATTTAATCCCTTAATAACTTTTTTTAATCAGCCCATACACATCCCCTGGGTTCCTTTGAATACATGAAGGGAATTTCCTGTGGGAATTCGGGAAAATTATGTAGCCTATGTGTTTATCCAGGGTGTCAGCTACCTCCATACCAAATTTTATCAAAATTGGTCCTGCCGTTTGAGCGTGAAAGAGTAACAAACATCCAAACTTTCGCGTTTATAATATTAGTAAGGAAGTAAGGATAACTTATGTATCAATTTATTTTTCAGTCTATACCAAACTTACAAAGACATGGGGAGTTTCAATGAAGCTCTCCAGTACTATGAGAAGGAGTATGAGCTTATAAAGGACGTACCAAAGGAAGCATTCACTACACTTTACAACATAGCTGAAGCCTTGTTTTTAGCAAAGAAACCTTACCATCAAGTGGAGAAAGCTTGCTTAGATGCTAGGAAAGCTGTAAGTACTTACACTAAAACACAATAAGGTAACTAATTTAGTACGTACAAATAGCATTAAATTAAAATTTACATAGCATTAAATTTAGATTTTTTTATGCCTCTACCTTCCTTAATTTAATTTTTTTTCTACATTCAAAATATTAAAAAAAAATTGGTATGTTGCTAATCGCGATTTTTGTATTTGGCCATTGTTTAGTTTTTTTGTATGTGGCCATTTTTTAGGGTTATTCACTACGTCTTTACCTTTATAATGCTTTAAGCTACGTACATTATTGGATTGATATTTATCCCTTTTCTATCTTTTTATTCATTATTTATGTTGTTAAACCTCGAGTCCACGCAGTATTGACTTGCAAAAATTACGTGAAAAAAGATAATCTCACATATTTGTTACTCCAGGCTAGAGATTGGAACAAAAAGAAATACGAAATAAGGGCACTAAAAGCCCTTTTGAAGTACCAAGAGGAATACTTCGAGACAGATAAAATAGAGGATACAAAATTAGAGCTAACAACCTTAGGATACGACGATTTTGACAACTTGGAGAATTCAGATGATGACCAAAGTTCTGCGGGAGGTGACGAAGATACTGCTCACATTGGTGAAGATATCTGTCTCGAAGATCTTACAGGTGATTAAAAAGTTAACTAAAATACTAAATACACATAAAACGGACGTATGGATCATTGAAACATGAATACTTATACTAATGTTTATTTTAAAAAAACACGACCGTTAAACCAAAAAAACAAAAAATAAATAAAAAAAATCATTTCAATGTTTCAATGATCCGTGCGGTAAAAAAACCGTCCGACACCGCGTCACCCGATCGGATGACACTGAGCCTGACCGGTAGTAAAATTGTAACCAAAATGAATAATAAAAAAGTAAATTAAAAAACTGATAAAAATCTATAGATTTAACACAAGAGTGACCGTTTTGACAGCCACTAAGGGATCGTTCAACAATTACGTGATCATTTTTGGCCGTTTTTTTAACCCCCCCCCCCCTATGTAATCACAGCGTAATCTTTTGTTTTTAACCCCCCCCCCTCGCCTTGATTACGTAATCCGTCCGTGTTTAAAATTCTTGCTGTATTAGCACTGACTCCTATGTTATGTTTCTATGGGTCTTAGGGAAGAGGGTGTGTCATTTGTCAAAATGCAAAAAGGTAAGAACTGTTAAATCAATAAAATAGATAGTTTCATTAGTCTTTATTGAATCGACGAAATAAAATCAACTCTTTCTCACTAAGTCAAGTTTAACAAGTTATTAATTAAGTTATTATTACAGTTAGTTAGTGTTACCGGTAATAGACTTCAAAATTGGACGTAAATATTTAAATATAATTTATTTATTCATTTCGCTATACGTTAATTAAAGTTATAAAATGATGACGTAATCGTGACTTCTTCCCCCCCCCCCCAAAATAATCCGATGTATATACAAGCACCCGACCCCCCCCCCTTCCGGTGATCACGTAATTGTTGAATGATCCCTAAAGGGTAATGTTTAATATCTGCTTACCATGGACTTAGTACTTTCTCTTTTAAAGGACCAATTACTTAGAAAAATCGTATTAAGAAATATGAAACTTAACCCCATAGCAATAAGGTACACTTTCGACTGCTTCTCCGACAGCCTCTATTGAAACCGAAAGGGACACCGATGTGCGAGGCGGATTGTCTCTTTCTGTTTTCTTGCCAATTTAAAAAAACTTCATTAATCAAAAAAGTCCGACTTTGACAATGAAGTTAATAACGAAGAAATACGTTGCATTTGAAATGAATTTCAGTTCAAATTGATGTAAATTAATTGTAATCATAATAACTTCGTCATCTTTTCCTAAATTACCAAAAGAAAACGAAAATTTTTTTCAAACCATTTATTACTACTGGCATCCCGTAAAGTGTCATCGTAATGTCATGGCGGCATGCTTTAAATCGTATAAAAATAATTCGTAACGGCAAGGATTATACCAGTTTTTTAAATTAAAATACTGACAAAATGGTAGAAAGATGTTGTGTTCACACTTGTTCAAGTGAATCGTATGGTGGATGTAACATATCTTTTCACAAGTAAGCTAAAATAATTTCTTATAAATCTATTACTATGTTGTCCATGATTTCTTGTGTTTGGCGGAGAAAGGTTCTCAACAATGCTGTGCTATTTTATTGCAGAGTGCATAAAGATTCAGAACAAAGACAAAAATGGCTCAACAGCGTTGAGATTAGACAAAAGATAACAAAAAATTCCGTTATATGCAGCCGGCACTTTGTGCCAACTTGCTTTTATGCTGGGAATTCCCGCCAGTTACTCAAAATGAACGCAATTCCTACTATTCCTCCCACGGTAAAAACTATGTACTATTGCGAAATTGTATTTTTTTGAATTCGCATACCAATACACCATAAATACACGTTACATGTCTACAAAGATCTTTTGGCCCGCGGTTTCCATGGTGACGCCTTTATTTACAATACAAGTTCTTCTAGCTACAACTGTCACCTTTGTAGACCTATAAAATACTACTTAACAGTTATAGTTTTAAATGTAAAGTCCCCACCGAGTGGCACGAGCCTCCCTCGAACAGTGAAGGGGGATTCAGGCCATAGTCCACAACACTGGCCTAAAATGCGGGTTGGTGGGTCTTTCGGAAATAACCTTTAGAGTCACGGGTTTCCTCACGATGTTTCCCTTCACCGCTGAGCAAGTGATAACTATTAAATACGAATTAAAAGACGAATGTATAGTGATACAGGCCTCAACCTGGCATCGAACCCACGACCCTCCGCTCACAGGTCCCACTCACTATCCAGGGTTAGTTTATTCCGCCCTCATTCCAAACCGCCCCCGTCCAAGTACAGTTAGCATCATCATCCTTTTCAAACTTGGAGTACATATTTGAAATGAAACTTCTTTGGGCGCGTTGAGAGTGAAATTTCAAAGTTGCGTCATGGTATTCAAAGTTTACCTTTAGAAAAATTTAAGACAGTAATTTAACAATGTAAAAAAAAATTATTAGGCCAGGTACAAGGTTGTACCTACCTTGTAGTTTGAAAGCCTAGCGACCTTGCATTAAATCTGGTAGTTCTGATTTTTTGCTGACTTGTTTAGGATGTTACAACCTAATGAATAACCGCATATTTGGAAAATATACCTAGCCACAACGAATCGAAAAAAGGCAAGATTTTTTTTAAATGTACCTTTACCCAACACTGTGACGTCATTGGCGCGCGTTGACATCGGGTATATTTTCAAATTACTAAACGCGCGCGTAGGTATTTGAAAACATACCCGAACGCAACACGGCAACGCACTCAGTCATTTAGATCAGAACGCCTGCTTAATTTTGACAACGAGTAACGAATTTTCATTAGGTACGTAAAAAGTTAAATAGAGTCATTAAACTTTAAGTTTCATTAAACTTAGTCTTTTAAACTTAAAGTCTCATTAAACTATAGTTCCATTAAACTAAAGTCTAATTAAACTTAAAGTCTCATTAAACTTAAAGGCCCATTAAACTGAAAATTTAAGCTTTTTCATAAACAACTTTTATCTACCAACATTTATAATTTTCAGTAGGGATAAAGGAATTTAGAAGTATATTTTGATATATTTTGCAATAACACAACACGGAATTTCCAGTTTGAAAATATACCCCGGAAACGCGTTGACGTCGGGTATATTTTTAAATCCCTAATATGGTAAAACATATTTTTAAAGTATACCTGAGCCCAACACTATAATAGACTCAGCGCCGAACGACACCATGTCAAAAAATAAATAAAAAAAAGTGTTCAGTAAGTGATAGGTACTGGTTCAGGATTTTCATTTAAAGCTAGGAGGTTCTTTTTCAACCTGTATACATATATGCTCACGTCAGTAATTCCTAAGGGGGTAGGCAGAGAATCAGCGGCTCATCTTTACCTATTTTCTTGATAAAGAAAATATTTATTACATAACTTCATCGTAACTCAACCTTGTGACATTTGAATGACCTATGGTAAGAAGTACTAGTCACAATTTCTAGTTTTGATTTTTGAGCGAAACAAAATCCAAGATCGGTTTTTAATACAACATTGCAAAGTGTTTTAATTTCCAATCATGTCCAAATGATAGTATCAGGGAGATCTTTAATTTAAACTTTAGTTGATATTTTATAAAATACTCTATTTTTGAAGAAAACTACGAAAATGTGTAGCGTTCTTAAACAGCACCATCTATGGGATTTTTTTGGAAGCTTACCTCATTTTCCACTACCTCAATTAAAAGTTACGTGTTAGACTCGAGTGTCACGATTTTTAACCTTGTGCTCTTTTGATTCTCTCGCTAACGCTCAGAATTCTAATTGTTGTAGCACTCGCTGCGCTTGTGATCCAATTTTAGAATGTTGTAGCACTCGCTGCGCTTGTGATCCAAATTTGAGCACGCGGTTAAAAGCAACTTTGCACTCATGTATAACAAATATCTCTCTGACTCTCATCAGCCCATACAATGTCTCCACCGAGGGGCACGATGTGTTAAGTTTACCTTGCCCAATGTTAAACAGGTTAATACCAATGTACAGGTTAAGAATGTAAAACTGGACGTTGTGGAATCTACTGTATTCTTAGGAATAACTCTTGATACAAAGCTTCAATGGGGTCCTCATATTGATAAGTTAGCGAGCAGACTCAGTTCAGCAGCCTACGCAGTTAAACAAATCTGTCAATTATCGGACGTTGAAACCGCGAGAACCGTATATTCACTTCCACAGCCTAATGTCATATAGCATTTTACTGTGGAGTACTGCTGCGGATATCAATAAGATCTTTGTTCTGCAGAAAAGGGCTGTTCGCGCGATTTATCAAATGAGACCTAGAATGTCTCTTAGAGAAATATTCAAAGAAATAGATATTCTGACTTTTGCATCCCAATATATATGTGACAATCTTTTATATGTGAAGAAAAATGAACATTTGTTTAAGAAAAATAGCGATAGGCACAATATAAATACTAGGACCAAGCATAAACTGGAAGTACTAGACAGTCGTCTCCACAAGGTCACGAACGAAGGTATTCAAAATTTACCTTTGGATAAATTTAAGTCAGTAATTAAACAAAAACTTTACAAAAAGGGCTATTACAAAATTTCTGATGACCTAACTGACATGGAGCCATGGGAATGACTGCTCAGCTTTAGAGTTATTTCAGAATTAGTTAAAATTAGAAAATAACAAAATTTGTAATGCGATTAAAAAGAACACCCTCAGAGTTTCTTGCCTGTTCTTCTCTGGGGAAGACTGCACCTTTGCGAATAGGCGTAGAGTCAGTAGGGTCAATAGAACGAATGCGTATGTATGGTATGTATTTAAATCCTTTAATGTTTGTTTGTATGTATTTCATGTAATCTTGACTTGTTTTAAGTGGCATCCTGATTATCCTATAAAATAAAGATTTTTTTTATTCTATTCTATTCTATTCTGTGAAAGGGGGAATTTATTATTTAATAGTTTCTAATAAAAAATAACATAAGATCAAAATTAACTTATATATACCTATGGAACTAAACGGGCTCCTATGGAACTAAGGTCCGTTAGATAAAATAGGAAAAAACAAATTCTAAGCATAAAACTCCAATTTTACAAAAATCCAATATGGATTGCTTGGGGAAAATGTTTTCATGGGAAAAGTTTTGAAATTAAGTTAAAAGCATGTTTTAATGATTTGATTATAAGATGAGACGAAAGGTGAGTTTTTGTTTTATTTTTTCGCAACCTAACTACACAACTTTGTGCCGTGTGGTGATCGGCTTAGAATAACACCACCCCATTTCTTTCCGTGGATGTCGTAAGAGGCGACTTAGGAAACACAAATGAGACCTGCCTCCTATTAATCCATCTCAGGCAACAACACCTCATTTTTTATAAATCTGAGGTGTTGTCCTATGGTCTCATGCGGTGTGGTAGGCTCTGTAAAGGGCCGCCTGGTTCGCGACCCCCTCCTACCGAAGTCCGACGCCAAACAGCTTGCTGTGTTTCGTCGGTGCGTGGGAGTACCGGTGCCTTATAGGCGTTTTCTGGGTTAACTCGCTCCATCGTCGACCTCATCTATGACCTTGGTCAAGATTGAGGTCAAGTGTTAACCCATCTTACTTATAATTAAAAAAAAAAAAATTCCCGATGTCCACTACTCTGTGTCCTCCTTGTATATTATCATAAAATTTGGTGTTTCATAACAAAAATGTAGTAACGTAAATGTTGCTGATGGTTTGTTATATAAAAATAAAATTACAGGAAAACTTCTATCCTTAAATGGAAGCCTGTATTTGTCTGTTACGTATACTTTGCACTCCCAAAAAAAAATACGAGTAATCGCATTGTCACCCTACTAGAACGAGACGTTCTGCCTCGTTGCTCTATCTCTTCTTCGGCCCGCGTTTGAGCTCGAAGATTTCTATCCTGATGTATTAGATCCATGCTGCTTACCCAATTGAAAAACTGACGTGAGCGTATTTTTTGCTTCCAAGCAAATCTTCACTCTCATCAATCAGAGTTGATTGCCAAGGAAAACATAACCCTAAATATAACAGTAGAAGTTTGCATTTCTTTTGCATTCGATTTACTTTGACAAGAGATTTTCATTTGCTAAACGGACGCATGTCCAAATTCCAACGCAAAATAAATGAAAACCTCTTGTTATAAGAATAGGGTCCAGTTTTCCAAGTGTTGATTCGGATATCAATATACTCTCATGAGAGAGGAGCCAAAGGTGCTGTTTATACACAAGTGATGTGGCGCGGAGATGACGGGGCGATCAAAGCAACGTAAATGAATCTTAAACGCTACGGAGCAAAGTTTTTTTTCTGAAAATAGAAAGACGAAGAAACATCCGTCGCCTGAAGACGGAGCGACGGACATAAAAAAAACCTTTGTTCGAAGCTGCTAGATTCATTTTACGTTGCTTTAATCGCCGCGTCGCTGCGCCACGTCGCTTGTCTATAAACAGCGCCTTATTGGCATATTAGGCCCACTAGTAGATTTCAGCAACACCTTGTGTATTTTTTTATTCCAGACTTATCCGACACAAATGAGGAAGAAGTTGCAGAAACGAAGCGTGAAACTAGAAGGCGAGGGAAAGGTTTTGCGATCAAGAAAAACATGAAAGGAGAAACGCAGTTGCATGTTGTAAGTGCAATACTTTAGATTTGGCATTTTAATGTTTGTAGTAATAAAGTCTCATACTAAATCATGTGTCCCTAAATATCTTTACTTAATCTAAACTTGAATTTCATAAACTCAAAAAGGGTTTCAGAGTCCTTCTACAAGATATATTGAAACCATGTTAAGGCGACTACAGCACCTAAATTACGATTTTATGATGCGTAGATAAGCATGACGCACTGCATTAAATCGAAGAAAAAAATACTACGGTAATATTCAGGACATAAACTAGATAAGTAGTTTGCTGAAAACATGATTCAGCACTTTTGGTTCGATAGAAAAAGCTCACAAAGTCACCTCTAAATACCCAATATTGTGTATCTTTTAAGCTGTAAAAATGAGTGAAATGCACACAGAAACTTGAATTAGCTATCAAAATGTTCGTGATTGAACACTCTCGATAAGTAGTTAACGCATTTTTCGATTTAAGCTGTTACCTTTCCATAAATCTCATTTTTCTAACTTTCTAACATGTTTTTACGCACGCACGCTTTCATAGTCCGTAAACTTCGTGTATCGACACTGTCCGCACTGCCGGCCCAGGCCTGTTGAGAGACGGAGATGGCACTATTCCTATGTGTGCTGCCTTTATCGGGTGCTGTAGTCGCCTTAAAGAGTGCTCTAAACGTGTATTCTTAAATAGGCCTAAGGTCTACCTATAAGACAGTCTTTACTCTTTCTTAAATCTTCCTGAAATACCGTGCTCATTTTTTTCTAAACCGTGTCTTTAAGCTTTTCCGCTGCCCTAGCATGCGCAATGAGACTTAACTTCATAAAAGTTGATTGACAAGAAAAAACAATCTTAAATATAACAGTCGAAGTTAGCATTTTTTGAATTCGATTGACGTTGACAAATGATCTTGAAAAAAAGGACGCATTTCCATATTCAAACGCAAAAGAAATGAAAACTTCTCTAAATACGAATAAGGTCCATTTTCCTTATGTTTATTCGGAAGTCTATGCTCTTATGAGAGAGGAGTGTCATTGCTTATCCTAGGGTAAGCTAAGAGATATCTTGATAGACGTAATCATTTTGATTGAGAAAGTTAAAACTCTGCTTGCCTTCAAGATATCTTCAACACATTTTTAAGCCATTCGTTTGCTACTTGCGTAATCCACACTGGGAAGTAAAACGCTGGGAAGAAGAGCTAAATCGACGATATAATTTCAGGCTAGCATATCAGGCAACAAGTTATTAGTAGAGCGGTTGCTAGCCAAAGGTCACCCAGTGAATGTGAGAGACAATGCCGGGTGGCTGCCGTTGCATGAAGCCTGCATACATGGACATTTGGAAATCGCTAACTTGCTAATCAACCATGGAGCCAATGTCAATGACAGAGGTGGATCCAATTGTGATGGTATGTATTTTAAGTATATCTTCTTATCGTGTAGGCATAGTGAAGTTTGTGGAGGTTAGGCAAGTTATGTTAATTATTAATTTTATTGGAACAAATGTAAAAGAAAAAGTTCACATTTAAAATTCGCTCTATTATAAAGAATAGTCTTTGTTTAAAAAACCAGTCCTACAAAATTCAGTTTCTTCCCCACAATTAAAATTAAAATACTGCACAAGGTGTTATTATAGAGAAGCCATGTTACAATCGAGGCAAAGATTAATATTATGTTTATTTTTTATTATTTACCTTCAACAGGAAAATGGATTTCGTATAGTACTCCATTTTATGTAAAGTTAGACAAAAGAAAGACTCATAGAGCAGCCAAAAAGCTCAACCAAATTAAAGCACAGTTTAACATTGTGGAATACTGGTCAAGTTAGATTTGTCCTCTCATCAGGCATGGGATTAACATGAGAAGAAGATTGCGGAAAAGTAAAAAACTAAAAGACCCTGTTTTGTAGCCATAAGCTGCAAATCACTTTGTTTGGAGTATCTCTAGCTGTATCATTCCAGCTACCTTTTATATAAGCTTCACTCACCTTTATACTATTCCAGGAATAACTCCACTTTACGACGCAGCAAGCAATGGACACTTAGAAGTAGTCAAACTTTTATTAGAAAAAGGTGCTATTCCATCTCTTAAAACTGACTTCGGAGAAACACCACTACATGTTTTACAGAAATGGAGAACTGGTACAATTCTTACAAAAGAAGAGGAAACATTGTATACTAACATTTGTTCTAAAATCCATAACTATATTGACAAAACGAATACGGAAGTTATCAACAGATCAAAATCAAAAACTCCAGTGAAAAACACTAAAGAAATAAGCCCTCCTAGTACCTCTAAAATAAAAAATAGAATTAAAGATTTGATATCACCAGCAAAAAGACGGAATGTTATTGAAGATGACACGGATGATGATTTAGATTTGTCACAAAACGTAAGGCATCAAGCGGCTTTTCCTTCAGATGACTCCAATTCTTCTGAAGATGCCCCTAGAACTAGAAAAGATAAGAATGTAGGCGTAAGAGAATACAGGGAAGCTATCTCGGCATTAAGAAACAGAAATATAAATGAACTTAGTGATATAGAAGTACAGAAACCTAAACCGAAATCAGCTTTACTTAATCCAGACGAAGTTGACGATGATTGGCTAGATGACGATTTGGGAATAAACAAACAAAATAACAAGAAACGGAGACTCAGCGATCCCTTGACTGTTGTTGCAAAAAAACAATCCCTTGAAAGTATTAAAGACACAATCGACAGTATTAACAAAATAAATGAACCTCTCGTAGAACGTAATAAACCTACTCCTAAGAAGAAAACTCGAGTGAGTGATATAGTAGATTTAAGCGAAAACAGTTCTGATAGTGATAATTTTCGAAGGAATGAAAATTCGTGTCCTAAGGTATCTGCTTCAGAGTCTATGCGGAATATAGCAAAAGAACTTAATGAAAGTCGATCTGAAGATAGCAGAAATAAAATGAGAAGACGTTGGAAGCAGCAGACGACATTACTGAAAGCTGGTTTCCACAGAAAGAGAGATGATGTTGATCAATCTAGTAACAGTGGGAGCGACAGTGAATTTGTATCCAGAAAAGAGAGAAGAAATACTGGTACATTTTCACGGAAAGCTTCAAACGAAAACATGTACAATGATGGTTATAATGTACTGCCGAATATAACCCCTAACATAATGCAAGCAATGAATGTGATACAACCGATAAACATAGTTCAACCTTCGAAAAGTGGAAGGCCTATGCAGACGCAAATAATGCCTCCCGCCGCAGTCAAAGTGCAAGTGGAAGATAAGGTGTTGTTGATATCGCTGAAGTTGGACACAATCAACAAACTGACAATCAGCTGGCTGGTTGAAGAAATCAAGTCGCGATATTATAAGTAAGTATTAGAAATAATTTAATTAAAACAATATCTAAACTAATATTTGTATTTTGTATGTAACAAATAAACCGTGTGGTGATCGGTTGAGAATAACACCACCCCATCTCTTTCCGTGGGTGTCGTAAGAGGCGACTAAGGAAACACAAATGAGACCTGCCTCCTAGTAATCCATCCCAGGAAACGACACTTCATTTTTTTCTGAATCTGAGGTGTCGTCCTATGGTCTCATGCGGTGTGGTAGGCTCTGTAAAGGGCCGTCTGGTTCGCGACCACCCTCCTACCGAAGTCCGACGCCAAACAGCTTCTTGCTGTGTTCCAGTACCAGTGCCTTCATAGGCATTCGTTCCATCGTCGACCTCATCTTTGACCTTATGGTCAAGATTGAGGTCAAGAGTTAACCCATCTTATAACTCTTAAAATAAAAATAAACGATTTGTATTTTTGTATGTAACGAATAAACTTAAAAACTACTGGACCGATTTCAAAAATGCTTTCACCATTAGGATGCTACATTATCCCTGAGTAACATAGGAAGCATACGTTTCCCGAATTCCCACGGTAACGAAGTCCCGAGCGGAATGCTAGTCCTGTATAACTTTATAATCAATACTTTGAGCATCAGATGTCAATACATTTCTCTTGCGCTATACACATGACAGTGACAAGTATATCGGTCGTATGTCGGTCGTAGACTTACTGAATAGATGTCCAGCGGGTAAAATATGCTTCTCTCTAATGTCTACTCTCATGAGAGTAGACTTTCGAATCATACAAGGAAAATTGGACCCTATTTGTAGAAAATAAGTTTTTTCTTTTCTACAAATAGATCATTTGTCAACATCAAATGAATCTTTCTTTCGTAACACTTAAGGTTATTTTTTCCTTGACAATCGACTTTCATGAGAGCAATTGCGCATGCTAGGATCGCAGATCCTGCTGTTCTCGGGTCTAGGTGAAGTTACGTCGGGGTTATATTGTTTAAGACAGGGTTATTGTATTGATTAACTTATGCCAGAGTAGTTTGATATGTGCTGACCGAGTTACGATGCAATTAAAAATTTATACTCTTAATTTATACTCATGTCATGTCTTTTTATGTTACAGTATGTTACAGTATAAAAAGACATGACATGAGTATAAATAAAATATTTAACATTTACCGCAGACTAACAGGCGTACGACCAGTGTTCAGTCTCATGACCTCAGACGGAGCTATACTCTCAGAAGATGATCCTCTGAGCTTGGTGCTATCGTCCCCTGAGCTAAAGACTTCGATCACAAATTGGAAGGCCTCGCCTGCTGAGGAACGGTACTTGGAATGCTGCGAGGCACTTGGTATTGGTAAGCTGTAATTTTATAACTTTAGATAATGAGATTTTTTTCAATTATTTTTTTAATAGATAAAACAAATGTTGGCAAAAATAAGTATCAAATCCTCGTACGCGTTAGTTGATGTTCAGGAAGTGCGAATCAGATCAGACTAATTATTATAATACCTAACTTATAAAAAAGAGACAAAGTAATCTGTATAAGAGAGAATTACAATAATCGTAATTAGTCACTTAACTTAGATTACACATTTGTGTAATGTTACTGCTGGAGTTCATAATGCCTTTACCAATGTTTTATTGGTAAAGGCATTATTGGCAAGTTTTATTTAGCGCTTAAGAAGCCCGAGATACAGGTTTTTCATACCTAGTTCGGGCATATTATTAGTATAGTTAGCATTATAGCAATTTAAGTTAACAGCAGTATTTTTATATGTATGAACTTTTTACTAAATAAACAATTTTTATTTAAAAAAATAAAATGCAGCTTTACTGTAATATCATGACATAGCACGCTTGATTTATAATAGTCGAAATAATACGGTGAAAAATCCAGAAAGACGTTAGCTAATGACGTCAGGCGTTAGCTAAAGACGTTACCTATTGGGGTTAATTTATCTTCAACTCCTTCAATCGGTTGATACCATCTGTTTTCCTTCACAGCATCATCAGAAGAAATCCAACAAGCCGTCGGAAGGAGCCACACAACACACCGACTAGCTCTCGGCTCTAGTACATTACCCCCTTCGCAAATACGACCACTATTCAGAGCACTTACTCACCAAACACATATAACTGCTATCATGATATCAAACAACAATATAGGAGACGATGGAATCAAGTATTTAACTGACTGCCTCTGCACTATGAGGCATCTAACTCATCTCGATATTAGCAGAAACCACATTTCAGCCGATGGAACTAAAATGCTTCTAAACTTATTCGAAAAAGCAAACAGGCCTATTCTGCAAACGTTAGAAGAATTAGATCTGAGTGGAAACCCCATTTCTGACGATGGGTTTAAAAATATCGAGAAACTTTGTCGACATGTAAGACTGAAAGTGCTAAAATTGAATTTCTGCGACATAACTGAAAATGCAATAAATGAAAGTAACAAAAACATGAATTTTGATAGTTTGGAAAGTATTGATATAAGTAACAATGACCTGAAACAGGCGTTCGTCAGTTGTTTGGTGACGTCACTGAATCCGAATTTGATAACAGATTTGGAATTAGATAATGTTGGAGTGGAGGGAAATATAGTTGGTTGTATAGCTTCCTTTATGGACTCTGCGAAGGAACTAAAGATAAGGAGGTTTAGCTTGTCGAATTGTAAGCTGGTGGATGGACAGTTTATGCGATTGTACAGGTAAGGATATTTTCCATACATACACTCAACTTTAGGATCTACCATGGACAGTGTTAAACATTCGATATCGTTCAATGAAAATCGATTTCATCGGTAGTAGCCATTACAGAATATTGCTTAGAGAAGTACTTGACGGCACTTTGATAGCTATCAGATTGGTTGTCACCCTTTCGCCTTCAGTAAATCGAAAACCAAGTCCACTTTACTGACTGTTAAAAGATGTTTAGGAAGAGCTGGCAGCTGGCATAATACGCTGTTTTTCTTTTGCTCCAAGTCCAAGTTCTTAGTAAATCTTAAGCATATGTCGCCGGAAATTAATTAGAATCGTAAGTTGATTAATTTTCGAGGTAGTGTATCAACTTTCGGCAAATCATACACGGCAGTTGAAATGTATTATTTAACGCAATAAATTTTAGCCAATTGATCAACTTACGATGCCTGGCGGTAAGTTTATCAACTAACGATTTTGCCACACGTCAAATCATACACGAATGGACCAATCGCTGTTCAGTGTACATTTTTACATTAAACTGACATCCGTAATATAATACACTGTTCTCTGATTGGTCGATGCGACAACCTAAGAGGCAATCACAGTCGAGTCGTTTCTGGCACTTCGCCGGCCGCTGCCGCGGCACGCTCGCTACCCTCGCTCGGCTCGTGCGTTGAGGGTCGCAGTTCTAACCTAACCTAACCCAACCAACCCTAAACGGGTGGGTTGGGTTCGGCTACTAACAAACCTACTTGTCGCAGTTCTAAGTGAGACATTCAACCAATCAGCGAACACCTCGAGTTTTCAACCAATTAGCGTACACATCGCGTTCGTCGGATCATTTTACCGCGAGACGCCGTAAATTGATCAATTACCGGAAATGTATACGTTAAATAATACATTTCAACTGCCGTGTATGATATTCCGATAGTTGATAAACTACCTCGAAAATTGATCAACTTACGATTCTTATTATTTTCCGGTGACATATAAATATATAAAATTGGAGGTCCTAATTCACTGACTCATCAACGCCCCGCCCAAACCCTTAGACCTACTAAGCTGAATTTTGGCAAAAAGGTGTCTTTTATGACGTAGGCAAGCACTAAGAAAGTATTTTCCGAAATCCAAACTCTAAGGGGGTGAAATGGGGGTTCAAAGCGTGGGGGGTAGGGAGAAAACAATTTTTTTGAACATTTTGACTTGAAACTTCGTCAACATATACCTTGAAGCAAATAAATGGACACGTGCTTCGCGATTAAAAAGCGAAAAAGGTTTGGATCGTAGCAAGTGGCAATCTGTGGTCTCTGCCTACCCCAATGGGACAAAGGCGTGAGCTTATGTATGTATGCATTCCCTATCACTAAGGGGTAAAGAATAAAATGAGTGGTGTGCTAAAAGTGTTATTTGCGCGAGCGAAGCCGCGGAAAAAAGCTAGTATAATATAAACTTTTCAGTATATTAAAAACAAGTCCATTCCCGTCCCGTCGCGCGCTTGTTTACACCGCGTGCGATACAAATCCTGCACAAACGGTTGTGCAGACATCGCGCGAGGGTTTAATAGTATGGTATAGTCGGTTCCTTCGATTGGTGTCCAAGTCCGTTCTAATTTGAACCTTATCACCGGTGGAGACTCATTAAGGTCTGCATGATTATTTGTTTGTAAACAAAGCTCTTCCTCAAACTTTAGATTTTTTTTTATTGACTGCTTAACACAGATTTCTGCATGTGTATGCAACCTTATCATTATGCAGAGGGGAAATGCCTGACAGACATAGGTGAGTCATCAGCCCACTTATTTAGGGACCATTTCACCCTATTCCCCAAATACTAACCCTAAATATTACTTGACAACTTAACACAGACTTCTTACAGGTGCTTCGGTCGTGCTAAGCATCTACAATCAATAACTTTAAAGAACAATCTACTCACATTCATAACATTGAAGAAACTTTTGCAAAGACAGCCCCCCGTGCCACAAATCAACTTGGAAGGTTGTCAAGACATTTTCAAGTACTCCCCGGATTCAGATTTCCAAGTGTGGCTTCCTGCTATAGACTTTGGACGGTGTATACCAGAAATCAATGTAACTCCTGTGTCAAAGAGTGACGAGGAAAGAGATAGTTTCAAATCATTCTCGAAGACTTGGCTCAGCTGTTTCAAAGGACGAGGAGTTATTGAGCATGGTGAAGGGGGGGTCATCAAGTTCACGGCAAGGTGATAGTTTCTAGACTAATTGAGGAGATTTAATTATCTTAAAGGCATACAATAATCTTTAGAGTGCTGAACAGTGGCTAGATGAGTTACTATCAAATCTGATTTTTAATTTATGATGTATTTTTTGTTTTGTAACTTATGCATTTAAATTCTATTCGTATATAGGTACAGCAGTAGAAATCAGAAAGTAATTCTGTAAATTAATAAAATCTGAGGTGTTAGGTACCTACCCGTTGATTTTCTCGAGTTGTTTTGCTGTTTGTAGATAAAATAAATATATTTTTAATTTTTTATATGTAAACTTGTAT
Organism: Aproaerema taeniolella; assembly: GCA_949987775.1. Classification (NCBI taxonomy): domain Eukaryota; kingdom Metazoa; phylum Arthropoda; class Insecta; order Lepidoptera; family Gelechiidae; genus Aproaerema; species Aproaerema taeniolella. The sequence continues at coordinate 7,951,643 of OX465258.1, read as the reverse complement.
TTTTCTTAGGCTGTGCCTCCGCTGCCGGTACCGGCTCCTAGAACAGCTGCCGGTACCGGCTGCTAGAAGTCCTAGAACAGCTGCCGGTACCGATAGACGATATAAATTATTTTAAAACTTAAATCATAGGTAATAATAATAGTAGATAGGTACTCAATGATGTGCTGCTATGTTATATGTTACCGGAAATATATGAAACCTACAAAACAACCTAACCTAACCGAGCGGAACTGCGACAACCGCTTAACGCAACCACAGTCGTTTCTGGCACATCGCCGGCCGCTGCCGCGGCACGCTCGCTTCGCTCGCTCGGCTCGTGCGTTGGGGGTCGCAGTTCTAACCTAACCAACCCTTAACGGGTTGGTTAGGCTAGGCTACTAACAAACCTAACCTACAGTTTCTGCCCCGATATAATCTCCGCGGGGGAGGAGTTTTAACTATAGCTAGTTTTAACTATAGCTCGATGTGACAACTAGTTTTATCTGAAAATCAAAGTCGAATGTAAGTAATACATTTCCGATAGTGATTTAGGAATATTCGCAAATTCAATCTTAGATAATCACCAACGCATCAAAGCACAGACCCCGATAAGAACACAAAATCAATTCATGTCAGCTGTCAAAAACGTCAAAAATTGAAACTGACAGTAACTTCCGGCAACCGTTCCAATTTTTCGTCGTTGCCGGTACCGGCAGCGGAGTCACTTCCTTTTTCTTATCCTGTTCTGTTTACATCATTAGGCAGAGCCCATAGACCCTTATAAGTACACTTGTGACTTTCTATAGAAATAGTCTTCCTGGCGATTATTCTTATTCTTGCCTCACTTGATCATTATCCATTATTCCACGCGACCCTGCTGACAGACAGGAGCTGATTTAATCAAATAATCGAAAAGCCTATGTTCTAAAGAAAAAGGCAGAATGTTGTTGTATTCTATTGCCTCCCCAGACGAGAAAAAAAGTTAGGACTGTTGATTTCATTTCATTTATATTTTTATCAAACGCAGAGAAAAGGCGTTTAATCACACAGTCAGCTGTAAACATCGACTATTTAAATATATTTTATTAGTAATAAATACTAATCTTTTATACTCAAGTTTTTAATGAAAATAATATTTTACACGGTCGTTTGACATAAAAAGAATGTAAATTATTTAATGAAACAAACATATCATCAACATAACCTCAAAAAGTCACGTCGTGTTGTACGATTTTTCATTTTTCAGTAAACAGTTTTTAATTTGAGATAAAAGTGCAAAAATAAGTGATAAAAATGGCAGAACAAGTAAATCAGCGTATAGAGGATATGATAAATGAGTTGGAGCAGATGCGGAGGACCAATTTATATGATGAAGATGAAATAAAGTATGTGTTCTAAAAACTTACTATTTAAAAATTATTATTGTTTATACTTCTCGTAAACTTTAGTCTTAGGAAAACATTATCTTTCCTCTTTCAGAGAGATATCAAGAAAACGCAAAGAATTCGAATACAAAGTACAGAGAAGATTAAAAGAAAAAGAGGACTATGTACAGTACATTACCTATGAACTTGCTTTACTTGAAGACATTGCTTTGAGGCGAAAAAGGAATAAATTGGCAGAGAAAAAGAAAGACATTGAGTATGCAATAGCAAAAAGGTTACTAAAACTATTCAAGCAGTTTATCTACAGATTCCAAGATGATATAGCAATTTATTTTGAATATATTAAGTTTTGCAAGGGTGTCGGTTTTGATTCAGCAGTTTCTGGGATTATTGGACAGATGTTACAGGTGTGTACTAACAATTATATATAATTAACTTTAAAGTAACCATTGTGTGATCTAAAGTGCAGGGAACAGATAATAAAGACTGCACACTCAAATAAACTAGATACATTAAACCCTGCACACATGGGTGTGCAAACATCGCGCGAAGGACAAAGATGGGTCGGCGTGTCGGAAAAGGGCCAGCCCATGGGACTTTTCATCTTTGTCCTTTGTGCGATGTTTGCACACCCGTGTGTGCAGGGTTTAATGTAATCGCATGTGGCGTAAACAAGCGCACAATGGGTTAAGAGGCCTCTCATAAAAAGTTGGGATCGGACTGTAAGGTGGTATTACTGTATAAGAAATGAAGTTTCTTTCTTTGGTAGCTTTAAATTAAATTTCTTTAAATTAAAGTTTAAATCAGGAAAATGGTCAACAAATATGACACTATAAAAAAAAAAGGTGCTGCAGTTCTTACCACTGTATGGACCAAATATTTCTTTAAATCACATGGTACAAATTACTTTTCAGATGCATGGAGACAAACCAAGGACCTGGCAGTTGGCTGCCAAGTGGGAGGGAACGGAACAGGAAAACCTAGAAAGTGCCAGAAATTTCCTACTGAAAGGCATTCACAGACACCCAGAATCTGATATTCTTTACTTGGACCTTTTTGACACTGAGCTATTGTTGGCTTACAAGGCTGAGGAAGAAAAAGAAAGGGTAAATTATAGCTATTCTACACAAAAATATGAAAATAAAGAAAACAAACTATAAATTTTAGTTCCGAATAGAGATTTTCTAGAAAGCTTTTTCATTTGCTGGGAAAAGCAGTACCAGCCAGTATTTAGTTGCTTTTTCAGAGCTCTTACAATAGCTGCAATTTGTGCTTCATCATCTTAATATAAAACAAAGTCTGGTTTGTGCGAACGCTTATAACTGGAGAATGGCTGAACCGATTTTTATGGTTTTTGATTTGTTGTATTTGTCTCCATCCCGAATAGCAGAATAACTATTAGAAACATTGAAAAATTGACGAAAAATTCCAACGGGAACGAAGTCCCGGGTGAAAAGCTAGTTAAGGGTAAATGTTTTTCTTCCTGTTGAATTTGTTAAACAAGTAATGCATTATCAATTATCAGTCGTAATATTTTTCTAGGACAAGATACTTAAAAGAGCAGAAGTAATTTGGCAAAATGGAACTAAAGTTATCAAAGACATATCTTTCCTGTTAAAACTGTGTGACATTTCCATGAGTTGTGAGATAGCTAGTTCTATCACAAAGAAAATCAAAGCTGCAATCTGGGAAAAAAGAGATAAGAAAGAAGTCTGGATTTATGTGGCAAATTCGGAAATGAATGTAAGATTTAAAGTATTTTCTTAGATAACCTAAGTAGTTAATTCTAGTTCTTATACTTAAGTCATATTATTTTGTTAGACTGATTTTCCTCATGTAGTTTATTGGTTATTTATATGTTGATAGAAAGCAATGTTGCAGATAAAAATTGGTTTAGTAATAAGTTCATTTAATTTATTTTGGTTTCCATAGGGCCAGCACTGGGAAGAAATAGATGAATTTATAGAAGAGACACATTTTTCCACAGAAATTAATAATTACATTGCTGTTTATGAAGAAGCCTTGCAGAAGGTAATGCTTTAAGAAGATTTTAATTTTTTTCCTTATTGGTGTTATTTAAAATATTCTTATGCCACTTTGAGAGTTATAAGTCAACAAAATATCAAGCTATACTTACAATTAGCTATAATACTAGATTTCACTTACACTTTTTGCACCAATACTGTATAGTTTACCTTGATATACTCTTTTCTGTAATAATTGGGCTTTTTAAAAGTAGATTTAAAGACCCGAACACATCTATTCATTTAACTATCACAGATTTTCTGATTTGTGTCCCTTAGTTTCCAGATAAAGAACTCTGTACAAAATACATCCACGGTCTACTCAGCACTAGAGAAAGTGTGTGCACAGAATTTCAAAGAATAAATGCTGTGAAACATGCTTGGAGGTACGGACATGAAAATGGGCTGCTTACTGATGATATGTTTGCTTTTGGAATTAAAATGCTTAAGTTAGAAAACTTAACATCTGAGGAGGACATGATGGAGGTAAACTATTACTAGTTTTATAATATAACTTCAGATACTTAGTACGTAGTATTAAACTACTGAATACTTGGTGAATATTAGTTGTAGGATATGTAATGGGACCAATGGGATAACTTATAAGTCTATGGATTGTTCAACTTGGACATTCTAGTCCCAGACTTTGAGAACAGTAAGATCCCATCCCATTCTTCATACTGGTAGTCACATCGCTTACTTACTACTGATATAGATGTCAATCTATTTGCTTGCAGTCTTGAAAGAAAACTAGAATTAGCAAAAGTATGTAAGGTTATAAAAATAAGGGAGTAGTGTAATCCTGTGGGTAGAAAATTTATTTAATGTATATTATAGGCATTTTACTTGATTGTACAGTCAACAGCACATCAGGTTACCACAAACTGTCAGATTTCCCCAATGGATAGTAAACTCTATTGCTTGAAGATAAAATTGAAAATCGATTGAAGAAATTTGACAGTTTTGGATAGCATGATGTGCCGTTGTCCCTGTACTTTCATACTACAAAAACAAAAACTTTGCTCCCTTCTTTTGTCAAGCATTTTAATACAAAAAATGTTTTTCCTAGATTTTAGATACAGCATCAAAATACATTCCACAAGCTAAAAACATTTGGGAAGAGAAATTCTTTCTTATTAAATCTGAAGAAAAAAAGGTTTCAACATTACTTGAAGAAGCTGGAAAAGTATTAAAACCTGAAGACATGTTGCAACTTTGGAATCTTGTATTGGATAATATTAACTCAAAAAATATGGTAAGTTGCCACTTATCAGTGTCCCAGTTTAGGTATTTGCATCTTTAGGTTTTGAGGATAAGTTATCTTATCAGGTCCACACATACTTAAGTTTATACAACAAATTCAAAGGGAAACTAAATTTAAAATTATTTCTTTTTCAGCTGAAAACTTTGTATAAAAGATTCAAAAACTGTGAAAATGTTACTTTGCTCTCACTTAAACCTAAGCTGCTTCAGAAAATGTATGAGCATTTAGGATTGAAAGCTGCCCGAGAACTGTATGAAGAGATGATAAGGACACCCCCCACACAAATAGAAGTACACAAAATCATGATAGAAATAGAGAGTTCTCAAGAAAAACCGAATGTGAAAAACATTAGGAAATACTATGAGGGTGCAGTTCAACATCATGGTTCTGATAATGTGGATCTTTGGATGAATTACATGAAGTTTGAAACGGACCATGGAAGTGTCCAAGCAACTCCAGCTATATACAGAAGAGCTGTTAGTTCACTCAAGAAGGAATTAGTTGATGAATTTGTTAAACTCCAAGCTTTAGCCAAATTAAAATGAATGTGTTATAATAATAATTAGTTATGAAACAAACTCCATTTTATTTTAATGGTTTATTTAAATATATTAATTCAATCAACAATCTAGCAGTATGAATATCCACATGATACACCATTTAACTATATTATTTACAGCTTGCTGTACCTTACATTTTTCTTTAAGGGGCTGTCCATTTATCACAAGGTTTTAAGCCCTCCCTACCTCCCGAGATTTCTAGTTGAGTTTTTTGCAATAAATATCAAGTTTCTTTTTTAGTACAGGTGCCTAAATAGTAAACTTTGGCACATATGACTATAGGGTACTTCTCAATTTATTCAGCCCAAATACATTTTTGCTTTTTCATCTGAGATAGCAGGAGGTATTGTGCATAACACACATTTTGTGATTTTCTATTAATCTACTCAAATCTGTGTGATTTATGGACGTCCACTCAGAGGTTGAAAATAAACCTTGGTGAAGGTGGAACAACACTTAGCAAATAAACGCTAATTATAAATGCAATAGTTTCTATAGTGCGCCTCTACTCCAATGCCTGTCCAATAGCTTGAATAGGAGCAATGTAGTACCTAAAGATTAAGGAAGAGCCACGTTTGTGCTGTTTATTTCTCATCAAGTCTCTCCAGCATGTTTGCCATGATGTGTATTTGGGCATGTTTGGTGGGTTGCCAGCTTTGAGACTAGACCCCGTGACTGCCATACAAGTGGAAACAACAACTAGGGGGTATGTTATCGTACTTGTCACAAATGTCAACAGAGGCACTGTGTAGTATCTCAAATCCTTTGTCTTCACCAAGTGTTTGTTTATATAGTATGCTAGGACGCTTGTAACTGCAACACAAGTTAGATCCCCCAACAGTTTAGGCAAAATTCCATGGAAAAAACCTCTAATGCCGTCATCTTTGTAGACTGCTACTATGGCACCAATAAAGGAACCATATTCAACCTCTTTGCCAATGAATGAGGCCATCATTCTGACTGATACCACATGAAATGGATATGATACGATGACGGCGGCAGTGTGCATGATCATATCTCGACGACCGAGTTTGTAGTAATCTTCTGGTACAGGTTCTTCATCAGTGATGATATTGGGAGGGTCATTGATTTCTGGCAGGTCAATGCCGACCGCGTAAATTACCTTGGATGTTAGTTGACTGGACGCAATTAACCCGAGTATTCTTGCCGAGAGTCCTCTGTAACAGCCGAAGAAACCATCTGTTTGCTTAATATACTTGATATATTGAAACACGTTAGGTAATATCATGGCAGGGCGCCCAAATAGTGTGGTAGACCGCCGCGGTGGCAGGGGTTCATAGCCCAGTTGGATAAGGATTTTGGCATATTCCATAGGGTGACATATGGTGGTAACCAGTAACTGCGACGGCAATGCCGCGATTTTCTCTTTTTCTATGTCTTCCATACTATTATACCAATCCTGTAATTGGCGAAAAATGGCTCGAACAAGTTTTTGCAACCTTCGGAAATCAAAATTGAACATAGACACTGCACTTTGACAGGTGTCAAAATTGCTAGGTGTTGTCATTTTCCAATTTTTTCAGTCATAGACAATTAGTACGCATTGTTGTGCAGCTTAGCTACGAAACTATATGTGAACGCGCTTTTTATAAGTTCGTTTTCATTGTTTTCAGGCAATCATGTTTGGCTCTTATTTATTACTACAGGAAAAATAGCATATTTTGGAGGCAAAATATGTACAAGGACAACGGCACATCATGCTATGCAAAACTGTCAAAATATTCAATCGATTTTTAATTTTATCTCCAAGCATTAGAGTTAACTATACATTTGGGGAAATTTGACAGTTTGTGGTAACCTGATGTGCTGTTGACTGCATCAATGAAACTCATTTATATGTGCGTGACTGCACAAAAAATATTGTTCCTAAAACTTTACCTAGTTATTTCATAGTGTTTAACTGCAAATGAGAAATTAATGGCTCAGACATAGAATATGACGCAGAATTTATCTACGTAGCAAATAGAGCCAGAAGGCTTCCTATTATGAGCACTATTATGTGTACGCTAGCTTGACGCCGGCTCGACAGGCGCTTCATATCTTCGTTAGTTGATAAGCATTCTCTATGAAATTTTTTCACAGCAGTGGCAGAATTTATGTAGAGAATCTTGGTATAACTTTATGTGCTGTAGTATTAGCCGTTTTCGAGCGTCAAGCTGGCGTACACACCTATCATAGTCTTTATCTCCTAAACTAAAGGGGAAGACTTTATTTCATTTTTACAGTAATTAAGCAGAACTTAACACTAAACATTGGTATATCACAAAACCGAAAATTCCGACTAGTGTAAGCTAACTCTACGCTCTCTCTGCCGAGTTCTACCAAAATTTAGGGGTCCAACTGGTCCAACCCCCTCCACGGGGTAGTTAGAAATTCCCATACAAAAGAAGAATCGTTTTTTTACCCACTTACAAAGATTTAAACGCAAAATCAAAGCTATTGAAGGTGTAAGTTTGCTTAGATGATCTTCAGATATTGTGGGAGCTTACCTAAAAGAGATTACACGGAGTTCCCATGGGAACAAATTGTAGGGCGTCCGCTAGTTGATATGTACGATTGGTGGTTCAGGCGCAGCCCCTCTATATTTCAAACTATTATAGCTGCGACTGAAACACCAAACTTACATATCAACAAGCGTCCTTCTTAAAATTCGTTCCCATGGGAACTCCGTGTAATCTCTTTTAGGAAAGATTCCACAATATATTTATACAATGTTCAGTTTTAAAATTTCCCCCTTGCCCATACTTACTTACCCCCTGGGAGGGGTAGGACACATAAATTTTTGTAGGACTCGGCAGATCCTCATTTCTAGTGCCTAGATAAAGTTATAAACAAAGTTTCATTGATGATTTAGTCTTACTTTACCTGTACTAATTTATGGAGGTTGTATTACATTATACCTACTATTGACTTTAATATTATCATCAGGACAATACAGGGCCCTTGATCAGAAGAAAAAAATAACAAGCAATTTGCTCAGTGATCGATAAAAGACTTCATAGTTTCATATTAAGACCGTTTGTGACGCACTTGTGTAAAAGATTACAAAAGAAGATGGGCTAGATGGCCTGATGCCTCCGACGGATCCATTTCTTCTAAAATACTGAATGTTTCGCATTAGATTTTTTTCTGACCTAGAGTGACAGACAACCTCTTCATTTGTAAGACCTTGCCATCTTATGTAACGCAGTATTGACAGGAGAAGGTTTTGAAGGTGATCCAGATGACCTGATGCTTGAGAAGTTAGATTCAAGTTTTTCTCTCATAATAAGAAAGTTTTATAAGTTAATTTTTTGGCCCTTATATGCTATCATAATGTTATATGTGACATAGCTAGCGTCGTTAGATTTTATCACAGGATACTAGATAGTAAGTTCTTCAAATCTAACACAACAAAATGCTAAATATTTCCTAGTTTTAAAAAAAATATACTCATACATTCCTCTTTATTATATTAGTGTAGGTAGATGGGTATTTCAATATAAATCTTCCTTTTAATGCAAAACTTTTATTCAATCACAAGCTAAAGTGTGTAATAGTAGAATTTTGTTTACGTTTATGCACTGGAAGTCAACATTTCGTTTGAACCATCTTCATCAATTTTGTATGGAAGTGGTGTTGTTAACGTTGGTGGTCCTTTATTTAGATCCCGCGTAGGTCGTTGTAAATTCTGAAAACAAAAATATCTAGATGTTACAAGTTAGGTAGTATCTACCTAAGTACATACTTAGTTGCCCTATATTTGTTACGAGGATCTAGGTAAGGTCAGAGGTTGCCAAACTTTTTTTTCTCATAGACCACTTTCAAAATTTTGCTGGTTCCGGTCGACCCTTTGCAGCAACATATTCCCAAAACTAGACAAAAAATGTGAAGATTAGATCTAAAACTATGGAAATCTGCGTTGCGGTTGAATTCCAACCACGAATTAACAGTTTTTGAAAAAAAAAAGCGAGAATTGATTGTTTAATTAATTAATTGATTGTGCTGTGAGTGGATGTCAAATAAGTAAATTAGTGAGTCCTTTACTCACTTTTTCTCACTCAAGCCTACATTTTAGTTCTACTATCCAGACAATGTTCGTGGACCCCCGCTTAGGAATTGTCAACTCACATTTTTTCGTCACGCCAACGTAGACCCCCGTCGAGTCTCCCGTGGATCACTTTGGGAATCAATGATCTAGCTAGGTTATGCCTATCAAAGTAAAGGGCCGTTTGCTAGTTGTACTTTTTTGGATGATCCTTATAATCAGGGTCCATTAAAAATCTCTCTTCTCATTTGCCAGTCCAATCTGGAGTTAATTGATTGAGACAGGTGACAAGCTCTTGGAAGTATTTGGTTTTGACCCCCAATGGATAGACGCATACAAGAACACAAGTAGATGCTCATTTTGACGTTGATAGGATCACTCGTTTTGGTTGAAAGGCGTGTGATTCAAAGAGTTTTTACTTTAGGAGGTAATCCTTAGGGTAAATTTTACCTTTGTCATGTCATCAACATTTGAGATAAGGCCAGGTAACTACTATTCAATGAAAAAATCAACCACTTAGTTGGTTCTTAGGTACCTAAAGAAACTCCCAGTTTATAAAATAGTGAATATAATGTACTTAGTTATTTTACCGAATTCTGTGCTGTTTCATCATTATCCTCCACATCTTCATGTTCAGACTCGTCAGAGTCTAAATTATCACTATCTGTGTTATCTTGTTCTTCGTGACTGTGTTCTTTATTTTCTTCATCATCTTCTTCATTTTCCAGGTTTTCATCCTTTTCATCTAGTGGTTCCCATCCAGTGTCTACAATATCTGTGAAAATAGTAGATATTTTTTTTATTTTTTTCATTACAACGCCGAATTGTATGTTGTTTCCGAGTCAATCTTTTAGCATCTTTACAAGACAGTACATCAGAATACACATGGTGACCTCAATGATGCCCTTATCTGGTTTATAATGTCGTTTTCGTAGTGCAAGTACTGATGTAGGTACTGCTGTAGGTTTGTACTGTTATTGCGTTCTTACGTATGCTAAATATTTAAAAAAGCATTGTGAAAAGACCGTTAACTTAACAATAAACAATCTTAATAACTCTCTTGATCGGTTTTTCACTCTACTACCTCTGAATCTCAAAGAGCCCCTTCTGCTAACAGGCTTGTCTTCGCTAGGGACTTCTATGATCACTGTTGGAACTACGTCTATGGTTATTCCATTTGGTTTTTTCTCTCCTTCTTTACTAGGATCGTCTTCGTCTTTGTTCAGCTGAAAATTTGGTCAAAATCAGTTAACTTAGGCATTTATGTTTTTGCAAATAAAAATTGCAAAATATGCGTTTTTAAGTTATTTATTACTAGCTTCCCGCGCGGGACTTCGTTCCCGTGGGAATTCGGGAAAATCATGTACCCTATGTCCATCCCGGATAATGTAGGATTCTAATGGTGAAAGAATTTTTCAAATCGGTCCAGTAGTTTCGGAGCCTATTCAATGCAAACAAACAAACAAACAAACAAACAATCAAATCTTTCCTCTTTATAATATGTATATAGATGTTCCCATTCATTTAAAACTAGTAGGCGTGGGTATGTATGTATATGTGGATGACTTCATATAATGCTATTGATTTTATTGGAAAGTAAGACCTTACTTGCGCGAAAGAAATACTGGGCTCCTGTAATTTGGTAGCTCTTTCTTTCCCTTTCATTATCTTTTCATCTTCTTCCTTTTCAAGACGTAGTTTATGCGCTTTATCGGTTCGCCACATCTGAAAACAGGCATACATTTAGTCGTCAATTCGAACTCAGGAGGAGAATGTGTGCTATGACTTCTAACGATTAAAAAAATTCACAATAGTCATATTAGTTCTGTAGGATCCTTGAGAACAACTACATCATCACACAAGGAAACATATGGCGATGGCGCATCAGCCAATGATCTTACATTTTTAGTCGACAAATTCATATTGTCGCTTAATTTTTGATGGAGTGTGACATATCTTGAGCGAAATATAACGCTCAGTTGAATCTTACAACAAAAAGGAATGATTATGCAAATGAAACATGCGCTGCTTTGCCTCAGAAAGCAAACGGTGCCTCTGAATTTTGGGACGTGTGAGTTACTTTTAACGTATTCAGCATAATATAATTGGTAAATAGCATAACTTACATGGTACCCAGTATAACAGAATCCAAGGACTAGAATGACAATTAGACCTATAAAGATCTTGTCTGTATTATCCTCCTCATCGTCAGGTTGTTGGTATAAAGTGTCATATGGAACCCTCGACGGAGGATCTTCAACCCAAGTTTTGTCCACGCTCTGGAATGAAAAGGTACTAAAAATCCAAAAACCTTTCGATTTTGTGGGTCGGTTTTCATAGGTAATCATCGCTTTAAAATATTAGTCTTAACTATAACGCCTTTCCTCTTTTGGTGTTAGCTCCTTTAGTATATTCTGTTTGACTGTTCGCTGTTGCTTCGTCGATGGTTCTTATTCTAAACTATAGCCCTCAGAGAGGACTCTGTGTGTACGAATTACGAATCCTAACGATAATATTATGTCCTAAACATAATCTGACATAACGAGTATCTGTCAACAGAACGAAGGTAGGTATAATTATGTCAATTTTATTATTAGCACTAGTTTATTGGAAATGATAATTAATAACATGCGATGCCACTCTATATGTATATTTTGTAAATCTACTTACTATAAGAAAGCTGCCATTATGCGTAGGTCCCAACTGATCGTGCTCAGGCCAGGCTTCGTCAAAGTCCGCCGAACACTGAGCGCTCCTAACTCCCTGCGCATTCACTACGTTTACTTTCTCGGCGTCAGAGCGCGTGTATAACATGTATTCCTCCAGTGGTTTCATGCTACTTTGATTGTTGATTTCTACGAAGATGTCTGAAGGCAAAATTGGATGACAATCTATGATTCATAAAAACCCTATTCTGCTATATCCTCTTGCTAAGCAAGAATTGCCTGAAAGGGGTCGCTTTGTTTAGCGGTAAGACCCCATTTGCGCATTAACAGTTTGTTAAACTGCGCTTTACGTGAGCAATAAAGTATTTTTAAATATCTCTACATTAATTTTATACTTACTAGAAAGACACCCATTGTATCCTTTATATATTTTAAGTCTGGGATCTGTAGTATTTAAGCCTCCAATTTGGACCTCTTGAGAACCAACGTCAAGAGCTTCCCATAAGTCCTGTGGAGGGAGTTTCTCTAGTGGTACCTCAATCCTGTCGATGAGGAGTTTGGCATCGTCTCCATGTCTTGTATAGTAAACTGTATGACGTGCACCTGGAAACCAATTAGACCTGGTTGGTTAAAAGTGATATTTCAAATGTACTTAGTTCGGTGCTATTACTGATCGTGCAAAACTCAGGCATATAAGAAAGTAAATGTAGTAACGTAATTTCCGGTTATTATGCCGCATTGTTAAGATCGACCTCCTAGAGAATATTATTAAAAGACTAGCTTTCCGCCCGGGACTTCGTTCCCGTGGGAATTCGGGAAAATAATGTAGGATTGTAGCGGTGAAAGAATTTTCCAAATCGGTTCAGTAGTTTCGGAGCCTATTCAATGCAAACAAACAATCAAATCTTTCCTCTTTATAACATTAGTGTTGATTCACAATGATTGATACAATACTATATTTATGGACATTTTTGATAAACATACATACCATTCAAAAAGTTTCTATTTTTCACTTCAGCACCATACGCAGCTTCTTCTCTATCTTCCTCGAATTTTAAATAACCGTCTTGTGTTATCGCGACGAGCAGGTAATAACTTCGTCTGAAATTACACAATTTTAAATTAGCAACAAAGTTATGAGGACGGTGGTCAAAAAGATATATGTACCAAATCTGTAACCAAAGATGGGAAACAAAAGCCTCATTTATCAGAAATCAATGTAAAGCTTTAAACGAAAACAAGTATGGATATGGAATACCATGAAACGACGGTGATCCTGATAAAATAATGAACGAAATAAAGAACTGGACGAGCAATGCTCGAGACAAAGAGGTTGACGAAGAAGATACGTACTTGTTCTCTGTTTGCACTAATAGAAGGACTGTGTTCTTCTGTCGAAGATCGTTGCTAGAAAATGCCAGTTTGATTTTTACCTGTAAAAGAAATTTTCATTAGCACAAATTGTTACTTTATTAATCAAACGATGATATAAGCCTGTTATATTATGACATCGCAGTGAAGCAGAACAAAAATATTCAGAAAATAAGAAAGGTCGTTGAAGGTCTGAACTTGCTGAGCAGTATAGAGCTATTTACCTTCCAAATCGGTCCAGTAAGCACAAACTTCCTCTGCAATATGCTCTCTCCATTAAAGTCAGCACCTTTCTCTTCCATGCAGTATTCTCCGAAGTAGCTCGTAAGCTCACAGTCACATGTGCTCTCTTGGTTTGTGAAGTTCTCTGTGCAGATTCCTCCGTTCTTGCAAGGCTCTGAATCGCATTTCATGTTGCATTCTGGCAGGACTCCAGTTAAATCTATTGAGGGTAATGACAAGTATCTAAACTGATTAAAATGACTAATATCGAGACAAACTGCTAGATATATTAAATAAGAGATGGTAGTCGTTTTGAGATAAAAATGATCATGATTTTATAAATAAGTACGGACGGGGAATTGAAAAGCAAATAATAGAACAGAAACCCTTTATTTTATGGACAGTTTTATAAGTATCATAAGGTAGACAGAAGTCACGTCACGTGCATGCAATGAGCACCTCTACAAAATCTTAAAAAAAAAAGAACATCAATTTAGTAAAAAATTGACACACCTTGCTCTAATTCTTGTTGAGCCTTTCTTGACAAATCGACGACATGATCAGCAATTTTGAATCCTCTAACGCATCCAACGTATCCTCCTTGTGGTAGTTCAGCTGCTCTTGGTGCGAGATGTAAAGAATAGGAATCATAACCACCCAAGTTCATTTGGAAGTAATCTGTTGGCGGAGCTGGGGGCCTTTGGGGACGTATCACCTCTGTAATTTATACAACAATAATGAGAAAATTTCTTGTAATCAGAGACATTATCAATGTTAAACTCAATGTGTTCCTTACCGAATTCTGGATTAATCCAAGGCTTATTGGTGTAATTGGTTAACAATCTTGCTGTTCTATCGATTGTCGTATTTTTCTTATTCACGTGTAGCGTTGTAGAGTTCCACGTCCTTATTATAGCAATTTGTACACTTTCTCCTTTGTTAATCTTCTCGTTTGTTACATTCATTTGTATGATTTCGTCATCATCATTGAAAAGATATATTATTTGAGTTCCATTATGTATGAATATGTGTATAAAATTATTCAAGTTGTCATTTGCATAAAGCACTAAAGCGTTATGATCGTATGTTCTTAAATTCATTAAAACGTTTTCCGTCATCATTTTCTTCAATCTGTTTTTTTCAGCATCTGTTGCATTGTCTACTAGATAGTTCTTTTTCAGGTATGCTTCTGGCGTTTGAAATGTTAAGGCTTTCTTGTTTATATCTGCAAAGAAGATGTTTCGAAGACTTTATTCTTATTGAACTATCGTCTTATTATTTGTGTAGGCCAATACTTACTCTCTTCACAGTGGTTTCCTAAATGAGCCCAAGGATTCTTACAAATGCATTCATAACTAGACCACAATTCTTTGCATGTCGCTTTATTTTGACAAGGGTTCGGCACACATGAAGGCTTACAGTCCTTGATAATCTCTGATAAATGCACCGACATGTAGCTGTAGATGTCGAGGATTTCGCCATTTACTACTAAGCCTCTGAAGCAACCTATGAGTCCTTGATTTACTGCGGATTTTTTGAGATGTTCTCTGTGGAAAGTAAAACATGTTCATGATTTTTGTGTCTTTATGACTTCAACTGATCTTACAATAATTCTTAGTAATTGTAGTCTTCAAAGAAAGCGAAATAAAAATTATATTATATCTATGAAGTGTCTTGGTGGGTAACGGAAAGGTACAAAAAAACAGCATGAGAGATAAGGGTTTGCCATGTATAATCCTTTCAAAAGTAAAAACTTACGCAGTGGCACCACCAATGAACATGGACCCTTCAAATGGTCCGAACTCTTCCTCCAATAACAGGTTCAGCATCTGGTATTCCGTGTTCAACATAAACCTCACGTGATAGAAGTTGTAGTCTATCCATATTTTGTGCCATTCTCCTCCATTCAGTTTTCGTTTGGAGTTTATTACCAATTTCCTTGTAGTCCCAGTATTTAGGGTAAAATTAAACGTTAGTTCGTGTTCTGCAAGTTGTAACTTATATTGCGATACTACTGTAAGGTCCGTATTACAGAACGCACCTCGGACTTTTATCTATACTTAAGTAGCAATCGTCTATGTGATTTTAATATTGAGAGAAAGAGACAATCTATACCTAAGTATACATCAAGACTTGAGTCTCCTTCTGTAATACTGGAAAAGTTTGCCGTCATTATTTATTAAAATACTACATTATAGACAGTCAACTTAGAATGGAATTAAAATAATTAGGATTAAGGTTGCTAATTGTAAAAATCTTAGTGACTGCAATCCTAAGGTCTTCCATAGTGACATGGATTGGAATCGAATCAAAATATAATTAATGTATTACGATGTCAATAGAGGATTTATTGGTTCAGCTTTTTGTTGCAGTTAAATTATGATACTCATACATCAGTCTCATAGAAGACTTCGAAAAGAATGTTACCTAAGGTATTATCTTTGAGATTGTTTTGATTTTTTTTAGCCGTAATACTTACCACTAGTCAAAGCAACCATAAAAGAAGGGTAGTTAGGACGTATAGGGGGTTGAAACAACAATATGGCACTGGTGCCCGTGGTCCTGAAACTGAAAGCTATATCTCCTTTCCTCCAACCAGGTACTTCGATATACGATTGAGATGTTGTGAATGTAACAACATAACGTTGGGTATCTGAAAACAAAAATGACTTTTTCATAATATTGGCTTTCTCTTATCGTGTACTCGAACTTGACTAACCCTAGTGCCATTTTTATCTTATTGGCCTATTTACTGTTTGGTCTAATATTAGGATATTTGAATAAAGTTAATTAGTATGTTTACAAGTTTCTATGTCATTAATCATCTAAACCAGGGGTTCCCAACCTTTTTTTGTCTACTGCCCACTTTAAGAATAAATTATTTTTTAACGCCCCCCTTTTTAAACATACTTAAAAACCGCTAAGTACTTATAACTGATTATTGAAACGCAACTTTATAGTATTCGGACAGAGTATCTTTTATTGAAAATAAAACAAACATAATCAATTCTTATATAAAAACTAATGTGAAGGTTGAATCTGATGCTGTTCAATAAGTTTGTTGATATCAGGTTCCAATTTACTCAAAAACAGCCGCAAGTCGCCACGTTCGGTAACACGCAAACGATTTCTCTTTTTAGTAAGCAGCGTTGCCACAGCACTAAAACCACGTTCACACAAATATGACGATGGGAATGCTATCAAGAATCGTTGAACAATTGACCACAATCCAGGGTACAATTGCAGGATCGGTTTTTGAAGCCAAAATTCTTGATATCCATTTTTGAACTTGATTTTTATTTCTTCGTTTGTTGTCAATTCTATAAGTTCTTCTTCCAGCTGAGGTGACATTGCTATGTTGACATTTGAAAACGGATCTAACACCCAGTCTGGTATTTCCAAGTTTAAAATGTCCTGGTATCGTTCGGTGAAGTCAATGTGGAGGTTTTCCAAATGTTGGCAGTAGGCAAACAAGTCGTCGTTACTGCAGGATACTGATAAATTCGGAAAATTGTGAAACTCACGTCTGCCCATATTCTTTTTGTGCAGAAGCAGTTTGGCTGCGAAAGCAGCGACGACATTTTTTGTTTTAATTAAATTTAGTTCATCGCCTTGCAGTTGGAGGTTCATGTCGTTGAACAATTTATACAGGTCTGTCATGTAAGCTATATCATTCTTTGATGTTATGAGCTTGTTGCGCAGTTCTGTATCTTTAGTTTCCAAGAACTCTATCACAGAGTCAAACAGGTTGTAAAATCGAATCAGACAATTGCCTCTTGACAGCCAACGAACTTCAGTATGAAGCAATAAACGGTTGAAATCTTCGTCATTAGTAACACAAAGCTGATGAAATAATCTATCATTCAAAGAGCTGCTACGGATTTTATTGACTGCTTTGATGACATATTGCAGTGATTGAAATAGTCGTTCACTTAAGTTTCTAGCAACCAAATGTTGTCTATGAATAACGCAATGTATAGCAAGGACATCTGGAATTTTATTTTTTAAGTACGCTATGAAGCCTTTATGGCGCCCTGTCATAGCCGGAGCGCCATCCGTAGCAACTGATATAATATTTTTCAAAGGAATCTCTTTCTCTTCACAAAACTTTTCCAATGTATTGAATATGGTTTCGCCTTTTGTATCTGTCTCCAAATTTCTGGCAAACAATAGTTCTTCACGTATTTTCTCATCTTTAATAAACCTCACGTAAGATAGCAACAACGCTTCATTAGTTGGTAAAGTAGACTCATCGAGCTGAATTGAGAATTGACTAGTCCTCAGATGATTGCACAATGATTCTTCAATGTTTTCAGCCATTTCATCAATTCGTCTTTGCACAGAATTATTACTCAAAGGAATTTTTCGGATAATATCTGCGGCCGGTTTATGAAGCACAGTAGTTATTACTTCCTTTATTGCTGCCAAAATTAACTCTTCTCCGATGTTGTGTGGTTTGCCTTTTTGAGCAATTAACAAAGAGATATTGTACGAAGCTCGAAGTCCGTCGTCATCTTGCTTAGCAGCCGCCGAAAATAGTTTTGATACACTTGGCTGAGTATTATGCTTCTTCTCTAGGTCTTGAAAATATGCTACATTCTTGTCTTTCTTATCTGGATGCATTTTATTCAAATGATCTTGCAGTCTTGAAGGCTTCATTGCTTCGTTCGAAAATGTTTTTAGACATAGAAGACACAAAGGCGACGACGGGTTTGTGGGATTTTCAATAAATCCGAATTTAATATATTCCGCAGAGTATTGCCGTCTCTTCTTTTTTACTTCCGACATTGTTTTGTTTTGAGAAATACGTAAGTGTTATAATGAAGTACTGCTTATCTATTATGCGCGAAACAGCAAATGAAAATAAAATAAATTTACGTCGTTTATATAGGATTGCATAAGCAGCACGCACCAACAGGAATAAGACAAACGTGCATAAACTCGTTTATCTCATTCGACGCCCAATCGTACTCGACAAGCAAGAACAAGTATTATAGAACCAGCCGATTGATACAGGAATGTACAAATCGGATTATTTAACAAAAACTTGTTAAAACATGATTGCCCGCGGTCTATTATATCGAACCGAGTTTGAGCTATATCTTAATTAATATTAGTTGATGTTCACAAGATGTAGTCGAGAGTCGAGAGCTCAGTCGGTGTCTAAGAGTCTTCCTAGCTAGGTAGATGAAATTATAAATCGACCCCAAAGCCCTACACAACGCCCCCTTTTTTTTCTGGGTCTCTTACCGCCCCCCTTTAGGCCTGCAGCGCCCACAAGGGGGCGTTATCGCCCACGTTGGGAAAGACTGATCTAAACTAATTGGTGCATGCTTGTGCGTTTTTCACAACAGCGTAATATTATTACAAAAATTGCTACTTACTAGTTTCAACACATTCCAAAGGTCCCAAAGTGATTCTACCTTGGGCCTCTTCAGTGAGATCTTTTTGCTGAAGGAAGAACATCTCTGTGATACCCAAACTTTTTGGGTCCACGAGTGTTCCTTCATCGGAATGCCATTTGTTATCATTGGCGTCACAATTGCAGGACTGGGTGGGATTCACACATGTGGCATTTACACCGCAGGGGCAGTACCCTCTGAAAGTATGCCTGCTCGATATATGAAACACGTAGCATAGGTGATAGGATGACCATGACCATTCCAAGGAAGTTAGGTTGAAATATTGTATTTAATTTTGAAAATTTGAACACCTCTGTAATACCTAATACCCAAACTTAGAGACATCGAAGATTAAAAAATGGACGAAAGGAAATTATACACATATTTATTGGGACTCTCTTAAGTCAGATGTCTTTATGAGTTTGAGTCAATAGGCTTCTTCTAATCTTGGACCACATATTTGTATCTGCGCTTAATTATTGTTAAGAAAAAACATATTTTTGTAAAAAAAGTTCAACTTGTACTGTCTAATCCCGCGATTTTTTTACTATACGCATAAGTATGTGAAATCTTCTTAATGTTAATAATGTAAATATAAATAGCTTTCCTTTAGATTTTTAAGATTTACACTATTTTAAAGGAAAAAAAATCCTTCAATCTAAATTAAACTGGTTACTAGATTACCTTGACACGTTCCCCAAAAAGTCAACAGTATCATTAGATGAAGATATGAACCATGTTGCACTATGCAGCTCCAGAGGGGCCATATTGCAATCATACTTAATGTACTGACGGCAGTAAAGGGAATGTGATATGAGCTCCTGTAGCATTTCAGCTGTAAATTCTCGGTACTTGATTTTGAAGCTGAAATCTTGGCCTGATGCTGAACGTACGTCCTTAAATATGAATGAAGCCATTAGCATATTTAATTAACGTGCACACCTTTGTAAGTTTTACCCTACAGATTTTCTTGGGGACAACTTAAAATGTAACACAAATATTTGTCGTACCTATGTCAACTTCATAGGTCCCACCTTCACTACTTTAAATTTTGTTCTGTTGGGCAATTGGAAATCTTAAAACACAGATAGGGACAAATCGTTATAGGCAGGATGGTGATTAAAATGGCAGTTACATCGAAATTACTTTGGATAAAAGGAAAAACTACTTATAAGTAATTTGTTAAGATTTAAGTGTCTGGTTTGCTGGTTGCACTTTTAACTATAATAACTAAGCGTGCATACTAGCTGAAAGGAAAATATGGTGATAATGATTCGTAAGGCGCACCAACACTGTTCAACTCGAAAATTATAACATTTTTGTCTAAATTCTTACCACTTGACTCGGCAAGTTATGTTCAACAACAGTGATAGAGGAATCTGCTTCTATTTCTCTGAATTCACATTTTACATGAGCCGGAGGGAACTTGCCATTTCCATCTATGTCTATTAGATAAACATCGTTTCTTGTGTAACCTAAGAGAGCGAGTTCTTCACAGGTTTTCCTGAATGTGGCAAAATGGCAGTTTTCACCAATGTATCCTGAAAATATCAATAATTAATTTTTGGGGGTTTATAGTTTCTACACTCACAAAGAAATGGCAATTAATTAGGTTCGACTTGGTTGAATTGAATTAATGAATCTTTTAAGAAATAGATTTTTGTAATCTTTGTATGAAAGGCAGTTTTTCCACTGTGTTTTTGACATAATTATTAAAACTTTATCTTAATTAAAATAACATGTTATGTTGCCCTTTTAAATAGGTAATGAGTAAATTGTATTTAATTTATTTTTCTAGGCAATTTGCTTCTTTTATTATTATTCATTTATTGTATCTATGCTGTGTTATAATATCAGCCACTTCAGCCTTTTATGTCGTCGTCTTCTTTGTAACATTTGTAACATGTTCATTATTGGGTTTATTATTATGAACAACTACATAAACGCCGTTCATTTTTACTAATCAATTAAAAGTATTTGGTTTGTCAGTTTTAGTACCTGTATTTTCACAATTACAAATAACCCGATCTTCTCTGATAGAGCAAATCCCTCCGTGTTCACAAGTGTTGGGTCTGGTGCATGGATCTACATATCTGCAGTCATCTATAGCTACTTCTCCTACTACCCTTTCAGTATTGATGACGAATCTGGAATAACACACTCTTGTCATGTTTTGTGTGTTAACAACGTAATTTATTGATAGTGAAACGTTCATTGATTCTTAAACAAAAGTAAATCATGTTGGATAGATGGTACATTCAGATATAATTGACTGTATGGAAAAGCGAGATGTAGTTTTTGACTATAATCATCTGAAAGAGTAACTGTGCTTGATCTGTTTTAGCTGCAGATTGTCTTTATAATAGTTACTTTAATACATACCGCGGTTCTATAAGCAGTCCATTGATTTTGATGTTCCTCATACATCCGATCAGTCCTAAGTTGGCTGATTTAAGGCCACTGCCGATAACGATTTTGTCTTGCAGTTGAAAGTCTAAACCTGCAAAAGGAGGTGCAAACACACTGGTATGATTTTCTTCACAATACTTAACAAATTTTGATAATAAGGACATAAAAATCACAGATTACTTCTATATTTTATTCAAAATCAAACAGTTTAGCCTTACCAAACATCTGTGCTGGTTTATTGTAAGGTCCATCAACAGTCAATTTTATTCTCCCTTTTTTATAATCTAGTTCCACAGTGTGCCAATCGTTACTGACATTGAATTTCACTGATTTCAGTACTGTTACATTTTTACCTACGTCTGGTACTAGTTCAAATCTTATTTCTTCTTTTACCATTCGTACCTGAGACAGAACAAAATAGTTAGAGCATGCAAAAAATGCGTCAACTAAATTTTGTAGCTGCTTAATTTTTTCTTACCTCCCAATACCCTTGCCCAGAGGTTATCTGGCTATAAGCTAAAACAGCCATATTCTTACTTGTTTTAAACTGAAATCCCAAGTTGATACTAAGACTTTGGTTCAACGGCCACCAAATATGAGAAGTCGCAAAGGGATACGTTATCGGTATCACTTCTATATCGATTTCCTCAAACTCTGGTTCAATTAACACTCCTATGTAGTGTACTTTAGGATTGTGCTGCTTTAGTTCATATAAAATTGAGACGTCGTTGTAATATACGTATTTCAAGTTTCCAGCGAAATTGTTAAATGACTTCAAGCCTTTCATTTTGTACAAGTCAGGGCCTCCGCAGATGTAAATTTCTGGGTCAATACAAACGTATTTGGCATCGCCTGGGACTTCATATTGAGCTCTTATGTGGTCTAGATATACAAAGACGTACTTTTCTTGTAATATTACTGTAAGATTGTGCCATTGGTTTTTATTGACATGATCGCCTAGGTAATCTTCCACAGCTCCATCGCCAAGGTCTATTTGTATTGCAACTTTTTCCCGGTGTATAGAAAGAGCAATGTAATGATGTTTGTCATCTATCTGCCCACTTGCATAGAATAGTGCGGAGTCATCGAAACGAGTCTGAAAAGTTCAAAGATTCAAAGTCACATCCTTATAATTTTAAATAAATAGACACAAAACTTGTATCGCAATAAAAACGTTGAGATTATGACCGAGGTCTTGTTTCGTAAGACAAATGGCTATAAATTGTCTGGTTTCTGACGTCAGAGGCAGCCAAGTGCGCAAATATCTAGAAATCCGTTTTTTAAGCAACAGGTCTATCGATAACGAAACCACTATAGCAGTCTTCGCTTAGATAGAGTTTTAATTCATTTTAATTATAATGAACTTCATTCATGGTATCTAAGTCGATTGTTTCCTGGACGGCTGTCGCATTAAAATGTTAAGGAAGGACAAGCAAACTCACTTTTAAATTTATAATTCGTCAATATGGAGTTTGTGTGACCTACCAATCTTCTCCTTGTCTTTACGTAGTGACGTAAAGAAAAACAAAACACATACACCTTTTCTCTTTTTAGCAACCCTTGCCTAGAGGAAAGACAACAAAAGTCCAAACACAGAAGAGGCAATATGACTTAGTACAATACAATATAATACGCTTTATTGCACACAAAAAAACATGACCTTAAAACAAAAACAAATGTTCATCTTAACACTTTACACTTTAACACATTTTTTTTGTTCTTCATCTTGTAGTGTTCAATGCGGCGGTCTTATTGCTACAGAGTAATTTTTTCGAGGCAACCGAGGGGGTTAAGGAAACCCGCACCAAGTAATATCTCCTAATGGGTTAGTAATATCTCCTAATAGACACGATTAGATAAGAAGTCATCGACATATAAGGAGTGTTATGATGTAATGTCAGCAAAAAAACGTTTCCGTGACTACTGAAATTTTACCTTGAAGTGCAAACTGACTCGAGTGTTGGTAGAATGCACTCTGTCCTTCCAGTCGTACACCCGATAAGACACGTAGCTCGATCCGCGCAATGTTAGCACTGTTGCCGCTGTAATGCAATAGTTTTCTTCATTTTTGTTATTCTGTTGTTATGAAATAAGACTTATAGTCCAAATCAGAGAATAAATAAAGAGCACTCTATACTTAGTTCTTTCTGAGAATTCGTTGAATTTACAGAATTTGAGCTAAATAAGATACTTGTAGATGCTGATTTGGTTTCTCAGTAAAATATGCCAGAACAATATAAATAAAATAATGCCACTCTTCTTCTTATCGTGTAGGTATAGTCAGTATGTAGCGAACTTGGCTAACCATAAATTAATTTGAACTTGAAACACTCATAAATAAAGCCATACACTTCAAGGGTGGCAATTTGGATTTATCTTGTATCGTACATTTATTGGGAGGCATGCAAAGATAGACACAAAATACACCTAGACCAGCTTTACATACAAAAATTTCCACCGACTAAGAATCAAACATAGGACCGTCGATTTAAAAGCAGCGTCACGATCTCTTTAGGAAACCGGTATAACATCATAAATAAATAATACCTGGTTTCCTTATTTCTATGATATGTATAAATTAATATCTTTTAAAAATGCGCTTAACTAATAGACAGTTACATTCGTTGAAGAAACGCGACAAAAATTCTGTACTAAATTGCTATAATAATATTTTATAAATATAATAAAACTTAATCGTAAACTTAATCGTATTAGATTTTTATTTAATTGTGACTTTCGGTTGCGTAGGTACGTTATTTATAAAATGGAATCCTTTTCGTGATCCTCAATTTCATTTATTTTAATCTTCTCTTGGAAATCAAGATGACCTCATTGCATTAATTATTACTTACTATAGTAATCGAGAATCTCATGTAAGGTTTTACATCTTGATTTCCAAGAGAAGATTAAAATAAATGAAATTGAGGATCACGAAAAGGAGACCATTTTATAAATAACGTACCTACGCAACCGAAAGTGACAATAAAATAAAAATCGAATAAACAATAACGATCGTTCACGAAATAAGATCACAATTCGGAGCAGTCGTAACGTTTTAAATATTGCAAAAATACGTAACTTAAACATTAAACAACTATTGAATTGGTGAAAGTAAAAGACTTGAATTCTTAACATAATTAAAAAGATTGTAATAAACATAGGTGTTTAATTATGTTAAAACAAAGAAGAGACAGATGATAGCGAAGATTATCTTTTTGGTAGTGAGGTTATAAAAGGGCTTTGGAGTGACTTTCTTAAAAGCGGTATTGTTATGGCTTTCGAGGTTTCGTCTTTTGCATAACATTGCGGTAATCCAGTTACTGGTACATCCGTTTCGGTGTTCAACCTTTATGACTTAAGGAGTTGCCAGTGAGAATATGACGCGTTTGGAAAGGAAATCTTGTGTGAAAGTGTTCCCAGCATTGATAGAGAAAATTTCATTGTAGAGCAATTTTCCCTTTCGAATCATAGAGGCCGCAATTTATGTTGTTAGGGTTCCGTAGTAATCTACGAACCCTTATAGTTTCGCCATGTCCGTCTGTCCGTCTGTCCGCGGGTTTCCTAAGAAACCCTTGGTACTACAGAGCTGAAACTTAGCATGATTATCATATAAATCACGCCGACAGAACTGTAGAGTAAAATCTCGGAAAAAAATTTTTTTTCTGGTGTCTCCCATAGACGTGAAAGGGCGATGAATTTTTTTTCTCGCCAATATCATTGAATGGGGTATCATAGGATAGCATTTTAAAAGATAAAAGGGGTTTACTAAGAACGTTTTTCTATTCAGCACTCCGTTTGCGAAATATAAATTTTTAAAGTGAAAATTTTTGTCAAACACAAGTGTCCCCCCCTATACCTGCTAAACGGTTGTTTTTTAAAATGTGAAAAAATTCATGTTGGTAGAATATACAACGAAATTTAAAGGAAAACTATCACACATAAGTTGGTCCTTCAAGTTTGCGAGTAATAGTCGATCAAGTGCCAAACACTGTTGGGATTAATAAGAATGTATTTGAACCATGCTGCTACAGAACCCTACAATGCGCGTGGCTCGACACGCTCTTGGCCGGTTTTTTTTTTATTTCTTTTTCTTCATTTAGTATTATAGAGCTGACATCAACTTTTTTTATAATGTAAGTCTATAAAAAATGAGTTATTTTGAACTACAATTTATAGATGAATGGATTGTATTAGATATCTAATTTTGTGTACATACATACATACTAAGTTTTTTAAATACACGATGGGGTATGATACGAGTGTGATAGCTAAATATATATTTTTGGACAGCTGCTTAACGATTAAGATTTTCCCGTTAATAAAATAACTAAAAATAACTAATTTATCGCTACGGGTTCTTCCCACGAATGTCAATTTAATGTTAATGTTCGATATAGATATTTCATAATACTTACTATAAACATCACAAAGCTGCTCTTCATATAGAGTCCCGAAACAATCACATCTATATCCGTTGTACTCATTGATGCATCTAGAACCTACGAAGCACAAGTTCTCGACAGTCAGGCATTTATTTATACATCCCTCCTTGACATTTTCGTGTTTAGTTGCAATCAAAGGCACTATCGGTAAAAGGTCTGAGGCTGCTTTGCCGGAACTTAGAACCATATCGCTTATGCAGCCGACGAATGATTCTATTATGTATTTGACTCCATGTAGTTTTTCTTCGGAGCTTAGACCTGTAAATTTTGATGTAAATGTGAGCAAAGTAGAATATTTTGTAGAATTTACTAAACCCCCTTTTCTAGTGTACGTTTGTCTTCTTATTTCTTGTCTTACTCAATTATTGAATAAAAGCGGCCAAAGACGACATAAGAGATTCAAAAGCATACGATAGTATAGATAGAGCAACAGGTAACAACCTATTGATCTTCAATTCATTTAGAATTATAAACATGACATCAACTGCTCTTATTCATAGATACCTCGTTGTAGAATTATATGGGACCTATTCTTGTATGAAATTTTATACATGATTTTTAACTCTGGCAACAGGTTCTAGAACTATGAAATTCTTTGTTAGCATGGACTAAGTGCATTTTTTATACGTGTTGTATTGTACGGATAATTTAGAGCGAGAGAAGACTTGCTTTTTTATTTCAGTACATAAATAAAATAAGTAACTAAACTGCCGTTAACTAGTGTTAAATTTTTTTGTAGTAGTCCTTTATTTATTTAGGGGCCTTTATATATTTAGGCCTTGTAGATACAGATCGGAAGTGAAGGGAGGCGCAGCTGGGGAATGATTTAGCTAGCCCAAATACCAAACATTGCGAAGACAGCGCGAGTATCTTAGGAAACAGATATTGTACTTGTATTGTTGATGTGTAATATCATACAGCAACTGATATTAAGAGGATAAGAAGAAGATAGGTTTCTCTCTATCGAGGGATAGGAGATAGTGGGATGGTACGCTTTTTTTTAATTGAAATTGTATGTCTAAAACCTTGAAACCGAATGCCCATCGTCCAGAATTAAAGTTATTAAGTCCTTAATAGACCTGTCTACTAGCGCCAAGCAACCAATAGAGACAGTACCATAATTAATAGGAAACTTCCTATGTACCGTAGATTTATTGAAATCCACGAAAATACCAATAAATAAACAAATGCTTTGGAAATAAAAATGTTTGTAGACGCAAATCAAACTATAAAAAAAACAACTTCTAATATTATGAGAAGATTTTTCCACACGTGTTTAGTTTTTCTTTATATCCTTACCTCCTATTAAGATGACCGAAGTTAGATTGTCTGTTATTCCATAGTTTGTATCGAAACTTAGCCCCTGAAATAAAATAAGATAAAAATTACTAGATGTCTTATAGGTAAAGAAAACAAAAAAAGATCTAAAGTCTTGTATTATAAAAAAAGCTTATTCTTAGATGGAGACAAGATTTGGAAAAAAAGAATGAAAGAAGTTACTACTGAGATGTTTAAATGTTACATAAATTAAGAGTTATTACTTCAGCTGTATTGGGTTGATTTTATATTACTGGAACTGAATAAAATTATACAAATTTCAGAAAATGTATTTTGATGGTGCAAGTAAAAGGGCCAAGTTCATTCCAATTTAAACCTTATCAACGGTAGACAAGAGACATGGGTTGATTAAGGCAACAGACATATACAGGGTGTTAAGGAATTCGATCTTATCCTCTCGGGTGGTGAATCAGCCCATGAAACTGAACAACTTTCCCTAAGAACAAATGCCGAAATACGAAAAAAAAAAATTAACTTCCCAACAACATTTCGCAGAAAGTAGATAACTACCATTTTTTGCAGACTACAAAGCCTATTAGCAGAAAACCACAAACGAAAATGTCACTCATTTATTTAGATGATTTTCTGGTTTATAGTATTTTTTGTTTTTGTTGATTTTTTTAAAAGCGCTGAATCATTTTCGATAAAATTTATATGGGACCACCTTTGGAGTATACTATTTCGAGCCATAATTATCTAAGAAATCGGTGAACATACTTACATAAAAAAAATACATACAGTTGAACATAGGACCTCCTCCTTTTTTGAAGTCGGTTGAAAATAAATTGAATAATTCTAATATTAAAGAGTAAGAAGAAGCAATGTGTTAATTCGTAAACGTTAAGAGTTTAAATTCCTTTAATAAAGGTAGTTACTGTTTGCAAAGTTTAGTATCTAGGCTAAATAGCTTTCTTAATAAATTCCGATTTAACTAGCTTCCCGCCTGAGACTTCGTTCCCGTGGAATCGTTCAATATGTAGAGTAGCTACATAAAATTACCGCGGCCACAATATGCGACCGCAGCAGCGAATAAAGACACAGTCTTCCGACAGTCTTCCTACGACACTAAAGCGTATTATTTCTCCCCTACTCGACCCTACCATCGTCCAACGCTGGGACAACACTCTCACATTGGCGACCCCGACGTGTGAAACCGTGCGAAAGTCCGTTCAGTAGTTTTTAAGTTTATTGCGTTCAGACAGACAGAAGCGGCGGGGGACTTTTTTTATAATAATAGTATGTGATATGATATGATTTATTTTATATCCTACCTTTAAATAAACTTCTTCTTTCAGCTGGTCAACTTTAGCAATGAGTCTAGCGCCATGCACGTCAATGGTGACCACCACATTATGCCACTCGTCCCTGTTCAATGCTCTGCCTACGGTTACCGAAGTCAAGTGCTTGCCGAATACGTGAACCACTGAAAATGGTTAGATTGTCACCCAAGCTAGCGAAAATTAAGGATGTTAATCAGCTCTTTGCCCAAACAACGTGATTAAACCCGCACTTCTAGGAAAATTCGTTTTCGAAAGGCGCGCGGTCTTCCTACCCGTATTGGGCCTGCATGGTAGATTATGGCCAACATCCCCCCTGTATTTTGAAGGGATACCCGTGCCTCCCGGCGGAGACATATATAGGCGAATAAAAAAAAAATAGTTCCTACCTTTTAACTCTCCTTTTTCAACAATAACGTAGAGTGCGTAAGGGGGCATTTTGAAAACTGGGTTTTTGACGTTATGGTATACTAAAAGACCATGTGGTAATCTTGTTCTGAACTTGAACGAAATTTCTCTGCATAATCTGAAAAGCAAAAATACTTATGGGTTACCTACTCTCCAGATTTCACACAATGTGTGCTATGCCGTTATTCAAATGTAATATGCACCTGCCATTATTTGAGACTGTGAAAATGGAAAGGTATTGGTGGGGATAGTCTTTGAGGTTCAGAATAATTGTGTTGAGCTTTGTAAATCGTTCTTTTTTACTACCCCGAGAGTTGAACCTTTTACTAAACAAAGTCACATTTGATTTTGGGACTTCAAGGAACATAAATAAATAAATAATTGTATCTAAATCGGAATATGAATTTGACGCACAAGCACAGGCCTTTGCGCCGCTCCACTCAGATGGCGGTGAAACTACAAAAAGCAGGATGAATTCGCGATCAAATGTGAATAGCTGTCAAAGTGAAGTTTCGCTAACATCTGAGTGGCATGACTCGTGGGTCGTGCTTGGGATGCTGATCGATCGCTCTCTAATGAACCAAGAATCACCACGCATCGTCTTAGGGACCATCCATAAATTACGTCACACGTTAGGGGGAGGGGCGGGGGTCGACAAAGTGTGACATTGTGTGACAAGGGGGTGGGAGGGGTCATAAGTTTCGTGACGTCACATTTCTAAATGTGTTATGAGTATAAAATATTAACCACAAATTTAACCTCCTCAGTCCCAAGCACTCTTTTTTTACGTTTTTACATTGGTTGAGACAATGAGTTTTGAGTTCCCAAAAAAAATAACAACTCATATATTTATTATTATTAGAAAATTACAAAAAATGCTAAATATGTGACGTCATGTTAGGGAGGGGGGAGGAGTCTTACAAATGTGACCAGCTGTGACAAGGAGGGGGAGGGGGTCAAAAAATCATGAAATTCGTGTGACGTAATTTATGGATGGCCCCTTAGGTCACTTTCAGTAACATATAGGGATTGTTACTGAAGTAAGTATTGAGAGTTATTATTGCTAATCTGATCAAAAACTATTATCGATTCCATAATTGACCTTTGTTTGTCTATTTATTATTTGTTTCGATAAAAACAAAAGAAAAACACTGTCTTATCTTTACAATTGTCATATAATATCTTATAACAACATTAGCCATTTTCCATATGATTGTTAATGATGTCACAAGGTTATAGGAATAAAATAGACTTTTTATTCTATTCTGATTTTTATAGAATAGGAGTTTTATATTGTTCTATTTTTGTTTTAGATTGTAACCTATTAATGTTTAGACTAGGTATCTTGTGTTTGAATAAAGATTTACTTATTTATTGAGTTTATTAATAAATACCCAGGTATTGCATGATTTTTATTGCAAAATATGTCTGTTTGAGAAGCTATAAAAGTATACTAGAAAGTTTAGAAACACCTGAAAGGATAACATTTTCAGATAAGCAAGTACTACACTTTAATTTTCAATTCTAATCGATAAATTTTGTTTTGCTAAACATTTTTAGAAAACTTGACAGAAACTAAAACGAAAATGCATTTTTTCATGAGTTTTGTATGAAAATGTTGAAATTTTCGCCATATTTTTTCATTTTCGTCGTGCAATATCCCTAGACAGTATCGATGAGTATATATTCATAAAGAAGTCTCATTCATCATATGTTAGGTAATCACGTAATCCAAATGCTCTAACAAAGTGCTCTACTTAAAACCACTTATACGAGTATTTTAATAATATAAAGGAATTTAAGATATAAGAATTGACAGTACAAGGCTTATTAACTTTTCCTAGAAATTCACCTCAACTGAAACCGCTGTATAACATCCCCATCTAGTTGTATAAACGTGTTATCCTTTGCAAACATGAAGGTGGTATGATGTCCTGACTCAGCAAATGTAAGGAATCTATCCCTGTCACTCGGTGGTATTGGAGGTATTGCTGTCGCATATGTTGTCGATATGTTGACTGTTGTAGCCCGTGATGAAGAAAATGATGTTGATGATAAAGTAAGGGTTGTTGGTGGTAGAACTGGAACAAGAGAGACATTGGTGAAAGATATCTGGAAAAGATTTGGACCAGATAAGTACAGGAGAAAAGCGGTTAGCAGGAGTTCTGTAGAATAACACCCAGTTGCAGAGACGCATTAAAGATAATACTACTTTAAGTATCATTCTGTCACTTTCCATCTTGTTGACATAAATAAGGATGGCATTACATTTAAAGAAGCTTTAACTTTAATGAACGTTTTCGCAATTGAGTGTAAGATTAATTGAACCTTCTAAACAAGAACCGCACTGTGAAAATGGAAAGGTACAACTTTGGCGATGTCGTTAAGGTTCACAATTGTTGTGATCAGCTTTGCAAATCGCTCTCATAGACTTCCCCAAAAGTTGTACCTTTTACTTAACAAAGTCGAACACCTCTCACACTATTATTGCTTGATTATCTTTCATATACACTAGTAACACTAAATCTGCTTAATCTTCACTTACTCGTAGGTACAGAAATATCTATACCCGGTCTCGGAAAGTGCTAAAATACTATCCCAGCTAGATTTTTTAAGAAATGTGAAAGGGATGAAACATATGACCAGTATATGTCACAAATAAGACAAAGCAAGAGTGAGAAATGAATGCTAAATCATTAATTTCTCACTCTTGCTAATTCTCACTCACTGTAGCGGTGCGGTAGATTTGAAAGAAATCTACTATATAAAAATAAGTCGGGTTTTCCTTCCTGACGCTATAACTTCAGAACGCACGAACCGATTTCCACGGTTTTTCATTCGTTGGAAAGGTCTCGGGCTCCGTGAGGTTCATAAGATACTTTTTATTTAAAAAAAAAATTAGGACGTGGGCGGAGCCGCGGGCGGAAAGCTAGTAGCTCATATTTTAAGTCATGTTTTTTACGAAAATCTAAGTATAGAGATAAACCTTTTAAACTTTGTGCCCACTCATGTTTGGGATGGGGGCCCGATATACTAAGACACAGAGGATAATAGTTTTGGTATCAGCCTCTGACATTACAGTCATTGTACCCAGTAATAAGTGATACAGGAAATAGACATAGACATAACGTTCTTTATTTATTATAAATAAATATTATTATAATAAATATTTATTATAAATAAATAAAGATTTATTTTATTTATTGATGTTTTTAAACAAGATTTCTTTTTCATTCTTTCATACATACACTCACGCCTTATGTCCCTGTTGGGGTAGGCAGAGCATCATGTGAAACCACTTCACGCCACGTTTGACATACGTTCTTTATTAGATGGAACATAAGTACAGTGGTGAGAGGTTATCAGCCTTTCGCTGCAGCAATACAGCGATAACCTCACTACCCATTTACTAACTCTTACAGTCTTACAGTATGCCTGGGAAGATTTGGCAGCGGGCACATTCTAGGTTTTTCATTTTCCCTCTTACCTTTCTCCTCAGGAGCCATGTCTACCGGCAAGCTGGATTGAACATCAGCTAATCCATAAAAGAAGAAGAGCATAATAGTATTTATTCCTCTTCTTTGCCATAGAGACTCCATCCTGCTGAGTAGAGGTCATTTATCTGGAAAGAAAGGCTTAAATTCGTATTACAGAACGCGACTGTGATTCTGAGTCGCTTTTATCGTTTTGATAGTGAGAGAAAGTGACAATCAATACTTAAATACAGATCAAGACTTGAGTCATCTTCTGTAATACGGGCCTTAGAAGATAAATTTATTTAACAGTTTATTGCACAAAGGACAAATTACAAACATTTATACAGACAAATAGAAAAACGAACACAAAAGGCACAGCTTATTTCTTTAAGAAATTTCTTCCAGCAGACAGGGACAGTGAGAGGCGTAAAAAAAATTAAAGACAGACGTGCAATATAGTTTCAATAAACTTTTTTTGATAGGTTGTGCCACCCATCATTTTGCTTGTAGAGCTAATTTAATTTCTGTGTAAGAAGTAAGTACTTAAGTATACTGTTTAAGATTAAGAAATAGAAACTTCTGTATGTTGCGCCACAAAACACTTCATAGCTAATTGATAATAATAATAAATAAATAAAATTTAATTTGTTCTCTCACACAGAATATGGTTTACAAAAATTTACTTAATCCAAGAGGTACAGTACAAATAATCTATGTGAGAGACTGGTATCTGTACTAGGGAGACCTGTGTTACAGATTACCAGCCTCTCCTGCTCCGGACCAGGTGGACACGGTAGGTACGTCTTTGGATAAGTATTAACAAAAAGAAAAAAAAAGAAAAAGGTAGTCTGATTAAAATTGAGTAGGAAAAATTTGGTTAAATGCTCGTATATGTGTGTGCGTGCGTGTGTGTGTATGTATGTGAGTGTGTGTGCGTGTGTGTGTATGTATGTGAGTGTGTGTGCGTGTATAGGGGTGTGTGTGTGCGTGCGTGTGTGTGTATGTGTGTGTCATGCATTTGGAATGGTTAAGATTAAGAAGAATAAGAATTAAGAAGCAACCCTCAGGAGATTTTCGGTTTCCTCGTAGTTGAGTGATTTTAACCACTTTGTGACAGCCCTTTTGCAGAAATACTATATAGCTCTCTTTTTTTTATTATAAGATGGGTTAACTCTTGACCTCAATCTTGACCATAAAGGTCAAAGATGAGGTCGACGATAGAGCGAGTTAACCCAGAAAATGCCTATAAAGGCACTGGTACTCCCACGCACCCACGGAACACAGCAAGCTGTTTGGCATCAGACTTCGGTAGGAGGGTGGTCGTGAACCAGACGTCCCTTCACAGAGCCTACCACACCGCATGAGACCATAGGACGACACTTCAGATTCAGAAAAAAATGAAGTGTCGTTGCCTGGGATGGATTACTAGGAGGCAGGTCTCATTTGTGTTTCCTTAGTGGAGGAGCGTGGCCTTCTGGCACAGGTGTTCTCACACTTAAAAGAAGGTCACAGCAACTATACAAAATGTAATATGTTTGTTGAAGCAATAAATATTTTCATTTTCATTTTCATTTCATTTCATTAGTCGCCTCTTACGACACCCACGGAAAGAGATGGAGTGGTGTTATTCTCAACCAATCACCACACGGTCTCAGCCCGGGACTTCGTTCTCGTGGGAATTTTGAAAGGAATAAATACACGTAAGCCTTCCTCTTGAATCACTCCGTCCGTTGGTGAAAACCGTATGAAATCCGTTCAGTAGTTTTTGAGTTTATCGGGTTCAGACAGACAGACAGACAGATAGACAGACGCGGCGGGGGATTTCGTTTTCTATATCTATATTAATGTTATAAAGAGGAAAGATTTGTATTTTTGTATGTAAGGAATAAACTTAAAAACTACTGGACCGATTTCAAAAATTATTTCACCATTAGGAGGCTACATTATCCCTGAGTAACATAGGCTACATAATTTTCCCGAATTCTCACAGGAACAAAGTCCCGAGCGGGATGCTAGTGTATTATGAAGTCATGGTTTGGTTCCACTTACGAACACAAACAACTCAGGAATGATATTTCATACTTATTTCTTTCTTATTTGAAAGATGACAAATTAAAATCTGATTTGTAACTAACTATTCTATTGTAAAGCATGGTTACTTACAAAAGCCAATACGTTATCAAAGTGAACTCTATAATAGTCATTTTAAAGTCCGTTCTTCCTTACAGCAGTTCTGTGACTAATAAAATTTCTTAAAAAATCCTTTCCGTTCGTGTGTTTTCAACGCTTGTTATGACACGAGAAATTGAACTTTAACGCTTATGAAATAAGAATGGATGTTGTAAATTTTATATTGGCATAGGGTTGACAACGGAAATATGGAATCAGTGTGTAGGCCGGGTAGGCAGCCGGTATAAGTTGATCTGTCTCGAGTCTATATTTTAGTTAGAAATAAAGCTGTAAAAGAGCAAAGGTAAGGAAACCACAGTTCAAATTGTAGTGGATGTTACTTAAATTGTCTTAAGTAACCGCATTCGTCTCAAGGTATGATTTTGTGTAGCTTGACACGTGGTTTCAAACCGATTACAGACATCAAAGAAAGATTACATTCCTAAGTTGTTTCTGTAACTAGGAAGCCGCAAAAATTACTATGCAAATAAGCCGCGTTCAATTTTGTTTACACACATTACTTACCAAAGTAAATTAAGATTTCGCTTTTGAATTTAACACTAATTTTCACCGAACACCGTTTCACACACAGTTCAACATTTTCAAAATACGAAACAGCAATTCTGTTTTGTTTTTCAAACTATTTAATGGCGGTGGGATATAATTCCATTTTCAAATGCAGAGCGGCCCTCACGACACGTAACTTATATTTGAACGTTCCTTTTTTGAATGATTTGTTTCTTTATAACGCCAATGACGACGGCATCGCTCCCGGTAAGCCACTGAGCACTGAGTAGACGTTATAACTGAATGTAATGGTGCCAGCAATTTGTCCTGTCGGGTCAGGATTGCTCCCAGGGTCAGGGCATAACATTGTAGCAGAGCGGTAGAGTAAGCGGATTTGCGAAAAGTGTCATGTTTATTGAAATTTTTGATAGTTTCAATGGAAAAATATGTGGTAGTTTTATATTTTAAATACCAGCTTAAGTTTTTGCATAAAAAATGGGTAAGAAAGTTGAAAGAGAGTTCTATTAAAGGGTTTAAGAGTTAGTAAGTACTTTAGCGTAACAGTTCAATGCTTTGGTTTGTATATTTATTTATATCCGCATTTTGGTCTACAACACCGTTTGTAAGAATTCGCAATTATAAAACTAACAGATGAATTTTCATTTTCTCAAGAGTGTTTTTTTTTATTATGAGATGGGTTAACTCTTGACCCCAATCTTGACCAAGGTCATTGATGAGGTCGTCGATGGAGCGAGTTAACCCAGAAAATGTCAATTAAGTTCTCACGAGTGTTATTGTCATTTAGAGATTAAATAATTAAGTCGTCGACTTTGGTGCATTTTCTTGAAGAGATTTCTTTAAAAGAAATTTTCTTACTTATTCACTCTGATATTGTTGTTCTCTGGCCCTGTGATATTGTATAAATCTACCTTACCACTAAAAGTTACCTCGTTTGAGTAGTCTGTAATTTTCAAGATAAGTATTGTTGTTTAGGAGATCTTTAAAATAGCTGCAGAACTTAGACGGCCGGTTTGGTCAAGTGGTAGTGACGCTGCCTCTTGATCGGCGGGACCTGGGTTCGATTCCCAGTCGGGGCAAATATTTGTGTAAAAAGCAGATGTTTGTTTTCGTGTCATGGGTGTTTGTGTCTGTCTTTGTGTGTTTCAAGGGACCCACGACACAAGGGAAAACCTTAATGTGGGCCTTTGAGTGTGAAGCGTTTATTTATTTATTTATTATTATTTATTTAACTAGGATTAGTAAAAAAATCAGTCAAGCGTATAAGCTGTGTACAGAATGTGACACAGCGGAAAAGAGTAGGTAATTTCTTTGACAATATTCATAGGTACTGATATACATATTATGGATGATGTAGAGACTAACATCACTGCACCTGAATATTGCATGTATGCACTCAGACGCAACTGCAGACGGCACAAGGTAATTAGTCCACATGGACCTGTCATTTAATTAGTTAGATTTTGCTAAATGATGATTGCAGATCTAATTTTAGAAGCTAGAGTTCTCAGAATCAGTAATAAATTGCAGATTAAAAGCTGTTTATAATGTGAAAGTGTTTTTAAATAAACGACTTTATTCCTTTGTATTGACTGACGCATTTTTAATGAAGATCTGGGACCTTATTCTCTAAGTGCGATAGTGATAATCAAGCTGTATCGCAATCTTATCGCAATCAATTACTGTCAAATAAATTATAGATGGAACAGGAAATGGCAAACTTCATGTTATACTGTCCGAATTCTCAAGCTGTTATAACTGGAACAAAGACAGAGAATGACATTTTGAATGATATTGAATGAATGTAATTGTCAATTTGTCAATTATTTTCATGTTATTTGATAATTTCTTATGAAATGTTTTGTAATTATTCAAAAATACTAATGTTATTTAACAAGAAAAAGTAATTTGGGAGATACTGCTCTCTTAAAAATTAATGAGGTAAATAGAAATAGCCATTTTGGGAAGTATTGACATGCATTTAACCAGAAAAAGGGGTTGTTTTATATTGTTCTGGTGTTTGTTTACTTCTGAGAAATACTATTATTATGTTATTTTTCTCGTGTGATTGATAAAAAACATGATTATTGTTACGCAATTATAGCAAAGTAAACGTATGTATACGTATTTGTGGGTACTTCGGAATTTGTTGGGGGAATAATGATGCATCTCACGAGTAAATATGCTTCCACCAGGGCGGGCTGTATATAAAAAAGTGCAAAAATTTTGCAAAAGATCGTCAAGCTGTATGTACCATTTTTATAAATAAATAAACGCTACCCACTTAGAGGCCCACACTAAGGTTTTCCCTTGTGTCGTGGGTCCCTTGGAAAACACAAAGACAAACACAAACACCCATGACCCGAGAACAAACATCTACTTTTTACACAAATGTTTGCCCCGGCTGGGGATCGAATCCAGGACCCGCCGATCAAGAGGCAGCGTCACTACCACTTGACCAAACGGCTACATTATACATTATACCCCTGATTATGGATCATATTAAAACCCTAAGTATTTTTGATTGCTTGACGCTCTGCTAACCCAAGTGTTAGTACTTATATGTCCAATACAGGCGGTGTCGTCTCGTATGCCACTTAATTTTTAACGTTCTCAAATCATGATTTTTTTTAAAATAATGTATTAAAATCATTATTTAACACCATTTTCCAGATATTCAATGTTCATCATATCAAACGTCTGGACATGCAAATAAAATAACATATTTTACATTTTGACAATATCTGAACTTCCTAACGTGAATCCTTTCTTTGGAAATAGAAGTTTTAACTGCAAAACGAGGACGAGATCAAGAAGTGTTTCCCAAATTATGATATTTCTCATTGGGTTATCATTATAGAGCAAATTTTAATTACAATTAAGCTTGGATAATTAAACCACAAACCACCACATACTCGTACGTAAAAGGGATCATAGTCGTAAGTGTACAGATAGATACTTAACACACTTCTTCTTATCATGTAGGTATAGTCAAGTGTGAAGTGTGTTTACCCACTGAAGATTCCAAAAAGAAGTTCGGTTGAGCTTGTCCAGTCCAACAGTGGGTTCACATAGTACTTATCAAACAAAAAAAAACCCTGTGAATCAAGAACTAATAGCGTATTTTCTTAAACCTTTACGTAGCCTTTGAGTTAGTTTTATCTGTAAATATAAATCCCATTACACATTGCAGAAATGTGAACTGACTTCACATTTTGTTGACTTCAACGAAAAAAGAAGTAATATCTAAATGGGTGCCTTTAATTTTGAAGTCGGTAAACATTTTTATAAAAAAATTATTTATTGTATGTTTGTTTGTAACGAATAAACACAAAACTACTGGACCGATTTTAAAAAATCTTTCACTATTAGAATGCTACATTATCCCCGAGTAACATAGGCTAGGATATCATTTTTCTAAATTCCCACGGAAACGAAGTCCCGCGTCGGAATCTATCATGAATAAAGTTTGATAAGGTACTTACATTACAGGCATTTTAAGTAAGTGTTCCCAATAAAATCAATAAATTGAAAAATTATAATGACAAACATATTATTTGAAATCTTTACCTTCCTTACAGCATTAAGATAACTCTATCGTATTGAGCATAGAAAAGCATTTTCTTACTTATATTATCAAGAGCACGCTAAGCTTGACACTTTATAATATACTTATTAGGGCATATGTATTTATGTTTATTATTATTTATGTTTAGTTTCGTAAGAATAATGTTTATAATTTAATATTTTATCTTTCACCTCGGATAAGGTGTGGCTACCACTCACTCTCACCAATCACCCTAAGGTAAACTGGTAGATAATGCCATTGGGCATTAAGTCCGCCCTTGTACTTTTAGTGCATTAAGTTAAGTAAATAAATAAAATAAAAACTACATTCCTGTGAAGTTGTCCAAAATCCCTTGAATGGTTTTTTTTTTGTGAAGGTGTAACTAAACTCCGTCCGTCTCAAACTTTTACGTTTATAGTACATATACATATGCTCATCCCTATAATCCCTATCAGGGTAGGCAGAGCATCAGTGGTTTTAAAACCACTTGATGCCACGTTTGACATATATTCAAGAGGGTTTTAAGATGAAAAATGATGTAAGTGGTGAGGTTTTCAGCCTTTTGCCCACAATACAGCAAAACCCTCGCGTCTCACTTACTGACTTTTACAGTATGCCTGGGAATAGTAGGCAGGTGGCACATTCTATGTTTTTCTATTACTCCCAGTCTAGTATGGAAGCTACTGTAGCTTGCATGCTTCCACGTTTATAGCAGGGTAGGGTCATAATTATTCTAAACTCATTATTATTATTTTGTGAAACAAACTAGGTACATTGAATAGGTAAACAATCAGACGCACTCGCGTTAATAATAAAAGTAAAATATATCAAACATATATAAGCTTGTGCTTATCTTAGAATGCATATGATAAGTTAATTTAAAAATTGTTTCTTTTTTACAGATTTTCTTCAAGCACAAAAATCAAAATTCAATTTAGTTCATGTATTTTATTTTAATATAAAAGAGCATTAAAGTTATTCAAGTGTGGTCATTTTACATCTTTGTTACTTATTTTCAAGAGCTGATATCCTCTCTTGAACCTCCACGTTTCAAAACTTCATAATATGTTATGTCACTCATTTGTACCAACTTCGACGGCAATTGGATGATGTCTCGATAACTGAAATACAATAAAACTTTGTAAAGTAAATGATAACTACTTTTTATCTATACTAATATTTAATTAAAGAGGGAAGATTTGTAGTTTTAAACGACTTCAAAAAAGGAGGAGGTTGTTCGACTGTATGTATGTTTTTTTAATGTATGTTCACCGATTTCTCCGCCATTTATGGACCGATTTCAAAAATTATTTCACCATTAAAATGCTGATTTATCCCTGAGTAACATAGGCTAGGTACTACATCATTTTTCCAAATTCCCACGGGAACAAAGTCGCGCGCGGAAAGCTATCATGAAAATAGTTTGATAAGGTACATCATTATACTCAGCCCACATCAACCCACTGCTGGGTATGGGCTTCTTCTCTGTAGCGATAATCGTCACAGTTCTGTGCTAACCTCATCGATAGAGGTCCCGTCATTTTGACGATATCTTCTGACCATCGGGCTGGTTGGTCTGCTCATTGGCCTTGTTGCTCCCATTGGCCACCATTCGAGACTGCCTTGGCCCACTGTCTGTCGTTCCTCGTATATATAAGATACATACTTGAGGTATTTACAAATGTTTGATCTTGAATTTGTAACTTCGCATTTTCGTGGTTTTGTGTGGATGAAGTTAGAGTGTAGACGTCATTTTCTATCAATTACCCTGCAAACAGATTTAATAATGAAAATTATGCAAAATACCTTTGATGTTATAATAGACTAGCTTTTACCCGCGGCTACGCTCTCGCGCAAAGAACTATTTTAGTCACCCATTTCATTTTTGTCACCTTGATTTTCAAAAAATCCGGAAACACTCGTCCCTTTATTTGCCTTAAGGTTAATCTTGACGAAGTTTCGAGTTAAAATGTCCAAAAAAATTGTTTTCTCCATACAAACTCTGAACCCCCATTTCACCACCCCAGGGGTTGAATTTCGAAAAATCCTTTCTTAGTACTTACAACCTTTACAAAAGACACCTTTCTGCTAAATTTTAGTTTTCTGGGTCTGAGGGTTTGGGCTGGGTGTTGATGAGTCAGTGAATCAGGACGTCCAATTTTATATATAAGAAATTGTATATATAAGAAGAGCTTGATATTTAAACGATATTGAGTGACTTGTGCCTGAAGTTGTGGTTTCAAAACCCTGCGCACGTTTGCCATTCTTTACAAAATAGTTTTTTGCAATATGTTTTTTTTTGCTTTCTGTTGTAGGTATAACATAGATGTATTATCGTACTACTAATGTAAAAAAACCTGTTATTTACGGGACTATAACATAACCATTTAAATATCATATTTACAAATAAAATACTTACTTCTACGTGGACTGACGTTGACAAATTTTGACACTTTTGATAAACATAGAGTATTGTAATTATAGTAAAAAGATAAAATGAACAATAGACACCTCTTTCATAGAAAAATAAAAAAAGTTTTATGTGTTTTAGAGTTCTGTACTCAAAGGGATCCATTTGATTTGGCAGTAAAACACGAAAAATAAAATAATAATAATCAATTTTTATTATTTATTACGTAATCTCTACAATCCAATTACAGTAGTAGGAGGAAGAAGAAGACCCAGGTTTTGTTATTGAAGTTTTGTAGAATGACGAGTTCTTTTAAAGATGAGAGACCTAGGAGGAGCAAGTTATTAACTTATTACTGATCTTGGAAAAATGTTATTGAACAAGAAATGTCTTAGCCTTGTTTTCTAGAGCCCGGCCTTTCCCGAAACACGGCAATAGGCCCGGTAGTACCACATTGGTACCGAGGCAAAGGTCGCAGTCTTATGTGGAACGCTACATGCGCCTGCACCATTACACAACACAAGCAAATAGTGCTATGCTATTTGTCTTTATTTTGTATTATTTTGACTTATGACTGGGTTAGTGAAATTAATGGACAGAAAAACATAAATTTACTACGTTTCGGATGGCTAGATAACTCATTTTGGCTCTGAGTTTCAGTAAAATTTTATTGAAACATATATATATGTTACAGTTAAAACTAGTTAGTAGTTAGAACGCGTTTTTCCTAGTTAGAACTAGTTTTTACTTGGTGCCTTTGTTAAAACTAGAATTGACTAATGTCTGAATCAAATATCAGTTAAAACTAGTTTCTGCAAGACAAAACGCGTTTTCCCGAAGCGAGTCAGTTAAAACTGTTCCGACCGAGGTTAGAGTTCATCATACCTTATTCTGATTGGCTTGAGGTTATGTTGTGGGTTATGTAGTTGTTGTGCTTACCGTTTAACGCAACCAAAGTCTTTTCTGGCACTTCGCCGGCCGCTGCCGCGGCACGCTCGCTTCGCTCGCTCGGCTCGTGCGTTGGGGGTCGCAGTTCTAACCTTTTTTTTTTTTTACTTGGGGAAATGCCCACGCATACCCCCCCATCGCAGGGGCGATGGAAGGGTTATGTCGGACTCGAACCGACTAAAACCCCAAGGTGTTCCTTCTCCCGCCTGGGGTGGGGTCACAGGTATCGCGTTAGCATTCGTCTGTGACCCCACCGGGCGCTGGATCGCTTATATCAGCGGACCCCTTCTCGCGGGGGGACCAGTGCCCCCCATGTAGCCTGCTGTTTGAAGGCGTGCATGGAACACGTTGCACGCCTTCCGTCTCAAGGCCTTTATTGGTGACGGTCGCCCCTGCGACCATCACCAGGCCTCTTCTATGGAGGCATCAGACGGGCCTCGGCTCGTCTTCTGCGTCCAGGCCTTCTGCGGCGGATAGCGGGAGCACTAGCGTCCGCCTCTCTTTCTCTCTCCGCCGCCTCCTTCTGGAAAATTATGTCTTCACAGAAGGAGAGGACACTGTTCCATGACGTCTCGTTCTCGACCATAGTTCGCACGACAGTCGCCAACGAGAGGTCCGGGCCTGCTGTTCGCAGTTCTAACCTAACCTAACCTAACCGACCCTTAACGGATTAGTTAGGCTAAGCTACTAACAAACCTAACCTACAGTTTCTGCCCCGATATAATCTCCGCGGGGGGGGAGTTTTAACTATAGCTAGTTTTAACTATAGCTCGATGTGACAACTAGTTTTATCTGAAAATCAAATATGTCAGTGGTAAATTCTAGTTTTAACTGATTATTTCTAGTTTTAACAAAGGCACCAAGTAAAAACTAGTTCTAACTAGAAAAAACGCGTTCTAACTACTAACTAGTTTTAACTGTAACATATACACTGAAGCCTAAATCCCTGACGGAGTAAGCAGAACATCGTAATGGTTGTAAAACAATTACATACCTAACCTACATTCTGAAGGTCATAATATAAGATAGAACATGAATATTGTTTTAAATGGGTTGTCAGTTTTTCAGCCACAGCAAAACCCACTAACTGGCTTTTAAAGTATCCCAGAAAAGAGTTGGCAGCTGGCACAATATAAGTTTCTCGTAATTATAGTCTAGCATTTAAGTAATTATTGCCATCAATATTTAATTATTGACCTCAGGTATACAGAGCAATATCCTCTTTTAACGTTTTAGTATTTAACGAATTACTTATAACATATCTAGGTATGTACTGAACC
The DNA here is from genome assembly GCA_949987775.1 of Aproaerema taeniolella. NCBI lineage: Eukaryota > Metazoa > Arthropoda > Insecta > Lepidoptera > Gelechiidae > Aproaerema > Aproaerema taeniolella. The sequence goes on along the minus strand of OX465258.1, from coordinate 7,908,472 downwards.
TAATTCAAATGTGAAGATTTTTTTATATAAAAGTTTAAAAGATGGGATCATGAAAAGAAGATGATAATATTGGTTACAAAGCTTGTTTTCAGGTCAGTGTATTAGTTGCTACGTGCTGTCTCACTTTAATTCACTTTAGTTACAACCCCATCTCTCTTTAACTTATTTTTACTGTACATGTCATTTAGTTGATCACCGTGTAGAATGAATGTATTGAAAGTCGCAAACTTCAGACAGGAAGTACTAAATGAACGAGAAAGCGAGAGGAATATACAAGAGACAAATATATTAAATTAGTTACAGACACGAAAGAATTTGGTAGTTTGGCAATTTATCAGCCAATGAAAACCTGTCATACCTATATCATTCAGTGATAAAATATCATTCATTTTCAACATCCACTTTTGCTATTGCATTCAGTATCACTATCGCATTGAATTATCGCAATCACTATCATTATCTCTATCGCAGTTAGGGAATAAGCTTCCTGTTTTTCAAGTCTACGTCTGAAATATTTTGATTGACATTTGTCACTGCCAACCTGTCATCTACACCTATAACTGAGATGTACTGAAATTCGTAATCCAATGCTTCGAAGTATGGCTCGTAGATACCCAGCTAAATGCCCAGATGTAGTCTGGATACTTGTCACCACCTACCTGTCATCTACCTGTAACTGTCATTTGTAGGCCCGTAAAGAACAAAAGAGAGATTTACTGAGTGATAGTTGGGATCCGATACTACGAAGTATATGGATCATAGTTTTGCAAATTATATACCGAGTCAATAAATGTCCAGATGATCAGTGTTCAGGCATTTTGTGTCAGCCTACATATATTTAAGCAAAACTGACTCTTTGACTCTTAAAGTAAAAAAAAAAAACTACCAGCTGATGTAGGTATTCTATTATCCTGTTGAGTCCTGATAATTGTGGACCAAATCTTAGTGACAATATAATATTATATGCTTTTGCACACAAGGAATCACAATACAAGACAAAAAATATAAAATTTCTGAGTTTTTTAAATTTTACAATCAACTTGTTCAATTGCAAGTATTCAATTACATTATCTATTGTAAGTAATTGAGGCATTTACAAAAGGTTTCGTTCAATAAGTTAACTTATAGACTTTCTTATCCATTCTTCCATTTTATAAGCAATTATTCACGCTTTCGGTTCGATAAGACTATATTTGATTTGTATTGAAAAAAGTAGAATGAAACTCGTGATAATTTCACTTTTTTTTGTGTTTACGAAATTTGTCAATTTTATTCATACTACTCAATAAACAACTTTATTTATTGGTCTAGATACCAACTAGGAACAAAATATCGGGTTAAGATAATTATTGGAACACGATTGTTAAAGATAATAGCATGATACGCTATTTTTTTTTTTTAAATATAAGATGGGTTAACTTGACCAAGGTCATAAATGAGGTCGACGATGGAGCGAGTTAACCCAGAAAATGCCTATAAGGCATTTAATATAGTTTTTTCTAGATATCTATGCTAATATTATAAAGAGGAAAGATTTGATTGTTTGTTTGCATTGAATAGTTATAAATATAAACAACTAGCTTTCCGCCCGGGACTTTGTTCCCTTGGGAATTCGGGAAAACCATATAGCCTATGTTCATCACGGATAATGTAGGATTCTAATGGCGAAAGAATTTTTCAAATCGGTCTAGTAGTGTCGGAGCCTATTCAATGCAAACAAACAAACAATCAAATCTTTCGTCTTTATAACATTTGTATACAGCACTTACTTCCAACTAACAACATAGCATTGAAGTAGCATAGCTGCTTCATTCTATGAAACCCTAACAATAAAGTCACCTATTTATACATCTCTTGTTTTGCTTTGTACTGTCCATCCTCTATTTACTTTTATGTGCAATGAAATACACGGTGTTGTATAGAATGGTCCTGTGCGAATTTTAAAAGATATATTGGATGGTTTTTTTTATCAGCCATTTTTTTTATGCCCCACCTAGAGGCACGGGCCTACCTTCACGAAGTTCGAAAACGAAGACGATATTAAATGAGTTAGCCCAATAAACTGAACTACTTTCCCCAAAGTCAATTATACATAGGTCGAGTTATGGGAACACTAGCTTTTCCCGCAGCTTCGCTCGCGCAAAGAACTTTTTCAGCTATTTCATTTCATTCTCTAAACCTTTGACTTTTGAAAAATCACGAAATACGTGTCCTTTTATTTTATTTTATTAACGAAGTTTCTAGTCAATATGTCCAAAAAAATTGTTTTCTCCATACAAACTTTGAACCTCCATTTCACCCCCTTAGGGGTTGAATTTAAAAAAAACGGTTTTTAGTGCTTGCCTACCTTATAAAAGACACCTTTTCGCCAAATTTCAGTTTTCTAGGTCTAAGGATTTGAGCTGGGCGTTGATAAGTCAGTGAATCAGGACCTCCAATTTGATTTAGATAACTTTTTTCGATTATACAACTTGTGTGATCAGCTGATTACCTTAATATGAGCAAAAGTTGACATTTTTTTTGATAATTTTACGATAACGTAAAATCACCCCCTAAAGTTTCGGAAACTAATTTAAATTGACCCCATTTAAGTGTAGATAAAGTTATTCAGGTATGTTAGATAGGTAAATATCTTATAAAAATTTGTAAATATATTTTTTACATTACTTTTTAGTAAATCACCCGAATTCTTCTGAATTCTTAAATCTTAATAGCAACGCAGAGCTTGTTTACAAAGACATTTTCTTTATTGAATCAAGGTTTCCATTCTATCTCTAAATATAGCTTCAGTACCAAGGTATGATGTCAGCGACGCTAACATATAAGAGAGTTTGAGTTGTATTTCTTATTAGCACTGACCCTCAACTTTGTTGTTGGTGTAGCCTGCCTTTAAATGGAACGCATTTGCTTTGTTCTAACTTTTAAAGTACATTACCAAAATGTAATAGGCCTGAACTTACTTACATGTTGTTTATTTGCCTAATTTGGGATGATTTCGTGTTTTTTCGGACCCAATTACTTTATGTTCCATTCCAAACCGTATACATCCATCACACACTATCTTTCTTTTGTATCCTTACTTCCTTACTTTTTAATATTACAAACCTTGTGAAAGTGTGTATGTTTGTTTGTCCTTCCTACATGGCGTACCTGAGCAACGGGTCGACCTTTATATTATAGGTGTACACTAATTTTTTTACTTAGAGATATTTGGAGGTCCAAGTGTAAAATATACTTATTTTTCATACAAACGTCTTGTATAGTAAATGAAAAAGTGTGTTTATTAATTTTTTTGTTGGTCTTTCTTTCACTCCTGAAGGTCTTCCACGGATCTGATTAAAGGGATATTTTGTGTACTGTAGCGGATAAGTTACAATTGTTTCATAGTAGCCGCGTCGTAAGTTACTTGAAACGATCAAATTTACATTAACAGGAATATCAACTAGTTAACAACGCAATCGTCAGGAAACCATATAATTTATTACAAAGAGCAATTGGACGAAAGTAAACCAAGACAATCTATACATTGATGCATTTGTTTTGTTTCCTCGCATAAGTATTACGTAAAACTGGGTTAATGTAACATAATCTGGTGAGTGATGAATTGACTCACATTCTTTAAGTGGGTATCTTGATGCAACTAGATTGAATAAGTAGTTATTGAAAAATTACTTTACATATTGGCCGTCAATAAAGTGCCCTGCCATTAAGTTAAAAAAAGCGTTATCTTTTTCTACGTGGATTGGAAAAATTGAAAAGCCAACTGTCATTTATCATCATTTCAGCCTGAAGATGCTCATCTTTAGACAAGCTTCCCTCAATGATCTCTACATTTTCTATGCGCTTCCCACATCTTTAATTCAAAATCTTAGATTTTCTATGCCAAAGAACAAATATTCGAAGTGCCACAATATTAAGGTCTTAAAGTTTTGGTTTTTATGAGCTTTGAAAGGTAAAATCGATAAAATACGAGCAAAACAAGTAAAATGTTTAGTATCTAGTTACATAACGAAGATAATGAATCTGGCTGAGCCGGTGAATGGCAATGGACCATCGTTTTGCCTATGTTTGTTTCCATTTGATTCTCGCAGATTGAATCAAAATCATGACGCCTAGGTATATACAATAACGCCTTATAGTGAAACAGTCTCTTTTAATGTATTTTACGTTTGAAGTTTCATTTTTTTAAATTCTGTATATTTTTCCAATTGCAGTTGGAATAAACTCAGACCAGAGAACATTAAATTTTTACAGAAATCTTTGCAACAACTGAACTTAGAACCGGTTGGTTCTAAAGGTTCTAATGGTTATCAAGAGGCGTACACCGATCTTATAAAATCATGGTTATTTGTGAGAAATAAAGAACCACCTTATTTGATAAAGTTGCCAAAATCGTATATTCACTTCCTTTGTTTTCTCGTACGACAAAACTTATTATAACTAAATCGCTAGCTTTTGATAGATTTGTTTTTGGTCTAAGCAACGACTGGACTAGGTTAGTTATCATATTTCTTACTTAAACCTATTTGGCTGTTTCAAGACCTTCAAGCCCATTTACTGACTGATTCATTACGTTTTTAACTGAGGAAAGGCCTGTAACAAAAATCACACAATTCTGTTTGTATTTTCTCGTATCGTGTCTGACAATGGAAAGTATCCAACGTCCGCTTAGAGCAGGTGGCGGATGCGTTGACGGCAGCTGTCCGTGCTTATCGTCTGTTACGATCGACCTAAATGCGGACACGACTGTACTTGCAGCGCTTGTGTACTGGACTGTCAAAAATTTGCGTGCGCAGTTTTTTCTGCTTCATTGTTTTCATATGAAGACGAAATGCGCTTCTTATACGCTGGAATGCTTCTTTTTTCTTAATACTAACATACATACGCATACGCTCACACCTATAATTCCTAAGGGGGTAGGCAGAGCACCAGTTATTCTAGCGAACTACTTGATGCCACGTTTGACACAAATTGTGAGGGTTATCAGATGAAACCAGTTGTATAATGGTGAGAGGTGGTCAGCCTTTCGCCCATTATACAATACAGCAAAACCCTGCATCCCTCTTACAAACTTTTACTGTATACCTAGGGACAGTAGGTAGCTGGCACATTCAAAATTTTTCTTTCACTCCTAAACCAGCGTGGTAGGACGTTAATACTTTCTAGTAATACGTTATACATTGCGTATAACATGCGCAAACATTCTTGTTTATAGGTTTTAGTCGTTTTAACTTTTACTACGCAATGTATAAGAAATTAGTAAGGCCGTAAGACTTTAATGGATTCGAAGGCTAATCGTGTAATTCGCGCCGTCCATCGCTTGTTTCCTGTACAGTTTCCTGTGCCTCCCGTTTCCTACACCTACTCGTTTAAAGGTCTACCAAGTACCTAAGAATTCTAACTAATATTATAAATGTAGAAGTACTACTACAACTAATCGTGTCAAGTGTATGGCAAACTTGGCTAACCCTGTTGTCTGAGTTTTCAAACCACACAATATCCTCTGACATTGTTTTAACGACTGTAATCAATCGACAAAAGCCGGGACCGACAGCTTAACGTACCCTCCGAAGTATGCAAATGCTCGAGATTATTTGGCCACCCATCAGTTTCTCTGCCTTGTACGTTGCTTAACCTGAGATCAGCGAGCGCCACTGGACTAGGAGCGCTTCAAAAGGTAGCAGTGTGTTTGTATGTTTGCCTTTATTAAAAGCCCTAGCAATGGTAAGAAGAGATTTTTTGCACAGGGCTAGTTGAAGGGCTGGAGATTGACAAAGGTAGGACGCGAACGAAGTCACGGGCGGAAATTTAGTAAACGCTTAAGATTACTAACGTCCATACTTTAAACCTACTTAAGTACAGTCCTCGACATCAAAATTGTTTCAATTCAGGATCTGACAACAATATTTTGCACTGTAGGATAGCCACCAGAAGATTTCCATTGAGAAAAACATACGATTTTACAATTACAAAACCTTGTAAAGACATTTTTTTACTATTTCAAGAACATATTAATAAGTAATTGATATGACAAGCAAGTTTACCAAAGACACAAAATTCTTGTCTGAATAAAGAACATCTACATGCATAAACAACATACTTTGTAAGAAGGTACTACACTCGTTCGCGTGACCAATTTCTTGGCAGGGCCCATTTGTACTCGTTTTGATCAATGATATCATAACTTTAGTAAGGTACATATGTAAAAAAGAGCGTCTGAAAATCATGAACGAAAATGGTTTGAAAATATTCGGAATTTTTAACCAGACTCAAAAAAAAAATAGCGTGTGTTAACTAGTGTGCACGTGACGGACGTGAAACCTAGTAACTACTTATTTCTTATTTCGCGTCACGAACTACTTATTTCGTGACGCAACCTTGAAATTTTACTCTCATCTTGCGTAAAGACGTACCATCCCATCTTATCTGTCCCATCGGATGCAATTGTAAAATATGATTTAGTGAGCACAGTTTAGTCGGCACAGGAAGATGGGCATCAGCTTGACATTAGTGTGTTACTCTGAGTATTATACTACTAAATTGCGATGGATGCTGCCCGCCTAACGTGGTGGATACGGGTTCATCTCAACTCACTTGGGAGAGTATTTTTCTAGCAATTTTCCTGCAGAAAGATCTCAGGACCTCTTTTATAATAAAAGCAAATAAATAAAATGTTCTTTATGTTTATATTGAGACTAACTCAGTAAGCAATAGTTTGCTTTGTATTAGGAGTCCCTCACTCATACTTAAGTCTATAAGTTGTAATTTAAGTAACACAAACATTTTTATGATGATATTCGATATTAAACGATGTGTACATGTCTTATACTTACCAAAATTATTATATTTAATTTTCAAGAAGGTTTTTATTAACAGCAAGAAATTCATTTCAAATCGATCTATAACCTTGGGCTTATAATATCATTGCTCTTGACTATTAGAGGTATTATTCGCTTTGCATGTTTATTTTGAGGTTAGCATTACAAAATTCTTCTTAATGTCTCTATAATACCTCGTTTTGTCTATTTTTAAACGAGACAGTAATTTGGTGTGAAGTAAAACTCCAGTTTAATTATTTTGTTTTTAAAGCTTAAAGCCTATGGCCACAATAATACACAAAAAACCTCTGAGGCCCTTTTATTTCCACTCCATCATAGAATTCATGAAAGTAATGTAGATATAGAACACTATAAATTAAATCGAAAAGTGATAAATTCATTTCTAAATAATTTTATTCTTATTATAATTTTTTACTCGAATTTATCCATGTGTGAAAATGTGACTTACACCACTCTTACTCTCATATGTAATTTACTACTTTTGTGAGTAACAACACAAATGACATAAGTTCACAAATTTGACCGAATGGGGTAGGCAGAGATCACATATTGTCGCTGGGTACGATCCAAACACATTAAAAACAATCACTGCAAAATTATTACATTTGTGAAACTTCACAACGTTTTTTACACTCTACATAGTCAAAGGTTGACTACTGCTGTCTTCTTGAGAAAAGATAACCATATCACACTTTTACGCAAGAGCAAAGTTCAGTCAACACAATATAAATAAATATACAGATTCAGACTATCCCCTAGCATGCAAAACCGCATTCCAAACTCTCTAACTTACATACCTATATACTTGTTTATGTAAACACAGATGCACTGCATGTCTGCGTAATGACTATTACGTAAATACTTATTTGAATCCCATCGCGCTGAGGTAGGGTATAATTTCGCATGCAACGTACACGTAACATCCGCTCCAACCTATATCATCTCAGAAATAAAATACGGAAAAGTGAAAACTGTATTGCGAGATCTAGATTAGGAAGTAATTGGTCAGGTGTGATTATAAAGACATTCTATTTTAGAATTGAAAACTATAAATACTTAGCAGTAATCATCATCGTCATCAGCCCATATTATATACTTTCCCACCAAGAGGAACTATATACATCTCCACCAAAAGGGAGTCTCCCTTATGAACAGTGAAAGGGGTCTAGGACATAGTCCACAACGCTGCTGACCTAATAAGAGTTGGTGGACTGCGCGCCTTATGAAGTCTTTATTTTCTCTAAGGTGTAGATGTTTTTCTTTACTAGTAGTAAGTAAACTTAAATAAATAACAGTACTCAGGGCGTGGTGGACTATGGTTTGAACCCCTTTTGATGTTTTGAAGGGTGGCTAGTCCGGGCCCGCGTGCGGTGGAGACGTATATGGGTTGATGACGACGACTCAGGACACAGTTTTTCTTGACCGATGCTTAATTCTCGCAGGAATGAGGTTCAACCATGCCGAGCGACTAAATACAGCCAACAGCATATTTATAAACTGTTTAGTTGTTCTCAAAAACAGTCACAATTACATATTCATGTTTCTTAAAATAACCTTCAAAACAATTTTTGTTAACATCACTGATCCATGAAATAATTATAATTACATACTTATTTTCATTTTGAATAACATAATGAGCAATAATTAATCCATATAAATATTGCCAAGCTTAGTGAAATAAATCGATTAGTTGCTCTTAACACACACAATGGGTCTTTACAATTCGAACAAAATAAAACGGCTCTGCAAAATTGTATTACGATTGCTCCCTATGTTCTTAATGATACTACAAACTGGGAACATAGGAGGAAATGGTTATAAAATTTTACCGTGCCGTTCCATTCTGTTCGAGTTTTACGTTCACACATGCTAACCAATTTCGGCCATACAAAAGACATCAACGCGGTCGCCTAAATTAAAGTGTCAATGAATTCGTTTCAAATAGAACAAGTCACGTCATATTTTGACACATACGTGTGAAATAGTATGGTTCTATCGATTTCGTCACCATTTCACCATTGTCGAAATTATTACTTTATTCGTGACGCGTCAAAACTGTCGCTAGATAGATATTTTTTGGTTACCCCATTTGAAACTACCTAGGTACTATAAGGCATTATTTGTGAGTCATATAGTTATTTAGGGAACATAATATTATAAAATGTAAATGCTATTAGAACTGGAAATCTTTTAATTTTTGTTTTATTTTGAAGCTGGCATAATGGTCTCAATATTGGTCAAAATTGTGATAAAAAACCGTTTTAGTCCCACGCTTTACTTTGTATGTTCGTAAAATGTTTCCTTTTTCCCTGGAACATTTCCCTCCGTTATTTATTTGGGCCTTTCGGTTTTCTAGGCCCAAGGGTTTGGGCTGGGCGTTGAGAAGTCAGTGACTCAGGACCAACAATTTTACTCGTTGATAAGAGAAGATCATATAGAGTTCCATCAAGAAGTAACTACACTGAGTTGATAAGTTTTTATACTCCGCATGTCTACTATCGATTTCGACCGATACTTGTCCTTACCTGTCACTGTCATCTGTACAACGTTAGAGAGAGACGTACGACATCCAATGTTCGAGTTATCGATATTCCGTTCACTTTATCTCCACTATCCACGGCATGAGACAGGGTGGTGCTGTTCGTGACATTATTCTACAATAGGAAATACAAAAATTTGCCTAGTTAAAATGTCGATACGTAGAAATGAACGAATGAATCGTTTATTTCTGCACACACAAAGCTTGCATTAGTAATTTTTTTTTAAAACGCTACACACTGAGGCCCACACTAAGGTTTTCCCTTGCGTCGTGGGTCCCTTGGAAAACACATAAAGATAAACACAAACACCCATGACCCGAGAACAAACATGTGCTTTTTACACAAATGTTTGCCCCGACTGGGGATCGAACCCAGGACCGCCGATCAAGAGGCAGCGTCACTACCACTCGACCAAACCGGCCGTCAGAGAAAATAGAGAACTCTTAGTTATTCTAATTTTTTTTTTCTAAAGTTTTTCTTCAGATGACAGCACACCGGGTTATCCATTTGGATATCATTATTGCGAATGAGATAAAGGTCAGGATCCACATGTGAAGCCTGTAGTGCTGTCATGTGCACATATAAAATTAAACAGTCACGTTTCTGGCCTATGTGTGAGCACATATTGCTCTACCTAGAGTCGCAGTTATTACAATTATTTTTGTACTAGAGTTTTTTTAGAAAAAGGAAAGACTCAGAGAAATCGGAGAGAGAAAATGGTTTCAATACATTTTCCATTGGAACTAATAACCTATGTCAAATGACTCCTGGTACTCTATATTTTTTTATTTTTGTTAAAATTCGTGTTCCAGTACACGAATATAACTAATATCACTCCGAGAAAGTTTATTTGCCTTAACGGAAAACCTCTGCTTACTCATCGGCGGAAAATTTGCATACCGTCTAAATCTCAATAAACATCAAGTTCTATTAAGAAACGCTAGCTCTTTGTTCTCGTCTTTTAATTGCGACTTCAGTAAACATTTTTAAGCAGTTGCCATGCAACAGAATATTCTGCAAGGGAGTGTGTTGCGAAACGGGTGAGACGCGGCGAAGGTGAAGGCAAGGCAGGCCGCCAGTCGCTCGAAAGAGAGAGCCCAATGCACACGCGCTTGCGCCGGTACCTATCACCGACTCAGTACAAAGTTACAAAGCAAACCGAACGCCGCGCGCGCATTTAACGCGCCTTGCATCCTGGCTCCTGCACCAAAAATTTTCAGTGATGTGAAAAGTGACCAAAACTCTAGTGCTGTGTAAGAGATTGAAGTGGAAATTCACTTGTGAGAATTTTTCTCGTTATTTGACACACATATGACGTGAATAACGGTGCGGGGTCTGACGGTCGATCGACTCGCTAAAATCGAAAAAAGTGCTAGTGTTTTAAAAGCAGTGTACCGGAATTTTAACGGACTTGCCTAAGCAGAGGTAAGAACGGATGTTTACAGTTATGCTTATTGGATAATGCTGGAGAAAGCCTTATTTGAGGCTGTTTTATTATCGGAAGCTGGTTAATAGATGCGTCCACCAAAACATACAAGTTTCCTATTGAGTATTCTGACTGTTACGACTTGCTACACGATTACTGTACAAGTTACACACGCACGCTTTCCCTAATTTCAAATTGGAATCTATTTGAAATAATTCAAAAAACAGTAACTTAAATATAACTTTAGCTGACATTGAAAATGTTTATGCAAACCTTGGAAATATGTGGTATCAAATTAATCTGCCACAAATTACCTCAGCGGGTTTTCAGTAAACCACTTTCCGCTATAAAAAATAATGATTAACGTTCTTTCATCGATTTATTGACCGTTTAACATACAAGACGCTATTAGAGAAACTTAATTTCGTATGTCGAGCTAGTTTTAAAACTTGTTGAATATTTAAAAAAACATGAATATTAAAGAAGTTTTTACTGTAAGTCTGGAGGGAAAAGTGTGTACGAGGCTGTTTGCGCTCGGAATAAACAATAGTTTTGGTGAAAAGGAACGGAGTGGTTCTTTATTTGACTCATCTGCGTTCGCCGCTTGTGGCCCGACTTCTGTTTAGAATAAATTTCCTTTTGAAATGAGGTCTGTTGATCAATATAGGATTCCACGCTGACACATGCTTTCTTGTATGTTTTTGTTGGAGTGCCTATTTGACTTTGTTTTGAACTGAGTTCAAAGTTTTTTAACAAAAGGTGAGTGTCTCTGAATGTCTCTTAAATAAAGCTTTTTACAAATGTTCTGAACAGTGAAGTATTAAACGAAAAATAAAGAATAGTAATAGTAGAGAGATACACAAGAAAAAAGTTTGAGCTCAATATACTAAGATTTTGCCTAGGCGGGATCAAACCTGCAAGTTTTTTCTTAACGATTAGAATTATAATACCTACATTCCATTACATCGATTAGGTGATTCGAAAAAAAAGGAAAATTTCTTACATTTCAGTTAAATAAGGTAAATCGAACAGCAGAGTATTTTTCATTTGGCTCCAGAATTAATTAGTACTTTTCTTTAAATCCTAGTCATCTATTGTTTATATTCAAGATAAATACCTAAACAATGCTACATACTCAAAAGGTAAGTAAAATTAATTTAATTTTCCATTGATTTCTGTGTATACAAAAAATACCTTTCTAGATAAACAATTAGTCTTCCATCAATGTAATCATAATAATTCAATCATTTTACTTTTCCATCTCACTCTGATTGACATGAGATTGATGTCAGATTGACATGTGTAAACCTACCTTTAATAATGCTTAAACAAAAGAAATAAATCTGAGAAACAATGTTCTTACTTCTGTACACATACTTTATTTACGAATACTTCTGTACACAATAGTACGTAATAAAAATAAGATACAAATTCTTAACGCAATATATTGTTAATGTTCTCCATAAATCACTACAGATTCTTCCAACGCACAGCATTGCACAAACAGTTTAAAAGAAAAATAAAACAATTCAATTTGCTTTGCAAACTTGGTTGTGCAAAACAACTGATGAATTCTCCTTTTAAGATGTCGAAATGTAAGTCAAAACCGTGACGGATACTACAAACAATGGCTTTATCAAACGAGCTAAATTGGCATGACAATACCTATAAAAAGAATTCGTATTAGGTGTTAGCCTGTTAATTTATGTTGTCTGTATTTGCTGGGTGTATGTAAACCAGAAACTCCAAAGCAAAGAACTTTTTATAAACAAAATAGGACTCTCAAAAGTTGTGATGAAAATTAATCAGTTCTATTTTTAGAACACCAAAATGGAACAAAAAATGTAATCAACAGTCATTTTTATTATAAAAGAACGAAAACCCACAGTCTAGAACTTCATTTTTCCAACTGTCTAGTAGATTTAGCCTCTCATAATTTTAAATCTTTGACACTTATCTCAACCAAGTTGCGGCACAGTCTCATCTCATCCTAAATAATTAAACACTAACCTTACACATCAACAAACATCCACAAAAAACTCTTCACAAAAACTGCTTCTTAAACAATTTTTTCAAACATTCTTCTTTAATCTGGAAAGCAACCGCGGACAACTTCGGCCGTGTTATACAGTGTGAAACAAAACAAGCTTATCACTGTACTTCGAAAGTTTATGGAAATGCAAACAGGGGTTCTATGAAATTCCTAGCACCTGATAACCAAATGTTATATAGGGATGGGAGAGATAGGGCTGCCCTTGGCCTTTGTGTATTTACCAGGGGCTTTAGAAGCAGGAACGATGTATGTGAATAAGAAACTCCGTAAACAGTTTTATATACGCCGAACGAATGAGGCAAAATGCTTGCGTTTCTTGACTCTATAGGGAACTAATAGGAAATTGAAAAAGTCCTTCGCCCTATAGTATAGAATTAAAGGGAAAGATCCCAAAAGATTATACGAAATACAAAATAAAATTTTCATTAAGTACTTACATTCAAATTCACTTAGGGATGTCTTCTATACTTTTTCGATGCGAATTTTATTAAATCAAGTTATACCTACGAAATAAACAATATTTTAATAAATGGAAGTGAAAACATTTGTTTCAAAACAAGGTTGTATGGCAGTAAACTTATTCAAAAAACAAAAAGTTGAAAACATTGTAAACTACACATGAGAAAGTTACTTATGATTATATCCCATGTAGATACATAATCTTACAATGTATTTAAGAGGTCATCGAGTTTCTAATGCGGGTCGGCCTTACACATAATGTTAAAGATGTGTAGGCACAACAACTTTATACTGGTGTACATACTTATACTTGTACATCAGTGTCAACATTGTAATAAAAATAATAATTAATTAATAAATGCAAGAAAATTTTCTACATAGAAAATGTGTAAAAAAAATTCTATTAGCATTTCGAATTCATAATAACTCGACTTTAGGTACCTACTGGACTAAAGTAAGCTGAATTTCCTTCTTTTAAAACAATAATGGTCATTGGGCTAAGGAATAACATATGCAACGCATGAATGCCAGTTAGTAAATATTGGAATCGAAAAAAACTTATCTCAATCAAAATCTACAGTTACTGTCAATGTTTCTATTAAATTCTCGTTTAATGCTCGTTGGAACGATTCACTCATCAGTACAATGGTGGCCCACAACAGGTCTTGTATTGTTTAACCACAATGTTATCTGTATCTAATTGTTTTTGTCATTTAATTTTCTCCTCAATTACTTTTTTAGGGTTCCGTACCCAAAGGGTAAAAACGTGACCCTATTACTAAGACTCCGCTATCCGTCCGTCCGTCTGTCCGTCCGTCTGTCACCAGGCTGTATCTCATGAACCGTGATAGTTAGACAGTAGAAATTTTCACAGATGATGTATTTTTGTTGCCGCTATAACAATAAATACAAAAAAAAGAAAAAAAATATATTTAAGGGGGCTCCCATACAACAGACATGATTTTTATGTCTGTTGTATGGGAGCCCCCTTAAATGACGAGTCCGACTCGCTCTTGGTCGGTTTTTAGGGTTCCGTACCTCGAAAGGAAAAAACTGAACCCTTATAGGATCACTTTGTTGTCCGTCCGTCCATCTGTCTGTCAAGACCCTTTTTCTCAGGAACGCGTGGAGGTGTCAAGCTCCTTTGATAAAATTTATATCAAATACTCAAGTTTACTGGAGCTGTGAAAAAAATCAAACTTCTAAGCCAACGCATTCAAAAGATATAGCCGTTTATGCCGCAAATTTTCGACACTCGCAAGGGAATCAAAACCTACAAAACCTACCGTGAACTCAGAATCTTGAAATTTGGTCCGAAGCAACGTCTTATAGCACAGATAAAGGAAAAATTGCAAAAACCGTGAATTTTTAGTTACATCACATAATGAAAATATTTTTAATAATTTTAAATTTACTATACTACCCCTTTCCTCATGAACGCGTAGAGGTATTAAATTGAACTTTTACTTATACACCTACAGGTTTGTACGGAACCCTCGGTGCGCAAGTCCGACTCGCACTTGACCGGTTTTTTAATCTTTTTTATTATTTTATATTAAAAGTAGAAACATTAAAGTATGGAATTATTCTCATGTTTAACAAACGAGGTAATCTGATTTTTATTGCAAATTTTTAAATTAGTAATAATTGTTATTATGAAATGATAGCGTGTGCACCAATAGCGTCTATCTTTGATTTTAGGTATCGTATTTTCGCGGATCAAGTTATCTAAATACACCTTCAGATTTGCATGCAGAATTACTGACAATGCTCGCTGGCATTATGTGGCGCCTAAGCTTCGAAGCTGTCATTAAAATAAATGCTACAATTACAAACATACTTTGCAGCAAAGTCACTGATTATGACCTTGCAGCAAAAATAATTAATTCAATATGACTCATGTCAAATTAATAGCACAATTAACAGGTCTTTTCAAAAAAGTCAAATTGAGCATCAACAACTTTTTATGATAAAATATAAAGAAACATAACCTTTTTGAAAGGTCAAGAACGTTTTTAGATGTTTGATTGGACTTGCCATTTTGCTGCATTGTTTTGATCTCGATTGCGATTAGAAATTCAAAGAAAAATATTGAAAATTACAAACCAACCACATTGAATAAAAGTTGTATTTCATTAGATTTCTAAGCTTCTTTCAAAGCTTAAATTCTGGTTTTGTAAAGTCAGTGATATGACTAATTTAGCACCTTTAAATAAACATACTTTAAATGTAAGAATTTTGCGAGCAATTAAACTGACTATAATTATGCGTAAACCTTTTTGATTATTTCATATCTTTAATAAATATTTATCCATTTAAAAAAAAAATAATACTATATATTAACACCAAATATTCGCAAATAAGGAATAAACGCTACACACTCAAAGGCCCACACTAAGGTTTTCCCTTATGTCGGGTTAACTTGGAACATATACAAAGACAGATAGGAACATCCTGACGAGAACAAACATCTCTTTTTTTACACAAATATTTGCCCCGACCAGGAATCGATCAAGAGGCTGCGTCACTACTGCTAGACCAAACTGGCAAAATGTTACACCGAAATGCGTAGTCATGAATTTTTGTTTGTGGCGTAAATATTAGATTGATAGTCTTTTCCTTGTTCGTGATTTGATACTGATTTTAGTGATATCCAAAATAGTGATTTTTAAATGGGAAACCACCCACGGAAGCCTGTATGTATATGACTGATTGTAAAATTTATTCATACCTTATCATTGAAACATGTGTTCTTTTGTTTTTATCCCCTATTACTTCACGCCAAGGTGATATATTGGTCTCGATAAAAACTCTACTGTCACCATAGGATTTATAGCACTAGTGATAATTGGACAAAACAAGGGACAGAAAAGTTATGTTTTAAATTTAAACGAACCTTACAAGTTATAAATATGTAAATAAATAGAGAATAAGAATAAGAATAACTTTATTTTTTTCAATTATTAAAATACAAATTACGTAGACTTTCTGTATCCTGTGGTAGTTTTTAAACTGTGTTACAGGATACAGTGTCTTCCCATATAGTCGTACATACATGTTAAGAGTGCTTAGTAGTATTTTAACAACTTAGTAATAATATCAAGTATTAAAATTTAAATACAATGGTTATCATGTTTGTGTGTGTGTGTGTGTGTGTGTTGGTGTGTGTGTGTGTGTGGTGTGTGTGTGTGTGTGTGTGTGTGAGTGTATGTGTGTGTGTGTGTGTGATATGTGTGATGAGATAAGTAATAACAAAAAATAATAGCGATGACAGTATTTATTTCGTTAGTAAAGAAATAATTTTGTTTGTGATAAAAAAGTAAAGTAAAATATGGAAAAGGAAGATATACAATACAGTTGTAAGAGAGATACCTAAAGCCATGTATATGTATTGATGCAAAATAGAATTTTCGAAAGTTTTCAAAGGTGTTTCAAAGGACTCATGGTGCAAAGGAAGTTGTTTGTGGTTTTATATTTGAAAGATTTTTGATGTGGCTTTTTGTTTTAATTTAATGACTGAATTATTTGTTAATGAACGTGTGTTCTAACTTGTAAGGAAAAATTACCAAGAATAAATGACTATGTCTATGTGATACTCTAGCGACATTTGAAAAAAAGACTTAACATTTTTGCATATTGCATGGCTAACCTTTTTGACAAGAGCTGCATTAAGGCTAAATAAACTTGTTTCGGGTTCTATGCTAGCTATGTATAAAGCATCTAAATTATTGATGTCCTCAGCTCCTATAGGTTCCTATATTATTGCGTTAATAAAATGCATACATAATACACACAGCCTGCACCAAGGCCCACCCGATCGGTCACCCACACTAAGGGCATATAATTGGAGCACGAGGAAGGCCTACTTCGTTACTTTGTCACTTTTATCCACTCCTACACTATTTTGGCGCGGTAAGAGATGGTTATTTAGTTCAGTGACAACTTTGAATAGATAAATAGTGCGACGATAAAAATTGCGTCTTTTTTTAAAGTCTCAATTTTAAGAGGGTTGGGGAGGATCTAATTACTTTTATGAATGACAGACTAATAGGAATCTTAAAAAATAAAAAAATCCTGGAAATCAAGGAGCATTCCCGATTTCCAAAACTTTCTTTGTTTATTTTAAACAACCGGCTAAAATTTTTTCACAATTATTGGAATTTAGAACAACGTTATTTTTTAGGGTTCTGTACCCAAAGGTAAAAAACGGGACCCTAATACTAAGGGTCCGCTGTCCGTCCGTCCTTCTGTCACCAGGCTGTATCTCATGAACCGTGATAGTTAGACAGTTGAAATTTTCACAGATGACAGATGATTTATTTCTATTGGTTCTATAACAACAAATACTAAAATCCAGAATAAAATAAATATTTAAGGGGGCTCCCATACAAAAAACGTAATTTTTTTTGCTCGTTTTTATAGATAAGTCTGTCCGAGGCTGTATTTCTTGAATCGTAATAGTTAGAAAGTTAATGTATTCTAGTTGCTGCTATAACAATAAATACTCAAAAGTAGAATAAATAAAATATTTAAGAGGGCTCCCATACAACGAACGTGAATTTTTTGCTGCTTTTATAGAGATAATGGTTCTTATAGAGTCCGACTCGCACTTGGCCGGTTTTTTAATTTATATTTTGTGTTCTCAGTTTAAAAAGTTAAAACAATGGTTGTTACAGTAAAAAAATATCTTTAATACATAGAGTAAAAAGTACAATAGAGAAACAATTCACGTCAGTTTTGATCTTATATGACGGAACACGGATACCTTGTCAAGTTTTGTGTAATCTCGACTGTACCTACTTGATCACTTAGAAGAAGAATGGTTTCAAGCGGATTTTTTTGCTCGGCGTTTGTTTTTGTGGATATGTTTTTTGCTCATGGCGTCTCCTTCAACTTTAATTGGTTATTTAATGTTTGTATTAAACTTTTTGTGCTTTAATTAACAAAAATATGCTAATTTTTGTATCCATCTATAAGTATTTACATTTTGTTATAATTTTTGTTTTTGTTCGCATCATAGTCTTGTTTATTGCATTTTTGTAGCCAGTTTTGATGAAAAGGCTAAAAGTAATATTTGGTTATCGACTTATATCACAAAATTAAATGGTTCTTCTAATAAAATTAATAAAACAAATGCGTATTCTTCATAACCATAGGCAGTATAAAATGCAACGTCGTCGCTGCGGTATGTGTTATAATATAACTTTTTGTAGACGCAAAAACATGACATAATAGAAGTTACAAATTGTTATCATGTACCATGAAAGCTTGAATAAAATAAATCCCAATTAAGCAAACAAACAGCTATACATACGATTGGACAATACACAGCCAATCCGAGAAGTTGATCGAGAAACCGTCTCAAGGCGAAATCGTGAGGTCTATAAAAGTTGGAAATCCGTTTAGGCGCCGGACCTCGCTACGGCCTCGCACCAACCTCGCTTGCATTCACCGATGCTATTGGCTCTTGCATCTATCGTTTATGGAACATTGTGTTTTAAATGGGTGTATTCCGGATTCAAATTATGTGTGACATTTAGTCTCTTTTCTTTTTGCCGCCGATTTTAGCGTAGAGCTGTTTATTTTTTTGTAAACGGCCAGCTTTAAACGAGTTTACCCACATATTTTAGACAGATTTGTTGCTTTTTTAAAGTTTTCAATATGGAATAGCATATTTTTAATTAATTATTTCGGAGCCAAAATGCCGATGGGCATTTGTTTTGTTTTTACCATTTGTGACGCCATTTTTAGAAGCGGACGTTTTTCTTTTGTGACCCGTCAGTTTTAATCGAGTTCACCTATATATTTTAGTTCGATCCTGTTCCTAACGAACTGGTTCTGAGGTCTTATAGCCAGTCCATTAAATAAACTACCCAAAAAAATCGGAGTGTTGGCGGCTCTTTACCTAAACCAATATATTTGTAAAGAATTTTAAAACCCGTCTCCGAACATTAATTAAAAACAGACAAACATTTCGCATATAATCTCTACATCAGAATAGTATATACGTTCTAAATGTTGTCCCTACATAATCATGACTACGACCTTGATTTTTATACTCTGTCAACCAGAATAATCATGTGAACTAAATATAAAGACTGACAATACCCTCAGGTCGGTCATTTTTGTGTGACAATAAACACATATGTGACATTTAATTCATTTTTTGAAATTATTGTAATAGCCGGGAAACAATGGGAGTTTGAGATTTAACTAATCGCTTGTATCACTTATTTAGCATTGTTTGTTGTATACAATGCCCTATGAATAAGTTAATTGTCTCTTAAATAATAGGCATACTGGCCTTTGGGTTACGAAACTATCCATGTTTATGAATACTAAACACTTATGTAAAAATTTACACAAGATTTACTTTTAAGGGTATTAAAGAAAGACTGCAGAAATGCTTAGCAGAGTTGAAAATTTTAATTTTAGGTTTTCAATTTAGAAATAAGTGGGTCTCAAGTTAGGGTTTTTTAATTTACTACATAAAATATGATAATATTTTTTCAGCACATTTGCTCATAAAGTGGGTCTTATGTCATTGTTTTAAGGTTCATAATGATATGAATTACCCAGCTCGTGAGTAATAAAAATAAAGCGCTAGTACGTAATGGTTTTTTTTCTAAATTTCAGCAACGAGATCAGATCTTATTTTATATTTAAAATTAAGTGTAAATATTAAACTGTTTGTAAATAAAAAATATAATTCCACTAAATCATTTAAATTAAACAGAAAATTATCATTTATTTATGCTAAAACGTGAAAATATATAGTTAAGTATTATTTTATTATTTGGCTGTATGGCATACTTGTCAATGTGAATCTCATTTTGCGAGCAAAAAAAAATTATCGCGCCTCTTTTCAGTTCAGAATTTCAGATGTTTTCACTTGGTTTTCCCAAACGGCATTTGTATTTATCAGATTGTTATTATTATCAGAAATACAACACAAAAAATGTCTTCTTCAAGTGCAGAACAGGAAACCTACGTGGGTACACTGCCAGAAATACTTTCCGAGGCGCAACATGTAAGTAAGTGATAAGTAGCTTGTTGCCGTCAATATGCAAAGGAAAGTTTTTATTTCTTTCTCTCCTCGCAAATGTGTTGAAAAACGTCGTATGACACGCGTGTGCATTGGATATTTCATTCTCGGCTCCGTTCTAAACTCGCCTCTAATGTAATATCCAACTTAGCACACTTTAGCATAATGTACTATAAAGATCGTGAAAATATGATTTATTTTAATATTTTAAGCAGGTCACTGGGAGGTCTTTCTTATCGTTTCAGCTTATATAATGTCGTTTGCTTGGCTAATGTGAACAGAAAAGGTAAATGTGCATAGAATGAACCTGAGTCATACAGATTTTTATAAAAATATTTTAATTTCAAATAAGAAAGCTTTTGTTCTTAAAAGGCACAATACATAGGACTGTACTTCTGTTTCTAAAGAAAATTCAAATTCAAAATAGCTTTATTTCATAGAAAATTCAGGATGTTACTTAATATAATAATAATATAATATTAATTATATAATATATAAGTCAAAATCACATTAAATACATACAAACATACATTAAAGGGTTTAAATATATGCATACATATTCGTTCTTTTGCCTCTGCTGACTCTACGCCTCGCAAAGGTGCAGTCTTCCCCGTAGAAGAATAGGCAAGACAAATTAAATAATATGGAGACATATTGCATGTAGGCTTTGTGTTTTTGTCTTTTTAATCATCTCAATGAATAGGTGCAGAGATACTCGTACAATAGGAAACCATGATGCATCATTTATAATTTGTAAGATAATCAAAATACTGAGGATGTTATTGAGGAAGTACTTATGTTAACGTATAATGAGTGTTTTTATGAATGTTATTTTCTAGAATAATGGTTGTTTTTATTTAAAACTTATGTAATATAAATAAAAAGGCAACATTCAATACTGACTTCGTATTGTTGAATCAAATGTAGGTGTTAGATTTTGCCTCGCGACTTCAAGGGTCCCGTAGTATAAAGATTTATGTACCTTTGTGTGATTTTTTTATACAACAAACTAAATTCAAACAGTCACGCACCTAATGAAATAAAAAAATCATAACGTCGGTATATGTATAGTATAGAAACTCTTTATTGCAAACTCTTAGAGACTAATAGAAATAAAACATGCTATTTGCAATGGCAAAGGGATTTCTTACATGTGCACAGTTATAAGATTCCATCCAATAGATTTTAAAAGGATTAATTTTTGTGTGTCGTTAAGTCTAATTCAATTGTGTTGTCATGAAATTGACTTTATCATCCACTTTCCCTGCACCATCAATACGTTCAAAAAAACAATAAAAATGATTTACCAACAATCATTTGATAAAAGCAAGAAATGTTTAATTGTTTTAAAACACCTATTGTTGTCTCCATCCTGTTCAAAAGTAAGAGAGAGAAGTCCGACATTTCCGTGTTTCTTGTTCTATGGTTCATTGTTTCACTGCATTCACCATTGCTCTCTTATACGTCGTTTCCGGGACTATTAATCGTATTATGTGGGCGATAAAGGCCATATTAGGTTGTTATTTAGTGTCTGACACGTTTGAACCTGGGGCATGTCTATTGTTAAGGACTCACACGCTTCTATTTTCTTTGTTTTTGTATGCGGAAATACTGTTAGAGACAACAGAGTTTGTTTCATATACATTTTAAGTCTAAGTGCTCCATTCCAAAACTGACGCGCTCGTAGACCAATAGAATCAATCAGAGAGGTGAAGCAGCTTACTTGTGGCGGAGCATTTGATGGGTGACCGTAGTGTTAATTTATAACGAACTGTATATCATTGCGCTGGTACATAAATAATTTAAAATAGTTTAAAGCCAAATCGAAGCTATTTGTTAATATAAAAGTGTTTGTCACTTTAGTTAGTCATTTACATGGAATGACTTTATTTAGTTACCGAAACTTTGGGGGTGATGACATTGAAAAATTTTCCTGAAGGAACTTATATAAAAATTTTGAAAATAATAATTTTATTTCTTATGCAATATTACTTAGCAAAAAATAATCCTTATGATGAAACCTTCCCATCGGTATGATAAAACTACAGGGTGATTTTTTTTTCTCGTGTACCGGGTTCAATTCCCGGTTCAACCAGACAATCATTTAAAAAGTATAAATGCAGTTTAAATTGTTTTTAAAATTAAAATTAAGTCTACTTTCAGTAAAATGTCCCATCTATAATAATTATAGATGGGACATTTTACTGAAAGAAGACCATGTGGCATAGCCGTGGGACACCCTGTATAATATGCTGTTATATCTAAAATATGAGTTTGTGTGCTGGTGAAACAAAATGAATTAGGTCTATGTCTATAGGTAACACTATTGAATGTTATTGAGAAAGATATGCAATTTATAAAGATAAATAAATCTATGGTTTCAATCCAAATACCTACGTTGCGTATACGACACCGTTTTGTGATACAATTCACGTAAATACAGCCGACATCCGTTGTGGTCAGTGGCCTTGCAAACTTCCGGACATTTTTTATTTTACTACTTACACAACTACTTACCGTACAGTTATGTACTTACGTGCGTTATGTACTTATTTACCTGGTAAAATTTGGTGTTTGGCCATTTGTAAGCCAAATATCGTTACGCACTGAAGGAATAGACAAGTTTTGTTTGGGAGTGGCATTCTTAGACTTTAAATAAGTTAGCGAAACGTTATTACATGGAAGTGAATAAATTTCCTCAAGGGACCAATTTAATTTTTCTCAAAAAAAATTTCAAGTCGTACTAGGTAATAAGCTCAAGTTGTAAGGAGAGGCGACATTTTTTTTCATACATAGGGCTTTAGGTAAATCTCTTTCAACCTCTCGGGTGCTAAATCAGTCCATGAAACTGAACAACTTTCCCCAAAGAACATAAATAAAAATATGAAAAAAATAATTTGATCTCCCATACAAAATGCGATATAACTGAAAATCAGTGTTTGACCGCACTGAGTTATAACCTTTTGACTCACTGCGGCATGCACATAGTGATCCGCAACCTAGATTAAGACACATTATGTTAAATAGGTTTAGTACATTTTGATTTTGTTATTTTTTTTGTTTGCATGTTATTTGTAACTATGTGTATGGTGTGGAGACAATAAATTATTTCTATTCTATTCTATTCTATATATGCTGATGAAGTTTGTATGGGAACTCAACCTTTTTTTTTCGTATTTTGATCTATTATTGGGGGAAAGTTGTTCAGTTTCATGGACTGATTAACCACCCGAGAGGTTGAAAGAGATTTACCTAAAGCCCTGTATACAATATACGTTATTTGTACACAGAGACATTCAGGATACAACATAAAATATAGTGTACAACAAGGTGGCCTTATTGCTACGTAGAAATTTATTCCAGGCAACCTTAGGGCAACCTTAGGCAGCATATATTTTTCTTACGGAGAAAGTTGTTAGTTTCGTGGGTTGATTCACCCCCTTAATTTTCGGTGACAAATTTTACCAAAAAAATAAATTTAGATTCCGAAGTCACGTTTCCACGAAATGTTCCGAAGTTATTTTTCTTACGAATACATAACTCCAATTACATTTTATGGAGAGGTAGAGTAAGAAAAACTATAAAAATTCGAATTTAAGAATATATATTTTTAATCTGCTTTAACCCACTGCCAGGTGAAGGTATATACTGAGCATATAGGTTACTTAGATTATTATTTTAATAAGTAACACTTTATCTCGGCAAATCTAAGAAGCGTAAAAAAAGGGAAACTGTTGTTAAATTACATAAGAAACTTTCGTTAGTTGCACATAGAACAGACGTATGTATTACTAAATCATGTAGGTCTCTTTACCACTAAGTATTTTTTACCACTTAAAAGTTACAAAAGTGTAAAGCTACACACGATTAGCAAAACTGCCGTAACAAGAAGTCAAATTGGCCAAAACCGTTCGATTAGTGAAACTCGTTTTAAAAAGGTTAGCGTAAATGTTAGGATAACCGTTTTCGGTGACTTCATCCCATCTTTGGGCGTCGTCGTGACGTCACTTCAAATTACAGGTCAAGAAGTTATAGAAATATGAAACAAAGGTTCCATTTAGGTCATGCCTCCTCAAAAATAAGACTAACTTATTCTATCTCCTTCCATCTAAAGAAAAAACTTAGGTAGAAAAACCAAATTTCTTCGACAGTGAGTGAAAATAAAAACATAATTCGCCAGCTGGCAACTCCTCCCAGGCATATGTTTGGAACCTAACCTAACCTAACTTATTCTATCTCTTTCCATCTAAAGAAAAAACTTAGGTAGAAAAACCAAATTTCTTCGACAGTAACTGAAAATAAAAACAGAATTCGCCAGCTGGCAACTCCTTCCAGGCATATGTTTGGAACGCTAGGGTTTTAATTTTACTATACTGTGAGCGAAAAGCTGACAACTACTAATCACTGTCTCAGTTAATCCGAATCTCTTTAAAGTTCGAGTGAATCTGCTGATGAGCTTGATACATCCTCGACCACATCTTCGCCCAGATTCTGGTCAAGAGCAAACTCAAAATCTATAGTAAAAAAACACGTTTCATCTAAGAATTTCTTTATGTCAAACAAGGCGTTAAACAGTCTACTGCAATACAGGCTGGCTGAGACAGCACCTTTCCACCTCGTTATTGATATTTCAGTACAGTACAGGAGTACAGGCGTGAGTGTAGGTATAGAAATATAATAGTGTTGCGGCCGGGCCCGAGTATTCGAGAGAAAATAGGAGGAACAATAAACAAGTCCAGTTCGAGAAAGCTCACATACAAAAAAATAGATAGGCGACGTAAACAACCAAAAAAAGGGGCTTGCGTAGCAACAACACAAAGCTGCGTCATCACAGAGAACACGCAAGATTGACCCTTGCACGTAGGACGTAAAGGACATAATCCCGTGCACACACCGTGAGAACACCGGCCTTAGCAACGAGTTGTTTACTTCGTGGACGTCTAACTGCGCATGATTTTTACGAGAGCGACTATCGGGATTGTTCCAGAGCCCCTTCCGGCCGAATATAAATACGGGCGAGCCGCGCCTAGCGGACGCAGTTGATCTCAAGCGATACAAGCGATACATCGGAGCGAAGAAAAGGAAACCTACGAGCACAGCGCGACCTAGGACTACGTTTAGCTTACGATTCGGACTCTGATCTACGGAAGGAACTTACGACCACGGCGTGACTACGGACTACGATTTTGACTCTGCGACTGGGCTGACGGCTTCTGTGAGAACCTAGGATTTATTAAGCTGGCTGAATAAACACCTAAATTATAGTCACTGGTGTTTCACTCCGAATCGGAACCTAGCACGCAACAATTGGTGTCGGAAGTGGATTTGGAGAAGCCATGCCAGTGACTCAGAGGAAGGTCATCACCAGCGTCAGGGGAAGGGTGCAACTGGCTGCAGAGGCAACGGGTACAGCTCGCCAGGCCATAGCAACTGGCCATCGAGATACGCCTATCAGCCCCGCTCACCAGGCTACGCCCACTGCCCATATGGATTCGCCCACCAAGGAAGCCCTGTCTACTAGCCCCGCGAAAGAAAACCCACCTACCGCTCACCAGGACATGCTCACTGTTCATCAGAGACAAACGCTGCGAGAATTCTTAGAGGATAAACGGGAGGACCTGCTTGCTTCACTGCAAATGATGGAAGAGTTACTGCAGCCGGCGCTATATGGCAACACCATAATCTTTGACGGAACCGGAACGTGGGAAGCTTACCATTCGTTCCTGCAAGCTTATGGTGACTTAATGGTCTGGGACTGCGAGGAGCGCTACCATTATCTCGTCGGTGCTCTACGTGGAGAGGCTATAAAATGCCATTATAGAGTGTTCTCCCGGCCCACTTCACCTTCTACAATAGAAGACCTGATGAAAGTACTGTGCGAGGAACTTGCAGCAAGCTACGGCAGCCATTTGCTACGACGCCCGAAAAAGTCACGGCCCAAAACCTTCAAGAGCCCTCAGGAAGTTGAGAAATTTGACAAGCCGGTAAAAAAGATAGCTGGCTTTATAACGCAGATGTTAGATTGGGAAAAAGAAGTTGAAGACGTAAAGGCGAAACTAAAGTCTCTTATCGAAGAGGAGCAGCCAATGGTGCAGGATAATCCTAATGAGGGAGGGTTACTGCTATCGGATATAGATAGGAGAAGTTCGCCTGTAGCCGAATTGGAACCCAATGAGGAGCCGTCTCTGAGGAATGTGCTGCAGCAGGATCGAGGACCATCTACGGTGGCTGAACAGGAAGAGTCCTGTGATGAGGATCGGGTTGAGAAGGCAAGTGACAAAGACACGGCAGAGGAGATAGTGGAACAGGAGGAGGCGGAGCAACGTTTTCCTATCGCGGATGAGGAACCGGTGGTGCAGAGTCAACCGAGTGAGAAAGAGTCGCTGCTGTCGGATGCGAGTGAGGAGGTGAAGGCGGAACCCAGTGATGAGTCGTCTCCAAGGACGGTGCAACACAATGAGGAGTGTGCAATGGAGCCGGCTCAAGAGGAACGGGTTAGCGCTGATTGGAAAGAGGAGCTACGTGACAGTGCCGTAGCAGAGGAAGAGTTTCAGCTGTCAGGTGCAAGAGAGGAGGATGAGCTCATGATAGAGCCGGAACCCAAGGAGCAGTCGTCTTCAGGGAGGGTGCAACAAAATGAGGGTTGTGCTACGGAGCCGGCTGTAGAGGAAGGGTTTAGGGAGTATCCTCAGGATAGCATCGTGACAGCAGAAGAAACGGAGAGGCAGAAACCAACAGAGGAGGATAAGCAGAAAGACCAGGAGCAACGGATGGAAATAGAAGAAGAGAAGTGCCACAGTGGGGGTGAGCAGGCATACAGAGGCGACGAAGTTCCTATGCCAATGGAGATCCTGCCTGCAAAGAGGGGAACCCTGTTTTCTCCCACCGGTGACAACGACTTCCGAGACAAGGGCAGTCGAGAACACTTGAAGGGGGCTCGTCTTCGACAACGAGTTCGGGGTTCACGAAGAGGTCTCCGTAAACAGGCTATGAGGGATGGTAGACGCAAGAAGATGTCTGCAGGCACCTGGGCTACCACAAGAAAGACATGCGGTACAGCTGCTGGAAGGGTCAAGCCGATGAAGAAATGTACTCTGACCTCAACACACTTAAGAGGCCTAGAAAAAGGAAGAGCATCCAACGCTGTGAAGCCATCACCGCATTTGGGAGGACGAGATACATCTGACCCGAGAAAGATGTTCAGCGCGATGAGACCACGGCCAGATTCTGGAGGACGAGATACGCCAGACCCTGGAGGAGGAAGATGTATTCGTCCGAGGCTTGGACATGCTCGGGACGAGCACGTCTAAGAAGGGGGCAGTGTTGCGGCCGGGCCCGAGTATTCGAGAGAAAATAGGAGGAACAATAAACAAGTCCAGTTCGAGAAAGCTCACATACAAAAAAATAGATAGGCGACGTAAACAACCAAAAAAAGGGGCTTGCGTAGCAACAACACAAAGCTGCGTCATCACAGAGAACACGCAAGATTGACCCTTGCACGTAGGACGTAAAGGACATAATCCCGTGCACACACCGTGAGAACACCGGCCTTAGCAACGAGTTGTTTACTTCGTGGACGTCTAACTGCGCATGATTTTTACGAGAGCGACTATCGGGATTGTTCCAGAGCCCCTTCCGGCCGAATATAAATACGGGCGAGCCGCGCCTAGCGGACGCAGTTGATCTCAAGCGATACAAGCGATACATCGGAGCGAAGAAAAGGAAACCTACGAGCACAGCGCGACCTAGGACTACGTTTAGCTTACGATTCGGACTCTGATCTACGGAAGGAACTTACGACCACGGCGTGACTACGGACTACGATTTTGACTCTGCGACTGGGCTGACGGCTTCTGTGAGAACCTAGGATTTATTAAGCTGGCTGAATAAACACCTAAATTATAGTCACTGGTGTTTCACTCCGAATCGGAACCTAGCACGCAACAATAGTTACTTATATGAGATTGGTATTTATAAAAAAAAATCCTTTGTCAGCAATTTAAAATGTTGTCCGTTTCTACAGCAGTAGGCAAACAAATAGTGCAAACTAATAGACAAGGACGCTAAAAAGTCGTGACAGACAAATTTTAGCGACAAAAAATATTCGAACGAAGTTTTGCCTATGCTGCAACGATAAAATTTTCTTTCGAGTAAAAATATTTGCAAGTAGTCGTTTATATCATAACCCTTGCGGTCAACTTCGCCATAATTCCATATTTAATGTAAGTAAATGGCAACCCAGATAAAATCGTGACTAAGGCGAATGATGCAACTATGCGTTTTCGATCGCCTTGCTCTTTGCTCAGTAAAGGGTTATGCTAATTTTAGGTTTCAAGACCTTATATTTAAGCTGTCTTATTGCAGATTTAGATGAAGTCATTATGACTAAGAGGCTGAGATAAGAAGGTAATATAACGGTTTATAATCAAGTCTAGTTTTTGAGGTGTGGTATGTAAATGAAAAAGGATAGGTCAAATAAACATGACCTTGTTGTATGTGTGGGTTGATATCTTCGACTGTCTACGGATTGAGAAAACGTTTTAATTTGTAATGCTAAAATTCATGGCTACTCAATTCTCAAGGGCTTTTCACACTGTTTCCATTTCTTTTTTGTTTGTGGCTTTAGTAACTAGAACAGTGATGAACAATCTAATTTGGGAAACAGCTATACATAAACTATACGTAATTTCAGAAAAAAAGTGAAAAGTCCATGCAATAAAGGCCTTCGATTTGACTGTGTGATGATTTTAAAGAATTTTTTACCACTGTTTTGCCTCATAAAGCTGTCTATTTGCTACTGTTCGTATCTAACAAGTTTGTCTGCCACAAAACGTGAGAATTGTGCCTTATGGAAGTACACGAAAAGACAATGCTTTAGAAGAGATACGGTCAATTTGTACGGCCATTTTGAAAGTGGCTAGGTACCTATCATTTGTATGGAAATTGATGCGCGTCGACACGTCCCCAAGACCTTGTTACATTCGTTAACTTTTTCGCTTGACTGTCCTTACGAAATAACTTTAGGTTATCCAATGTTCTGACTAATGAAGCGTGTAATTACGGTATAAAAAATCGGTAATTCTTTTCCTGGTGGTGTCGATTGCTATCTGCATTTTTCGGTTAGGTGTGTTGAGTTTTCAAGACAGAAGTTTAGGCCACAAAATTTGAATTTGATTTTGAGGACTATTGCACCGCTATAGTTGAACTTGGTTATATAACTCTCTACTTTTCAGGAGACTGTACTGTAACTACTGGGAAATATTTACTAACCTGTTAATTATGAGAATCGAGGAGTTATCTAGGAAAGCATATACATATATCTTCTATACGATAGGTCGTCAGTTTAACCCAAGACTAACAATGTACAACAGTACAACAATGTGCCTGTAAAGAAAATCAGCTGCCAAATTCAAAATTTGAATTTATTTTTTTAGTTTGGAAGAGCTATGTCCAATTCCACGTAGGTAGAGCTAATTGACCCTCTACCCACATAAAAGAAACCACTCAATGAAGATCCAAGCACGCTACAAACCCACATATTGTCAAGGACACCAAAGTTTGTCCCAGTTTCGTTTTATTGTTTCATTCGGTCCTACATAATACAGTGTTCTGAACTCTGTCACATATTTGTTAGAATCAGTATCAAAGGAAATTGAATAAGTAATATGAGTATACAATACATACATCTATATAGTTATATGAATTTTTATTTAATACATTGAAAGGTTCGTTATATGCCACAGTAAAATAATATGAGTCAAAATCACAAAATAAAAACAAACTAAACATTGACTTTACGTAACACAATCATCTAATTATTTTTTTTATAAAACGGCCTGTTTAGTGGAATTGCTCGAGAAAATTCTTTTTCAAAAGACTGGGGAAGAGCTGGACAAATCACCAAGGGTGGCAGTGACTTTGGACTTCTGTATCTTATGGAACTTCTGAAGTGGTGAGCGCCAACGGTTAGGAGCGATGGTACATTCTTAAAATGTCTTATTTGAGATTCTTAAAAATCCAAACACTCAAAAATTTTAATTTTTATATGAGAAGGAATCCATAATGTATTTTAT
Organism: Aproaerema taeniolella; assembly: GCA_949987775.1. Taxonomy (NCBI): domain Eukaryota; kingdom Metazoa; phylum Arthropoda; class Insecta; order Lepidoptera; family Gelechiidae; genus Aproaerema; species Aproaerema taeniolella. The sequence continues at coordinate 7,878,037 of OX465258.1, read as the reverse complement.
TAGAATATATTAAAGTACCAAAATATTACTCATGCCTAGGAGTTGACCTCGTTCTTTACTACATGGTGTGTTATCTCAGTAGGTAAAACGACCTGAAGCAATGTTTTCATTAAAGTGTGATTAACCGTATTAAAAGTATTAAACTATAATATGAGCGTTTAACCTTGCTATTTTTATTTTATTTACTTGTTGATCTTATAGTTTATTATATTATATTTTATTTAATCTGAAACACGTAAACACACCTCAATCCTTACATAGTCACATTTATTTGGCTCATGTTAAACTTTGAGAAAACAAAATTTGTTAGATAATACACACAGTCATATAGGTAAATATAAAATGTTTTCATCGCGTAAAAACGGCAAAGCGTTGTAGTTCGTTCAGTTATGTTGTAAAAGAACAAATTGGCTGCAGTTTTCCGTGTTTCTGTGCCACCTGCAACACAACTTTTTCCAAACAATTTTTCTACAGACCTACTTCAAAACTAATCTTAACTTTGACACATTCCATTAGAATTTATTGCCGAAACGGCTTCAAAAACTTTGACAGTGGTAAACTGCTTTGTACTAGATTTGGACCGGTTATAAGTTATTATTACTTAATTAAGTAATTTACCTCTTGTAAAGTGGGCCTTTTTTAATGCAAGTCAAGGTCCGACACCAATGACACTTACCCAAGAAAGAGGACAGCCATCTGATGTATAGTATGATTTTTATCTGTTGCAGCCAAGATGTAAGTAAAATACTATTACTTTCCGTTTTGTTGACGTAAACAAGGACAGCACCACATTTAAAGGAGCTTTAACTTCAATAAACGTTTCTGCAACTGAGAGTATCTGTTTTATTTAATAAACTAATGAATATATAGTAATAGGAGGCTAGTCTTTGGGGGAGTGTAGTATTCTTCTCTTCCTGTATTTTAGTTAGTTTCTATTTCTTGTTTTATTTGTTTACATTCTATTCTATTCTATTCTTGTGCATATATGGCTCTGTCCTTTTAAGGTAAGACAATTTTGCCAATATCGAGGTTGGAAACTACAAGTGAACGCGGAAGAAAATTAAACAATTAAACAGTATTGAATGGACATCACAGTTTTAGATTAACCAGTTGCAAAATCCACTACACACGTTTTAAAAGAAAATAAGATAAAAATTACAAAATAACACTACAACAGAGAAAAAAAAAAAAAGAAGGAAAAAAATGCGGGAAAGCAAAAAGAGGAAAAAAAAGAGAAGGGAAAAGGAAATGAGGGAAAGGAAAATCATAACTTTATGTTGTGACACTCTATATAATGAGCCAATAATTTAACGAAAGGAGAGTTAACTAAAGATAGGAGGAAACTGAAATTAAATATTTGTTTACATTGTATTTTGCATTGTCACAGCGGTCATGTCATTAGTCTGTGATATAGCCGTTGACATTGAATTCTGTCTTTGGTTACTCTCTGCCTTTGGTTGATGGCATCATTCCTTGTCGTTGGCGTCTAAACATAGAATGATGGTTCAACCGTGATTCATATTGTCTTTGGTATTTGCCACCTATTCTTGTCAATCTTGACTTCTATTTGAATTTGAAATCAAAATTGGAAATCGTGAGTTTCGCGAACGATTTTCTGCTTACCTTTTGACGGCTGAATTTTAAAAGGTCAGTCTTACTTCATCTCTCACGTGGGATAGAAGGACAGGACAGCTACCTTACTGTCTCAAGGCCGCAGCACGGCCCAGGGACTTTGCCCAGGCGCGAACCCTACGCTACAACAATACTCGACATCTAGTATTTTTCCCTAAAGTGGTAGGCGCGTGTGACCTACGCTACAATAGTACTCAACACCTAGTATTTTCTCTAAAGTGGTAGGCGCGTGTGAATTCACTCCACAGTTCCCTCTTTTGCCACTGTACCTCGCGTGGGGCTCTCAAAAACTCCAGCCTCCTCGTACCTCCGGCTGGAAGCCGTGAGGGCATTCCTATCCTGCCTCCGGCGAGGAGCCGTGAGGGCAGTCCTATCCTGCCTCCGGCGAGGAGCCGCGAGGGCAGCCTTCTCTTGCTTCCGGCGTGGGCCGTGAGATCTGCTGCAGACACCACCTCGAGCGCCGAGTAACCGGCGTAACACCATCAAGACCTCGCTCTCCTGGCTTCAGCTACGTCGTCCTACTTAAGTCGAACTCTTGTTTTCCCTCAGCTACCTATAACTCGCCAGTGACGTTAGGGAGGCAGGACCCAAACTTGTAATATTAGGCTTTACATATAATACATCTGTTCTCTTGTATCTACTCTCTTTCTCTACTACCTCTAACCTTTCACTCGACCTTTCCCTACCTACGTCTAGGGTCTTATATCTATAGGACCCTCGACGTAGCCTACCTCGACTACTGTTCACTAGGTCCTTACGGCTCTGCTGTAAGGCGAAGTGCAACATTACAGGAGGTCTTTGTCGACCTATTGCTGCTGATATAATGATAGGTTAAAGGAGACCCTTTTAAGCTTGCGGAGCTCGTGTTAGGAAGCACCGCTCTTCTCAAGACTAAACATGCCATTCTTGCTTTTACAATTGGTTCTGCTAAAGTCTAAAAGAAAAATTGAAATAGTTAATACTCATAGTAGCAGTCAGAGGTTGTAGTGCTATAGGTAATAGTCCACCCTTATTACGAGAATTGGTGTTTATTTGCCTCTGAACTTCCTTCTTCCAGTTTCTTTTCCACGTGAATGAAGTCTCGGCCTAGTTTCTAGTAGTAATGCATGTTCTTCTATTCTAATATATCGTTTTGTGAAAAAGAGCACAGAAAACTTATAATTCAAAGCTAGAATAAAACCACGACTCTATTACCAGTTTTCTTTTAAAGCAATTGCGTTATAATGTATTCATAGGTCAAGAGTTGTTTACTTACATATTTGGTGCACTCCACACCTACACGGCTTTTTAATCTATACTTTTGGCTTTAGGTATTCAGAACATGTAATTTTGACTTTGATATTGAAAGAAAAAGAGGAAAGTGAAAACAAGATGAAAAACAGTAACAATTTAGGATAATAATAATAATAAAATCATTTATTATCAGGCATCTAAGGCCCATAGAGTAACATACATATGAATTATAATTAAACAAACTAAAATAAAACTGACTAACACTATTTCCCGGGTGAAATAACAAGAAATACAGAATTGAGAACTAACATTAAAAAAAGTAATTGCTGACAAGATAATTTTTGACTGAGTTAGTTCAGAGTAAATTTTCTGCAGCAAAGACTTAAAAGGCAGTGTTGCAAGTTTATTTTCTTTTTATTCACGACACAAAGCCTTTTCTGCATAAAATATGCAGTTTCTATTCACCTACGCACGCGACGACAAGTCAATGTCAAAGCTTTTTAATTTGATTCGACAACCCAGGGTATAGGTAGCTTTTAACATTTTATAACCATATAGCCGTGCAACACGCTATTTCGGCAGTTACGAAACCTATTGAGTGAAATTTGGAAAGTACGTAAACGCTTTCTATGTTCTGTCTGATTAGAACTTGATTGTTGAAGCAATGTAATTGTAAAACCATAGTGTAATTACGCACAGTATAGCCATAATCAAGGTATAATTACGGTGGCAGGGAGCCATGTTGCGGTTGCATACTGTTTGGTTGCTGATAAGCGTCTAAGCAAATTGATTGCGAAGTCTTGACTGTTATATCTTTTATAACGCCCACTCAATCTCTTTTATAACGCCCACTCATATGATCGGTTTCACTTAGTTATGACTTTAAAGAGATAGCTAGAAATATTTTAATACTGGTCAGTCAATTTTAGTTGACTGTTATTTTATTGAACAAAAATACTTCATTGTTACCTACTAAAAGCTTCGGCTGTGGCTTCGGTCAATATGTCTGTGCTTGGTACAGTGTGTGCTATGGTGTCTTAAAGGCCTCCATTGTTTCCAACTACCAAACAAAGACAAGGATTCATTATTTCTAACGTCTCATAGTGGCTCTACCAAAACACCTTTAATTGTCATCCTATTGTTATTCTCGACAAGTGCACGCAACAGGTCTCTAACTAGACCATTGTCCTGACCCAGTCGATTATAACTGTTCAATATGACCAAATTATAAAACCACTTCATAAACTGGTTTTAAATCTTATTTCCTCGATATAAAGACTGTTAAACAGCACCTGTTTGGGAGGTTTTTGACTAACAATTTATTTAATTTACCGTCGATAAATTAAATAACTGGTTAACTGGTTAATAACTTATTTCTTTGTGATAAGGGTTACAAAAACTGCAACAGCATGCTTGTAGTGTCAATCAGTTTGACACACATTGTTCAAAGGTCTCTTGAGGTTATGCTTGAGGTTCCGAGTCCAGTGACCTTACTTGTTCGAATTATAATAGCTGTCAAGTTAAACAAAACTGTGATAAGATTGTATAATTGAACAATATCATTTTGTTAAATCGGTCTGGATAATACCTATAGTGAAGGATACAGACATACACACATCAAAAAAAGTTTGCGATCACTTGGAACAGTGCTAATATTTTTTATAGTAGATGAATAAAACTTAATCACTTTTTATCTTTTGATTCCTTATTTAAAAATATGAAATTTAAATATAAAATAATTTCGTAATTCAAATGTTTTTTCATTTAAAAAGACAATCAACCCTTGCTTGCTTTCATTCAGAAATCTGACATAGTCGCAACTTATCAATATTTTCAATTTATTCAAAAAAAATTAAGTTGGTAACGATGCCGAGAGGATTAACTGCAGTTTTACGAGCCAGAATTCTAACTTTAAGTGGAGAAGGCTATTCCACGAGGGAAATATCACGCAGAGTTCATGTATCCCAATCCTGCGTGGTGACCACGTTGGAGAGGTATCAGGGCATGGAAGATTTAGCTGATCGACCTCGCAGTGGTCGCCCAACTGTTCTTACTGCAATTCAGAAGCGATATATCAGATTACTGGCTGCCCGTGACCCAACAATGAACGCTACTAAAATGAAAGCAGAGCTGCGAGCTGCCACCGGCCGCGAAGTTAGCACCCAAACGATTAGAAATTGCTTACACCAAGCTGGATTACGAGCAAGGAGAACCTGGCGAGCACCTCTGAACTCACAGCAACGGAAGCGGCGCAGATTGCAATGGGCTAGGCTCCGTCAAAATGAAGAAATTGAGGACGAAAGCATCTGGCAGAACTGCTTCTTCGTTGACGAAACGCGGATCAGTACACATCCAGATAACCGACGTGTCCGTGTCTGGAGAAGACCTGGCGACTCTGAAAGGCAGAGAACTGCCACTGGAACCGTTCAGCAGGGCGGGAAATCAGTGTCCTTTTGGGCCGGGACAATGATTGGGGCTAGGACGCCCTTAATCCCGTATCAAGGCACCATGACCGGAGCCATGTACAAATCGATTGCAATCGATGGATACGTCAGACCATTCCGCATCAACCACGGGCGCCAATTCATAATGGTAGATGATAATGCGCCCGCACATCGAAACGGACGTGTTGATGCTGCTCTCCAGCAATACGACATCACCAGGTTAGACTGGCCTGCCGGCTCGCCTGACTTAAACCCGATCGAGCATGCGTGGGATGCTCTTAAGCGAGCTGTTTGGAACCATCAGCCACCTCCGCGAACAGTGTCAGAAATCAGGGCAGCTGCTATTGAAGAGTGGGACAGGTTACCACAAGAAATGCTAGATAACTTAATTCTTAGCATGCCCAGAAGGGTTTCCGCATGTGTGCGAGCCAGGGGAGGAGTCATTTTATACTAACTATTAATTTTTTCGTAATAAATTTTGTTTGTTTTTTCATTAATTCAAATTTTTCATTACATTACATTTAAGCCAAAATTGCATTTCCTAGCTTTTGTTAATAAAAAGTAAATAATTAATAATGATTCTTTTATTTACTTAGTGCATTTTCATTATAAAATCATAAAACGTAAACAGTTTCTTTAAATAATTTATATTTTAAAGAATACATCTGATTTTGCTACTGATCGTAAACTTTTTTTGATGTGTGTATATACAATTCATTGTTTTTACTTTTCATTGTTACTTGACAAGACGGATTTTGAAAGATAGGCGCAGACAAGGTAAAGCTAAAAATATATCCTAAAGATGCGTTTGATGCTGTTGTAGTGTAGAGCAATTTTGCCAAGAAAAAACGGTACTGTAATGTACTAGTGTTGGTTCAACGTTCATGTGCATGTAAATCAATAATTAATCCTAAACAAGGAGAAAACTTTAATGTTTGGATAGATCTATTACAACTGTAAAACAGGTTAAAAAAAAAGTATAGATGAACCATTCTAGCCAATTATTCATTAGCAATTTCTGCCTGTAATCCGATCCTAGATCCAATAAATTAGCAGATCCATCAAAATGATCAGCTATACATATAATAACAACAATATCACATTCTACATTAAATTAGGCTACTTTATAACAACAATGGGCCTTTTTATAATTCGAACGGCACGGCACGGCACTTCGAAATTTAAATTACCATTCTCAGCTTTTAGTATGACTATTACATAGGAGGCAATGGTAACACAATTTTGCCGTGCCGTTTACCAATTATAAAAAGGCCTAATATCACCTAGCTAGACCAAGATTCGAAAATTTTATTTGTTTATCATATTGCGCTTACCTGCACAGAAAATAAGATAATTTATATTCGTAACAAAACCGAAACAGGTAAAACAGACGAACACAACGTAACTTAATTCATAAAGCTTAGAAAATTTTGAAAAATATCGTATTTTGTTAAGAAAATAAGTCGCCGTTTCCAATGCATTTCTTGCGAATGCAAAAACGGAGATGGACAGAGGTGTAAACACATTAACACATATACATAGACGGTACGTATATGTAGAGAGGCGTACTTGAGAAATCGTCGCGTGTCGTGTGCGCCTGGGCAGGCACAGAGATTTCTTTTAGCGTTCAAGGAGAGAGACCTAGTCGACTTGATGCGATAAACTTGTTGCTTCTTTTGGATGTGGTGTGGCATCCTGTGTAATGGAAACCTCTTGATTAATTTACATGTGTCTTATTGTTGAAAGATTATGTTCGCGTTGTTGACATGTAACGTGTCTGATATTGTAGTTATTTATAGCCCTGCGTTAAAGTTAATTTCTTGTAAAACACCTTATTTTTAATCTCTTTGGGGTGAATTAACTTTGGTCGTTAGCTATCAAACAACATACAGCTATCTTGGTATTCTACAGTAAATTAAGCTACAAACAAGTATTTATTTACATTTCTCTAATCAATACAAACTTCCTTTACTAGTTGACTCGTTAACAGTAAATTCATTTTCAATTTCACACACTGTATTAACCTTTTAACTTCATTTGATTGTCTCTGCAATCCGTTACTTTCTTTCATAGCAAACGATCATAGCAACAATCAAACGGCCATATCCATAGTGAATTAAACGAGAATACCAACATCTACCGTAAGAGCTCAATTAGCTTATAATAGCGTGCACCGCCCATGGGAACAACACAGACATTACTACTGCCGGAGTTCTTGTTGTGCAAGCGATAATCGCCCGTGACACCATTCCGTATTATTATCTTTGCGAACCATTGTAGCTTGCGCCTTAATAACCAACTTGGGTAGTATAGAATACGGTTCAAGGGATGATGGCCTGATTGTTCGTGGATTTATGAATTATTACGTGTCATTACAGCTTTAACAAGTTTTGTTTCACCAGTTGATTGGAGTTATCAAGGGTCCCCTTTCACGCGAGTCAGGCCTTTTGTCTCTTACACCATGAAAGCAAGCATATGGTTGGATGTGCCATAGCGTATGCTTCCTTATATTATATTATTTTCATAGTACACACATCAAAAAAAGTTTGCGATCACTTGGAAAAGTGCTAATATTTTTTATTGTAGAAGAATAAAACTTAATCACTTTTTATCTTTTGATTCCTTATTTAAAAATATGAAATTTAAATATAAAATAATTTCGTAATTCAAATGTTTTTTCATTTAAAAAGACAATCAACCCTTGCTTGCTTTCATTCAGAAATCTGACATAGTCGCAACTTATCAATATTTTCAATTTATTCAAAAAAAATTAAGTTAGTAACGATGCCGAGAGGATTAACTGCAGTTTTACGAGCCAGAATTCTAATTTTAAGTGGAGAAGGCTATTCCACGAGGGAAATATCACGCAGAGTTCATGTATCCCAATCCTGCGTGGTGACCACGTTGGAGAGGTATCAGGGCATGGAAGATTTAGCTGATCGACCTCGCAGTGGTCGCCCAACTGTTCTTACTGCAATTCAGAAGCGATATATCAGATTACTGGCTGCCCGTGACCCAACAATGAACGCTACTAAAATGAAAGCAGAGCTGCGAGCTGCCACCGGCCGCGAAGTTAGCACCCAAACGATTAGAAATTGCTTACACCAAGCTGGATTACGAGCAAGGAGATCCTGGCGAGCACCTCTGAACTCACAGCAACGGAAGCGGCGCAGATTGCAATGGGCTAGGCTCCGTCAAAATGAAGAAATTGAGGACGAAAGCATCTTGCAGAACTGCCTCTTCGTTGACGAAACGCGGATCAGTACACATCCAGATAACCGACGTGTCCGTGTCTGGAGAAGACCTGGCGACTCTGAAAGGCAGAGAACTGCCACTGGAACCGTTCAGCAGGGCGGGAAATCAGTGTCCTTTTGGGCCGGGATAATGATTGGGGCTAGGACGCCCTTAATCCCGTATCAAGGCACCATGACCGGAGCCATGTACAAAACGATTGCAATCGATGGATACGTCAGACCATTCCGCATCAACCACGGGCGCCAATTCATAATGGTAGATGATAATGCGCCCGCACATCGAAACGGACGTGTTGATGCTGCTCTCCAGCAATACGACATCACCAGGTTAGACTGGCCTGCCGGCTCGCCTGACTTAAACCCGATCGAGCATGCGTGGGATGCTCTTAAGCGAGCTGTTTGGAACCGTCAGCCACCTCCGCGAACAGTGTCAGAAATCAGGGCAGCTGCTATTGAAGAGTGGGACAGGTTACCACAAGAAATGCTAGATAACTTAATTCTTAGCATGCCCAGAAGGGTTTCCGCATGTGTGCTAGCCAGGGGAGGAGTCATTTTATACTAACTATTAATTTTTTCGTAATAAATTTTGTTTGTTTTTTCATTAATTCAAATTTTTCATTACATTACATTTAAGCCAAAATTGCATTTCCTAGCTTTTGTTAATAAAAAGTAAATAATTAATAATGATTCTTTTATTTACTTAGTGCATTTTCATTATAAAATCATAAAACGTAAACAGTTTCTTTAAATAATTTATATTTTAAAGAATACACCTGATTTTGCTACTGATCGTAAACTTTTTTTGATGTGTGTATACGTATTTTTTGTGCGCCCTGAATAAGCCTTTTGTTTGTTTTCTTCTTACTTAGAATCAGATCAAGTATTTTGTGACATGATTTATTTAAAAGTTATTGATGCTGTCGTTCCATCATACTCGGCCATACCATCTTTTTCTTTTATATGCTTTGTAGTATGAGCAACGGTATGGGTACCAGAAAAGTAGGTCATCTACGTAGTCAGCATCTAGCTTCAATACTCTATGTTTTGCGCTGTCACTGCGGTTTGCCTCGGTTGCTCTTTTCGAGCTTGTGAAACCGTCTTCATTAAAGATGTTACTGTCAAGATGAAGGGCCGACCAACGTTTTTGCAATTATCTGGTAATTTAATTCTGTTATTTAAATTAAATCTGTAAACTTCATTATTTATAATGATATTCTCTTAGATTGTTTAGTGTCTCATTCTATATGATTTTTCTCTTTGTTTCATAAAACAACATTTACTGTTATTCACGTTTGATCATTACATTATTTAATTATAATTAAATTCCAATGTATAATCGGTCTTACATTACATTTTTATTTAATTAACACTCCATAAAACTGTTGGCATAAAAAATCGTATTAGCATATATTTTCACATTCCCTTTCAATGTCTAAGGATTCATTTTATAATCCAACTCACAAGTGACAATCTTTTCATTACCTCACCAGCTGGAAAAGAACATGAAGTAAGTAAATAGTATATTTTTTTGATGAATAGTGCTCCGGCTGACTGCATGGCATCTTGATATGATGAATCTACACATTTAAGATTTCAAAACCTTATCATAAAACAATCAGTTTCCTAATCACTCTTTGAAGCAAGTAAAATAACAATCATGATACAGACAGTGGCATAAGTTGTGCAAAATATAATGACTGAGAAAGATTTATAAGCGTTGAGTAACAGAGTTGGTAGCGAGTAACAGCTACTGTAGTGCAACTTTAAATTGCAGCCAAACGGGCATAGTATGAAACTGCCAATTTCTTGCTCAGAGAAATCGAGCCTATAATTTGATTTTGAATGACTTTGTATTAAAATATAGTACATCAATTCAACTTCAATAGCGCCTGTGATGAATTGCTTGAAGTTTTGTTTGCAAGATGAATTTAAATTACCATTAATCATACTTTTGAAACATGACTATAGTTAAATCTTATTTCAACTTTACTTAGATAGATAGAATTTATATTTCCAATACAGTACACGCTTACAAAAAGACAGCACAGAAAAAGACAATCACGAAAGCAAAAATAGAGTTTAACAATACAACAAACAAGGAAATAAGGAACAAATAAACAAATAGCAAAGAAAGTAACAAATAAGATAAGAACAGAGACAGAACATAACAATAAAGAGAAATATAATATACATAATAATCATGGCAAATTAAGTGTGTGCCGCAGGAAACCAGGTTGCAGCTCAGTATAAAGTTTTACCGTAAGTGGCAAAACACTGATTTTCAGTTGCCACCCACGAGGTAGTACTTCTGTTGTTTTTCTTTCAAATCAAATATACTTTATTGCACATACAATGAGAAATAAAAAAAGTACATCGAGTGACTTCAACTTCTTTTTCGTTTACACCAAATACTCATTCTAACAGTAGGTATATCTGGTTTGCACATATTATTCAAATCGTTGTTTTTATCTACGTTTTTTAGCCGCTTTGCTTTTTACATCTTCATAGTTGCCTAGAAGCGATGGCACAACCTTTACTTAGCTATAAGGCAGCTTTTTTACTTTTTTGTTTACTTCCGTCTAGTTTTTTACTTTTAGTGTTTCGTAAAATCCATACTAATATTATAAATGCGAAAGTAACTCTGTCTGTCTGTCTGTCTGTCCATTTTTCACGCCTAAACTACTGAACCGATTTTAATAAAATTTGTTACAGAGATAGAATAAAGCCTGGGAAAGGACATAGACTACATTTTATCCCACGGTTGGGTACGATATAACCTGTAGTCCACGCGGGCGGAGCCTCGGGCGGAAAGCTAGTATTATGTAATTCATTTATTCATTCATAAGTTTAGTGGAAATTTTAAAAGAATTTTATTTTATGCTTAAAAGAATTTTAACTTTACTGAATGCTACAGGTATTCAGTGTAAGTATGCGATAAAAGCTCAAAAAAAACAGCGACATCCCAAAATTACCGTAATCTTACTTCTGGCAGGCAATGTGACAATCGCGACGTGGTTTTAAATGAGATTCTGTTACTCACATCCTTTCGTGGTGCAATCAGCTTCAAAGTTAACTCACCCTCTATGAAAAAAGAATTATTACATGAAATGTTAAAATTATTTTAACAAATGATTAAAATTTTGATTAAATGAATTTTTTTTTATCAAATGATTTAATTTTTTTGGTTGTCAAATGATTTTTTTGCATATTATTAATGCAGTCCTTCCAACTAAATGATTACGATTTATCACATTTTTAAAAACTTGCGCTTTTTCATAGATAACTTCATAGTTTTCCAGTATAAGATTACTATGGGCCATCACGGGTCATCATATTGCCTTACTTATAGTGTTTTTCGTTCCTATTACAGCAACAACAACTTAGTCTAGGATATGGTTGTCTATCTGTAACATTCATTCTCGATGGTTGGAGCAAACTAGTCTTGAGGTGGCGCTTGGCCTCAGTCTCTACCTTGACATCATGTCGCCCATCTCCCTCTATCTTGGACTGTCTCACTAATTCTTGCTACGAACTGTCTCAAAAACTTCGTCAATTCAGCGATATTTGCTACAGGTAAAAATAAATTATGAATACCACAAATTTTTTATTCAACTATTCAATAAGAATTCAGTCAATTCTTTAATAACCTATGTCAAACAATTAATAAATCCGTCTAAAATTCGTGAAAACGAAGGCACATACCTGCGTCAAATTGAGAAAATTCCATTATGTTTTGGTCGTCAGGTACTGTCAAGTACATTATGATGAAAAAACAACTGTGTGCCTTTGTGATAAGAGTGAATCTGGCAAGCTTCGTATGCTCTTGTCTGTACTTAAACTACTACGATCATGAAGTATGAATCTTATGTTTTGTTGCCTTTCTTATGATAATAATCTTACGTAGATCATCTTGCCGCAGGCAGTGGGCGAATAAATCTTGTGAGATAACAGTGAGTTGGCGTAATAAAAAGTAAGTGATGTTTCCATTTATAGTGAATCTCTTTCTGTCAGTAAAATCTTAACTTCTAGAATTTTAGTAACCGTGACATTCACATTAGGTGAAGTTAAAGAACCGTACCACTATGAGACTATATTAATATAGTCAGAACAAAGCAGCAAGCAAGAAAGCCGAGTTAGTCTGTTTTTGGGTCTTGTCGATCATGTATGTTTTTTACTAGCAGAAAGCTCGGGATAAAATCCTAGCAGAGGCAATTATAAGCCTGTGCTGTGTGTTATTCTGATGTCAAAGCTATATTACTGCAAAGTTTCATCAAAATCTGTCCAGTAGTTTTTGCCCGAAGGCGTAACAAACATCCATCTATCCATAAATCTTCGCAAACTTTCGCTTTTAGAATGTTGGTAGGTTTTGAATGCCCTTACTTTTCCCATGCTTTTGAGTGTGTAGTCTTAAAATATTGTACTACTAGCTTTCCGCCGGGGACTTCGTTCTCGTGGGGGTTTGGGAAAATAATATAGCCTATATGTTAGTCTAGGGTATTAGCAACCTCCATACCAAATTTAATCAAAATTTATCCAGTCGTTTGAGCGTGAAGAAGTATCAAACATACAAAAACACAGTCACTTACCCTCACAAACCTTCGCTTTTATAATATTATAGTGTGATATCATCGTTAATATGGAAGGTCTTAACATCTCGTTAATCATCTAAAAAGTACGCAACATACACATCGCAGTAGGTCATCCATAAAGGCGAAAAGAGAAACTCGTACAAAAACTATCGAGGTCTAGCTCGGAATCTAGACTTGCGTGAAGTTAGTACCGTTACTGATTAATTTGCTGTCTGTTTATTTGATTAAACATTGAACATGATTTTAATTTCATTAGTAATTTGTGTATCGCCTATGGGAAAAGATGGTATGTATGGGGGTCAGTTGTCCCAATCTGTTTTACAGTCATACGTGTTCCCTATTTGGGTAGGCAGAGACTATACCGGCTTCCAATTGGTTTCTAAACACCGCACTAATTAATATTGGTCAGAAATGACTCCAAAATTTTCTTGTAATTTACTTTCAGTGCTGGCAGAAGTGATAACTTGAACATTAACGTTGTGCATTAATATTTAATTTAATTTTTTCTATGCTGACACCGGATGACATCTTGACTTTTGCCGTTTTAATTTCCTATATTCATCAAACACCCCTCCGTGACATCTTGACTTTTGCAGTTTTAATTTCCTATATCCGCCTTACGGGTTTTCGATCAGGGTCACGTGACAGACACGTGACCCTGACGCGAGTTTAACATTTTTTACCCATACTTCAAAGTGCACAACGCCGCTATAGAAGTTTTCACTTCAAAAATATATTTGTGTTTTTCTTCACAATAATTACTCGCAGAAAAGTTCAGATAACCTAAGCATTTGCTAAGAGATGGGGTTCCAAATGTCATGGCTGCTTCGCCGAATGTAACGCATAGACGTTTCCTCTCTATGGCGATAACTCTTTAAACCTTGCCATTTGACTTGATATTTAAAGCTAGCCAACTTAAGCTATTTCTAGCCTAAATTGAGGGTAATTACTAGATATATTTCCCAACTATAAATCATAAGAATTTAAGCTTACAATTGGTATCATGTAATGGTTTAGCTTCCAACATTTAACTAATTGCTAAAAAAAATTAATCAAATTATGGTTAGTTTTTTATGTAAAAATCTAAATCTTCTCGGCTGTAAGTTTCATTAAAAACTATTCTACGAGTATCTATCATTTTGTTACCAAATATTATAAAGATGTGTTATACATACTCGTTGGGTTTTAGTAAAAAAGTTGGCCAAATGTTAATGAAAATTTTATTACAATTTCTACGGACAAAGGTCTAAATGCTCTTTCGACTAGAAAATTGAAAAATGCTATGTTGTTTGAGGTCGATGGCCGTACAGTATGACCAATCAGTGATTATCTTACAATCTATTCAAATCCTCATTTCTTTGTAAGAGAACCGTTATATGCTTTACATTTAAAAACTGTGAATCAGTTTTGAGGAAGATCAGTTATGTATAATCTTCTATAACATATTTCCTTTTGAAAATCTTAGGCAGTAAGTACATCTTTTGTTCTTCTAAAAACCATCCTTTGTTCTTCTAAAAGTTTCTCAAACTTCATTAAGGTATTATGCCATTCAGTTCATTCATGACTGTTTCAGTATTGAACTTTATGATCAGAATTGTTTGTATGGCCGAAAATAAAGTGTCCCGATCATGCAAGTCTCACGAATGTGTTGAAGAGAACTATTTCCAAGTTTCAAATGATTAGACGATATTTAATTTCCCATTTAAAATTTTAAACATAATTTATGTTTCGACTGATCTAGCTTGAAATTTTTGTGTGAAACGATAAAAAACAAAAAATACGAGTCTGTTACATTTATATGAACTTGATGAAAGTGTGACCAAAGATTAATTTAGTTAGCGAAAATGAAGGATTTGAATCAGCCACGAAACTGAATGACTTTCCCTAGGATGGAACATAGGTAGAAATATGAAGAAAAAAAAACCCCTCTCAATGCAACTTGAGCGATCAGCTGTTTTCCTTAATATCTCCTTCTTGTCTAGCCTGTATTATCCCACTGCTGGGAAAAGGCCTCCCACGCCTTAGCTATCAATAAAATATATTTTTAAGAATTTTATATGGGTTTTTTGAAGACAGTTATTCAGTTTCATTGGGGAGAATCATTACCTTACCTTTCGCTAACTAATCTATAGTAACCCATACAAAGTAAATATTACAAAAAATATTCTGCGAACCAAAAATAGAAAAAGTCATATGTTTCTGGATATGTTTGACGTGATCACGATTCGTTTTGATGGGACGTGACGATAACAGTATAGATGAGGCACGCTCGAGAAATTCACTCACTGTTGCCTTGAAGAAATCTAGATTGTGAGTAGGCATGATTTTCTATATCGTAAATAAAAAGCTGTTGGTAGAATGCTTACTTCATCATGACTGTTACATGGATTATACTGGAAATAGATTTCTTTAGGCTAAAAGAAATGTATGTTTGCTAAAACCACTATACCTTTCCAAAACTACTTTACAACAAAACACGATGAATATACACATCTATATGTCGATTAAAACCAACAAAGAAGTCTTGTTGCTCTTTTTGGTTGTTTTATTTAATTACTTAACCGTGTTCCTATTTAGCCTATCTAGGTATGTCATCTATGACGTAACTCTTCGTTAATGGAGTACTTCTGCCATACTTACTTGAGGTATACTTGAAAAGTCAAGGATTTGGTCTTAATAGTCCATTTCCCGCAGCGTGCCCGGAATTGCCTCCTTCCTTGAGATCTCATCTCTATCCTGCAAGATTTTGAAAAAGATTTAACGTGTTTGGTAGTCACGACCGCTAGATGGTATGTGAAGATAAGGTGGTCGGCGCAAATGTAGGAGGGGAAATATTTTAGACGTAGACTTATACCATTTCATTCATTCAACTCACACCATTAATTGGTAGTAATGCAAACATTATTGCGTTGTAACCCGCACCACATCTGTTTCTCTCTTGCCATCTCTAAGGTAGACTGGAAGAGATCCCTTCAGGGATAAGTCCGCCTTTGCACATCTATGTATCTTTTGTATTAGTCTATAAGAGTTTGCAATAAAGAGTTTACATACATACATACCTTTAATCCCTAACGGGGTAGGTAGAGCCTCTTTTGTTTCTAGAACCACAAGACGTCACAATGGTTGATATTTTTGATATATAAGTACAGTGGCGATTATTTCGCCCGTAATGCAGTAAAACCCTCGTGCCCCATTTATTGCTTCTAACAGTACGCCTAGGAAAATATGGCAGCTGGCACTTTTCACACCCAGTCCAGTGACAAATCTTATTGAATTTGGGAGTAATTTTGACTAAAATAAAATCAAGTAATTCAACAACAAATAAATCGTTACATTGCACATTCTTTGCCATTTATTATAAGAACTGCTTCTGATAAATGTCTAAGCTGACACATCATAGCTCTCCATTTATTGCAATCTAGTTCCACTCGAGTTAGCCTGACAAGTTTATCTACATACGCTATCCTTATCACACTCATTCATCTTTTTTAATTCATGAGTGAGACAGAAAATCATGTAAAAGTCGCTGTCAGCATGATGCATTCGTCGTTGCATTTTTAGCTTGAAATAACTTGTTATGAAGACACTTGCATTATGCAGTGCTTTTTTACTTCGAGTTCGGATTACTCTAGAGCTTGGTTGTAATTATAAGTCACCAGTTTTGCAGTTGGTAACGAGGTTTGTTATAAAAAAACATTATAGTAAGAGACTCAAAGCTGAATCTGGTAAATAAATTAATTTTAATTTTCTTATTCCATTCCAAAGAAATTATTCTAATGACTTGGTAGAAAAGACCACCCCAGGTTTAAGCAGGAAAGGATAGGTGGAGTTATTTGTGACTGCCATCAATTTATTTACTTTGCATTTTTGGTTGTTTGATTGCTTTAATTTCTTCACGTTAGAAAATAGTCTAGTCGAGAAGTTCAGAAACGTGTTTTTGAGACATACTATTGCAAAAATTATGTACAATAGCTCATTCGATTTGAAATAATGTCTAGATCATTGCGCATAAAAAATTGCAAAAGTTATAAACAATTAAACACCTCAAAAACATGGTGTTTGGTTTTTCACCTATAGTTTGTTAACTATAAATATTTTTTAATTTTAGATCGGAAGACTAAAAGAAGTTAGGATCGGAATTGGTTAAACAAGGCGACAGAATTTTAAAATTTGGCATTTGCTACTCCAAAGAGGAAAATATGCTGAAGTCAAGACCTTGTTCTCCCAATGCCAAATACAATTAGTAGCATAGAAGATGGATGTAAAAATTACAAAAGATCTTTAGTAACCAGTATCGTACGAAGTCAAATTTTTCTTCTACAGTAACCAGTTACGAACACAAGGTTTCATACGTGGCCGAAGGGAATTGTAAAGTATTTTTATCAATGTGACTCTTCGTAGTTTTCAAATCACTCTTAAAGATTGCATTGCACTGAATTTAAAATATGTTATATATAAAAATCTGAGGTCATTTTATTAACCTCTTAACTTTTAATACCACGGCCATGACCACAAAGAAGTGGTCTACCTTGTGAGTACCTTGTCAGGATTTGTTACTGGCCGTTAGACAATTCCTTTTAAAATATGTATTGTAAGTACTGATGGCCTATAAACTCCTTGTTTCGAGAGGAGGCCTGTGCCATTTGGTGAGGACATACAAGGGCTGATGACGATAACGACAACGATTGATTATATTTGTGGCTAATTATGTAAAATGTTAAGGTTATGGCACCAAAACCACGTCACTCCCTATGGCATTGCTTGTTTAAATTGCAGAAGACTTCGCAGCTTCCAAATAACCTTTCACTGACTAAAGAATACATTATTTCAGTTTTGGAATGCATGAATATGTGTATATGACCACTATTTATTATATTTATGTGCGAAAATTCAGATAGTACAAATTAGTGTTTTGTTTTATTTTCTGAAATGAAGTTTGCTGAGCACCCCGAGAAGATTCTGTAAATAACAAGGCGAACCGCGTGGAAAACTAGTATCATTATAAAAGTAATGTAGTTATGTACACAAGGTTTGATTAAAGATAATCTCAAGCTACCAGATCCGGCTGCGGTTGGGTGTCAATGTCGTGGTTCTTTGTGCATTGTTACTATTGTTACACGTATTATTTACTTGATCTAATTAGAATACTGGGACTTGTGGTTTAATGTTGTGCTTTTAGCCATACTGGAGGTCACTGATTAAATATATTTATGGAAATAATTGCTCCTTCTAAATGAAGGAGAAAAAGTGAGGAAAAAAATTTACAAATTCTAAAAACGATACAAGACAAGACATACATATTTGTTTAAAAATTTGCTTGTTGATACTACTTGATGATCTAAATAAAAAAATAATACAGGACCCGTGTGGTGATCGGTTGAGAATAACACCACCCCATCTCTTTCCGTGGGTGTCGTAAGAGACGACTAAGGAAACACAAATGAGACCTGCCTCCTAGTAATCCATCCCAGGCAATGAAACTTCATTTTTTTCTGAATCTGAGGTGTCGTCCTGTGGTCTCATGCGGCGTGGTAGTCTCTGTAAAGGGCCGTCTGGTTCGCGACCACCCTCCTACCGAAGTCCGACGCCAAACAGCTTGCTGTGTTCCGTCGGTGCGTGGGAGTACCAGTGCCTTTATCGGCATTTTCTGGGTTAACTCGCTCCATCGTCGACGTTATCTTTGACCTTATGGTCAAGATTGAGGTCAAGAGTTAACCCATCTTATAATAAAAAAAACCTCTCGCAGCAGAAATCGGTGAAACTAGACATTTTCAATTTACTTTACTTCTTGTAGGTGTTGACTCTCTTACTCATCAACGCCCAGCCCTTGGACCTAGATAGCTGAAATTTGGCACAAAGGTTTCTTTTATAACGTAAGCAAGGAATGAGGAAGCACTTTCCGAAATTCTCCCGGAAACATCCAGGGCATCCTTTAGTCATCTTATCTTATCTTATTTAGCCCGTATGTCCCAATGCTGGGCAAAAATAATAAGATAAAATGAAATTGGTTTTCCTGTGGCTGATAGTGATAACACAGACTTAAAGTGTCATTACAAAATCACTCACTTATTCAATAAATACAATTTTAAATATTTTAAACATCCTCAAAATGCTTTTGAAATTAGGTATAGTAAAAACGTCGTGCCACCTGCTTTTGAACTATAAAAACTCACATTAACAATTTTTTCGAAATAAAAAAAATTCAAGATGGTTAAATTGATTAATTTTCAATTTAACAGTAGTTCGGCTATAATAACTTTTAAAATCGATTATTCTGCTTTTTATTTCTTGAGAATGCTTTTTATGACAGTTTTCTTGTAGATGAAGGTGAGACCTGCATCTTTAAAGATGTATTTTTTCTTGTGTATAACCTATTTAAGTATTATGTTAGTAAACAACGTGACCCCCTTTCAACTGCCACTCTACGACGATTCAGAAGAACAAGATACTCTAATTTGCGGGAGTGACTACAATACGTACTCAGTGCCAGAGTTTAAAATAGCTCAGATGGTAAGGCCATATCTTGAAGTGGTAGGAAAGGGGAACTGTGGCGATATTTGCACCCAGAAAGATCCAGTATGCGGCTCCGATGGACGCACTTATTTTAATATTTGCCATCTTGGCATTGCTATGATCAAAAGAAAAAACCTGAAACTTCAAAGTACAGGAAAATGTGAAAGCCATGAAGAGACACTTTCAGAGATAATTAACAACATTTTAACTCCTAATGAGGTAGCAAATAGACCACAAATTTACATCAAACATCTACCTCCTAATATAAAAATAAATCCTATGAATCTATTAGGGACAGCTTTAAGAAGTGTTGAAGTAAAACCTTTAGAACAAAAAGAAACAAATCAAAATGATTCAGTCACAAAATCTTCAGTTCAGAATGATTTGACCACATTAAACAATTTGAATTCTTTAGTCTACAAAAACACAACGCATGTCTCAGCTGCGAATTATGATGCAATGACGAAGCAAGCAGAAAGTGCTTTTACAAGAGGATTAGAAGCCCTGAATAAGACGTTGAAGGGATTAGCTTGGATGGAAGAAGGTGACATGACAGAAGATTTAAAAAAAGCAAAAGAAGCACTTAATCATCAACATGATAGGTTATCTAGACTTTTGCATTCTGCTTTTAAATATGAAGTTATTGAGGAACCTAAAACTAACTATCAGCAGATGCAGGAAACTTCTACCCATAAAGCTAAGAAATTAGATAGGGATACTGTACTTAATAGAATGATTCTGAGTTTTAGAAGGAAAAATAAAAATTATGAAAAATATTACAGATTTTTTTTCTGTTAAGTTGGTGAGACCTTTCAAGGGTTCGCAATTTTAACATACCGTAGATTTTTATTCACTGCTTCTTTCTTGTAAAAGGTAGTCATTGTTACAAAATAAAACAAGCAAGTACAAGTCGGACTCGCGCACGAAGGGTTCCGTACCATTACCCATAAAACCGGCCAAATGCGAGTCGGACTCTATAAAAACCATTATATTTATAAAAACTGCAAAAAAACACGTTTGTTGTATGGGAACCTCCTTAAATATTTATTTTATTCTGGTTTTTAGTATTTGTTGTTATAGGGCACATAGAAATACATCATCTGCGAAAATTTCAACTGTCTTACTATCACGGTTCAAGAGATACAGCTTGGTGACAGACGGACGGACAGCGGAGCCTTAGTAATAGGGTCTCGTTTTGTCCCTTTGAGTACGGAACCCTAAAAAGGACAACAATTTTTTTATCGTCGAGGAGGTTTCGCAAGCGAAACCTTCTCTTTACCAATTTCCTGAAAGCTGTAAGATTCATGATCGCATTATGTTTGTATTTCATTCACAAAAATTGAGGATCTTAATAATTAGGTTATTTTTCTTAATGTCTCTTACCATTTTTATTGTTTCTTTCCTCTCCTTACCGTCATTTATGAAAATATTTAAAAAATTGAAAACATGTGTAAACGTAGGCAAAGTACAATTACAAAAAACCCCAAATAAAGTAGCTACCGTGAGACACTTATGCTTATACTTTCTGATGATAATGCAGGATCTATGATAAATTTAGCGTTTTCAATATACTACAAACATACATTTACATGACATTTTAATGAACAAGTCAAGTACTGAGAAAATATATTTTGATGAATTTCTGGATTAGGATTTCTGTTAATAAATAAAATAAAAAATAAAATAAAATAAATGAAGAGGCAGCCATGCCATATCGGGATTAGTTGCCCATTTTTTAAGTAAAAATAGCCGTTTTAATAGGCCACTAAAAAAAATTGTGTTCGTTTATAAATGCGGTTCTGACGATAAGTGAATTTTAATTGACAATTTCAGTATATCGTGAAAGATGCCTTTAATTATCATTCAATTTCACAGAGATAAACAATTTCAGACTTGAGACTTTCTTTAATTACAAGCTGTAGTGTAAATTATTGATAGATCATTATTTAAAGAAAAGTTTTGTTTGCAACTTCCATGTTTATAAAATTTAAATCTTCGTTACCTTTTTTATTCATACATATTTTTTGTTACGGATTGTCTATAAAAATACCGGCAAGAATAATAGTGCATGTACAAAAAAATCTGAATAGTAGTGTTTGTATGAAAATTTGCAAAAATAATACGTCAGTTGAGTATAAACTAGCCCAGATATTTCGATTTAATGTAGTGTTCGAAAAAAAAGAAAAGTGTGAGTATAAATGCTCAAAACAGATTGCGATAGCAGTATGCCATTTCAATGAGCGCACCTATGTATACATCTGCCACATTGGCATCGTTTTTATCAAACTACGAAACCTGGAAAGCAGCTATGTAAATCCAGAAATATTGTCACTGAAGAATATTGAAAATAATTACATCAATCACAAACTTAACCCTCGGAACGATACCAATACGCATGTAAATAGTACAGAATCACAGATATTGAAACCTTTGGCTTTGCTTCAACCAAATTATGTGTTAAAGCCTTCTGATACTAAAGTTGAATATAATTCCACGGTAAATGTTAATCCTTCGCTAAACGTACACAATGAAAAATTGCTCAATTACTACCGCATTCTTCGCACTACCGTATCTACACAAAATCAAACAACGCAATCGACCCAATCAGTAAAACATACCCCAAAGATGCAACTGGAACAATCAATACAACAACCGTTGATTCAAAAGGAGATTCCGACACATTTGTATCTGTCGATGAGAAAAAGAGCTACAATTTACCGGTATCATAAACTAAAGGATGTGATAGAACGAAAGGAAGAGGCAGAATGGATGGAAAAGATGGAACGACTGGAAATGATGCGAAAAATGCAACAGAGGCAAGAGGAATATCAGCGGAAACAAAAGGAAGAGATACGACGGATCGAAATGGAAGAGATGCGTATTATAGACACCAATTTAGTAGAGGAACTATATTTGGGGGCGAAAGGTAAATTGGAAGTCATTGCAAAAAAGCTTGGGGAAGTTCAATCACAGTCTGATTTGGAGGCTCAAAATACTATGTTAAGTAAAGTTTACTCAAAACAACTTAATGAATTGTTAGAAACATTTCAAGTCTTAGAAGAACGTTTGAATAAAATGGGCAAATATGTTGGAATTAAGTCTGGCACCCCTGAAGCTGCTAAATTGGGTGACGGTCTTTTGGAAGACTTAAATAAATTAGAGGAACGATTAAGATTATTTAGTGGAGACAAAAATAGATTCAAAGAAAATACAACAACTAAAAATCTGATATCCACATCCGATATAGTGGTGCCTTATACAGAAAGTGTAACATTGAAATATGTAAATAAAAAAAATTTTGAAAAAGAAGATTCAGAGGAGACGCATATGTTTAGAGTACTTCCAAAAAATAAAAATTCAGTGTCAAGGAACCTGCATCAAGAAGTAAGCCTACAGAACCAGTCCAAACAACAACCTGAACGCAAACTATTGAAGTATGCGTTACAGCAAAGTTTGAATAAAAATGGTTCCATAGCAACAGATGTATTGAAGAGAAGATTATCAAAAGTTAAGTTGCGACTGGAACAAATGGAGCATATGGATGAAGAATGGTTCAAAGGTCCTTTAGGACATTCAAGACAGGATCTTATCAGTGAAAAATCAATGTTAGAAGAATTGATTAAACGAAATGATTTAGAATCATCTGTATTGAACAATCATGAAAATGATAATAACTTGAATACGACTTTAAGTGGCAATGATCTTCAGATACCAAATTCGTCGGTTACCCCTGATCCAAATGTTATTTTTCTGACAACTACTGTAGTTTTAAGTAATAGTAGTTTTAAAGTAAGACCTTCGATAAATGTACAAAATGGGAAAATTTTGACCTTAGAGCCTGTCATCCGTCCTACTGTGCATATACCGAATTATGAATGAAGAATGGTTCAAAAGTCCTTTAGGACATTCAAGACAGGATCTTATCAATGAAAAATCAATGCTAGAAGAATTGATTAAACGAAATGATGTAGAACCATCAATATTGAACAATAATGAAAATGAAAATAACTTAAATACGATTTTAAGTAGCGTTGATCTTCAAATACCAAGTTCGTCGGTTACCTCTGAACCAAATGATATTTTTGAGGAAACTGCTGAAGTTTTAAGTAATAGTAGTTTAAAGTAAATATTAGACCTTCGATAAATGTACAAAATGGGAAAATTTTGAGCTTAAAACCTGTTATCCGTCTTACTGTGCATATACCGAAGTAAATAATGCAGTTAAAGCTACCGATGGAACAGATGTATACAATGTTTTTAGAACCAGTTATTAGACAGAAGATACATCGGTTTGTAAATGTAGCTGCTAAATCTATCAAGTGATGGATATGACTGAGGTAGAAGATTGAACAAATACAACTGATGCAAGCAGTGAAAATGTATACCGATTTATTTAAATATTTAACATTGATAAGCGATGTACGAATCTTGAAATAGCCTCTGAAGTTTTGTGTTTAAGATGATTTAACGATAACAAAAAAAACAGAGGATTAAGAGATTGTTTGCATTTTATGTTTAAAAAAAGTTTTTACTATTGTAATAATTATTTTTTTATGTTTTTTGCACCCTTAATGTCTTTAATAGACAATAAGGATGCCAAAAGACATAACATTCTACCCATTCTCTCCTATGGTGCTCAAACTTGGTTTTTGACAGATGTTCAAAAAGTTCGTCTTAAAGTGTGCCAAAGGAACATAGAACGCAGCATACTTTGTGTCAAACTAACAGATCATGTTCGAAACACAACGCTGCGTTCCCAAACCCAAATCGCAGATATTGCAGAAAAAGCCACAAGTTTGAAGTGGGACTTGCCTGGTCATGTAGCTTGTATGTCGATTGAGTTGTGGTTAAGAAAGTCTCCGACTGTCAGGCGTAAAAAGAAGACGAGGTCGCCCAGGAAAAAAGATGATGTGACGAACTTGTCTCTTTCACGCAGAATTGGCAGGAGATAGCGCAAGACCGGACTGTGTGGATTAAGAATAGGGAGGCCTTTACCCAGCAGTGGGATCAAGAGAGCCAATAAAAAAAAAGTTTAATAATATAGTTACAGAAGCGGTTCAAATGATCTTAAAAGAATCTAGTATCCCTAAAATGACTACATGATTTGAAGGTCTGATATATGAATAAATAAAAATAGAGTTCCTTGAAATAAAATGTTAAGAGGCCTCCTGAGTTTCTTTGCTCGCTTCATTCATTTTGCACGGTCTACTATAGATACAGAATTTTTAGGCAACTTTTTGTTTTTCAGTTTATCTCGTATATCCTAGAAATAAGACTAGGTACAAAGTTGCATTTTTTTTTTTCGTTTTTCCACAGCTTTTTTTCCATTTACTGAATGAATGTACCAAATTTGTTTCATACAGTTTTTAGAATACTTTATTATAGTTACATATAACATTGTAAACAAAATAAGCTTTTTTTTATCACGTTACCTACAGATGAAAGAACGTCGAACTACGAAAAACTACGAAACACGTCCCGAATTCTTTTTTTTTGTTTATTTGGAATAAAAAACAGCTGTGTACAGAAGTTGATATAAGACAGTCTTACAATTAAACAATTTAACAATCAAAAATTTGCTTCATTAAAATTGGATTCATCTTTCCTTCGATTTATATTTAAATTTTGTTACTTAATTTATTTGGCTAAAAGAAATAAAAAGAGAAATGAGCGGAAATCATCAATGAAATCAGTTCTAAAAGTCTTTTGTTCTCATTAGTAAAAATCTTAAAAATCTTTCCAAATACATAAAAAATCGCTGTTATGCAAATATTTTTGAAAATAATAGAATCCTTTACATTCATCCTGCCTAATATTTATTTAAAATTGTTTTTTTATGATAACAACGACATAACAGCAGTGCAAACAATACATTGTATATTTTTTTTCATCCCCCCATCTCGGAAAGAGTATTCTTGCTCTTCGATATTTAATGCAAAAGCCGTTTTTATCCGCTAGACTCTAGCGGCTAGATGATAAAGTAAATTGAATTTAGAACATCGTATGCTTAAGTTTTTGAATTCAAAACATCAATAAACCTTTACCTCCATGGTGCCGAATTAATCATACAACTTTTTTAATTTGTTGAAAACTCAGGCTCTGAACCTCCTTGGGGCACTTTTTTTTAATTTGCTTTGCGTGCGCCATTTTCTTTTCACGTCATGTTGTTAAAACCTTTGTAAATATTTGCTTTGAGTAATCAATACTTAGACAATGGACATTCTTGGATGCGTTATGCTAATTATCGAAAAACTTTGAAAGCAGTCTTTTAAAAATATAGGAATGTTTCGTTTGAGTAGAATTTTGTTGTATTAGAGTAATTTCCCGCCAGGTGGCGTTAAAAAACTCCATCCTGTAGATAGATAGAAAGATAAAAATACTGTGCATACGTCATTATACAGTAAACTTAAACATAACAATAACAACAATGATCATAATGTGTCATCTAATTAGCAAAACTGTAACATGGATAGTTATATTTACATTCTGAGTTTTATCTCTCATTTCCGTGTTTCAATCACCACGAGGTTGCTCATTTGTCGTGAGAAGGAAGTTATGTTCTAGTATACTTTCACCAGCCATTTAAGTTCTTATAGTAACTTTTTCATCTTTAAAGGTAACATGTTCGTTTGAAATTTTCTTTGACTGCCCCACTCATGTAATCGTTTATGGAGACTCAGTAGGTAAACCTCGAAATAGCGTAAGCCGATTGCTTAGAAAGAAGTGAAGAAGTGATTTCCCAGGCTTTGCCTATACTGCACCAGTTAGTTCATGAAGTATCTATAGGTATATCCTATATAGGTACTCAATTTGTACAAAAGAATATACAATGATTCTAATTTCTTGTTGTCATCGATTTTCCGAATTCACAAGAATACACATTTCTATGTATTGAATTATTAGATTTATCGCTTACTTCGTACTTTGTTGTTAGCCCGTTTTAATTTTCTTGACTATTACTTTTTAAGGATGTTTTTATTTTTATTCGTTTCTCTTTTATGAATGTTTTAATTAAAAACTAACTTTTCGCACTGGGATATTTGTAATGCTGCAGCGAGGTAAAGTTGCGGAGGAATAACTACCGAAAAAAATTTACTCTTGGTCTTTCGGAACTGTAAACACAAAAAACCATATTACATAGATCTACGCTTCGGCAGACGACTTACTATAAGGATCAAAAGTAAGAACTTCTTTTTATCATTACCTACTTTAAGTCGACACCTTATATGAGTTCAAGAATTAAATACCATAAATGAATTACTTTAAGGCAACATAGTGTTGTTTATTCTAATAAGTACGTACAACTCAAAATATATAATTTATACTACATTTATCTTAACACAAGTGTCGATTATAACATGGTTAAGACGTACTTTACAAAAACAGGTGTATTTAAGTAGGTCGGAATTTCCTAAAGACATGATGACTGTTTGAGCAGGTGTTTTCAACGTTTTTATAACCTATTTCATGTTTCAAAAGTAACATTTGTCTGCATACTTACTACTTCTATTGTTTATTTGAAGATGTAACGTCTGCCTGAAAGATTACAATCTCATTTCCTCAAGGCTGTAAGAAGCCAAAAGAGCTTGAAACAAACCTACTCGCAAATGTATCGTTTAAGATTTTTTTCCCATAAAAACTGCCTCAATAGTTTCCATCTTTATCCAAATGGATCTTTGTGTTTGATATTATGTTAGGATTACTACAAACAAGATCTGTAGGTTTTTTGGTTAAAAAAAGACATCAGGAACTAAAAGTCATCATTTTTCTCCAAAACAAAAATCAAATATAAGAGGTAACTGTCGAAAAACTGAGGACAATTCGGGAAAAAATAAAACGTACGGGCCTAGTAAACTGAGAAGCTAGTATTGAGACTCGATTTGATATAAATTAATTATTGCCCCATTTTGATGATGGTAACATTAAGTTACAAAGGTTACATATATCCACAAGGTTCATGATTTGTTCTATGTTCAAACGAAGATCGGTTGTCAATGTTACTTAAAAAAACTTATAAAATTCAAAGGAAGAATATCGCAGGTCACCAAATTCATGTCAAGTTGTGCAATAACACGAACTTTCTAAGCGTAAACTTTAGCTTATAGTAAGTAATTTTTTCTCGTCAACTAGTCAAGTTGGATGACTGTTATTATTTTCACTCCATCACACATGAATTAAAAACTACACACGCAATATGACGAGCAAGTTGGCATTTTTAAATAAGTAGGTACATAGTAATGAGCATATTTTTCTAAAATATAGAATAGAGAAATAAATGAAGGTTCCGGGTATAATAATAATTACGACATTTCATAAAATGTCAGCGTTTGAAAGGCAGGTCGAGTTAATGTGAACGTTAAAATAGT
The DNA here is from genome assembly GCA_949987775.1 of Aproaerema taeniolella. Lineage (NCBI taxonomy): Eukaryota > Metazoa > Arthropoda > Insecta > Lepidoptera > Gelechiidae > Aproaerema > Aproaerema taeniolella. The sequence continues at coordinate 7,850,006 of OX465258.1, read as the reverse complement.
TCATTTACGACATTAGTGGATTAGGAAATAAGTAACATATGCTGTAATGTGGTTTGTCATATCATGCAATAAATCCATACTTCCATACTAATATTATAAATGCGAAAGTAACTCTGTCTGTGTGTCTGTCTGTCTGTCCGTCTTTCACGCCTAAACTACTGAACCGATTTTGATGAAAGGTACAGAGATAGATTAGAGCCTGGGAAAGGACATAGGCTACATTTTATCCCACAGCTGGGCACGATATAACCTGTAGTCCACGCGCGCGGAGCCGCGGGCGAAAAGCTAGTGTGTGAGTAAATGAAGTAGGATAAAACATTTTTAACAAAAAATTGACCCGCCTTCAAAAAGGGTGAAATAATTTTTTAAAGCTGTGTTCACTAGTAAGTAGTGGTTACGGGTAAAACAGCAAATAGGTGAATTCATAGCGGAATATGGTTAATAGAGAGGAATTTTTTTTGACGACGGCGCCGAACAATTACGCGCATGGCATAACTATCTTAGTTTTTATACTGCCAAAAAGCTTGTGCGAAAACTTATTTCATTTAACTAGGAGACGTATTTTTGAAACAATAGAATTCCAATTCGCATACGAATTGACAAGATTTGTATGCGATTCTCATGCGAATCTTGTCAATTCGCATGCGAACTGGAATTCTATCGTTTCAAAAATACGTCTCCTGGTCCTGTTCAAACCGGCGCCTACGTCAAAAAAAAATTCCTCTCTATTTACCATATTCCGCTATGAATTCACCTATTTGCTGTTTTACCCGTAACCACTACTTACTCGTGAACACAGCTTTAAAAAATTATTTCACCCTTTTTGAAGGCGGGACAATTTTTTGTTAAAAATGTTTTATTTTATTCTTTTTAAAGGTTATCATTTATCATTCATATAACTCCCTCGTAGATCCATACTAATATTATAAATGCGAAAGTAACTCTGTCTGTCTGTCTGTCCGTCTTTCACGCCTAAACTACTGAACCGATTTTGATGAAATTTGGTACAAAGATATATTAGGGTCTGGGAAAGGACATAGGCTACATTTTATCCCACAGTTGGGCACGATATAACCTATAGTCCACGCGGGCGGAGCACCGGGCGGAAAGCTAGTTTATTATAAAGCACTAAATCACTCGAGATTAAAGAGTGATATAGTGATCAATTACTTTCACCCCACGGAAAGATATGAGGTGGTGATATTCATAACCAGTCGCAAGATGGCAAGAAAGATACGGGGTAGTACAATTCTCAAACCGATCGCCAGATGGCATGAAATGTATGGGGTGGTGGGTGATATTATCAACCGATTACCAGACAGCAGGGAAGATGTGTGGTGGTAATATACGCTACCGGTCACTAAACGGTAGATCCCCACAAAGGAGCCCCAAAAAACAACTTAAAAGTCTCAGGGAACTACTTCGTTTTTGCTTCGTTTACATTGATGACCTATTATCATCCACATATATGACCGTTAATTTCAGTTTTTTTTATTTATGACCTAAACTACTGAAGCGATTTCGATAAAAAAAAAATCTGGAAGTAGATGCTTCCGAACTGAAAAAAAAATTTTGAAATCGGTTTACAAATGACGGAGTTTTGAGGTAACAAACATAAAAAAATAAAATAAAAATTCACCCGAATTGATAACCTCCTCCTTTTTTTTGAAGTCGGTTAAAAATGTGTCAGAAATTATTTTTTTGACTATTAAGTCCTATTAAGTATTAACGAATGCAGCAAAAATGCATGCGACGAAATGGAAAAGATTCTTTACGTACTATATTACTGTATCAAAGACTAAACGTTCCTGTAGAGTTAAAACCAAGTCATGACAGCACATCAGACTACCCTTCTAGGAATGAACATTTGCTCATTTTTTTAAAATTAAAAATTAGATTAAGTTTTTTTGTATTTTATGATAAGATTAAATGATTAAATTCTACATTAAATTATTACATTCTTTCATATAAGGGTTTTAGTCATAGAAGTAAGGAAACTGTTAGAAAGGACTCTCATACATTTGGCACCTTATTGCCATTCTAATCTTCATGTAAAAAATATTTTTTCTATCGTTTTATTTATTTTATTTTCTTTATTGTGTAGATGGCATGTGGCAAATCATTAAGGCTTGCGCGCTCTCTGGCGTTGTCATTTTGGGACTTTTTTGACATTTGACAGCGTTATTTTCACGTTGTACTTTAGCTGCTAATGTCATTGGTTAACTTTAATATTATGGATATTAGCATTCCTAATGATTTATTTGTTTTTGTTGCAGGTATGCTCGTCAAATAGTTAAGAAGGCAGCAAGAATACTATATAAAGGTAAAATTCGGAAACAGAAAATTTTACGGGACTTTTTTTGTGTGGCGTTATCGGTTTGAGGATCACCTGTAAGGATAACGTCGTTTTTACGTTAATAAAAAAAAAAACTCGATCACATAAAAAAAAAATCAAAGTTTGATGATACTTTAAGAGAAGAAAGATGAAATTTTTCTCTTCTTCGTTAGTAAATTTTAGAATCCAATCATCAATGTATAAGAAAAACTATCTTCGCCATTGATTAGTGGAATACACGCCCTGCAAGGCTAGACAAAGTCACATTATATTAACGATTATTAAGATCGATGGTTCTGAAGTGTATGGGATTGACGTGAACTGACCACGTGTCTTTTCTATTGTGTCTGCCAATCCCATACCTTTTATAGCTTTCTATTTTCTTTATCACTAAAAGAATATGACATTTTCTACAAGTTCTGTTGTAGTAAAATGAATAATACGCAGATTAACCAATGAAAGCTTAAGATTTTGACCATGGATAGCAATAAAGTTTATGATTATAAGCTAGCATCGACGCTTCTTGGACGTATATAATTATGTTTTAAGATGTTCAACCCTTTAGCTTAAAAGACTCTTAATTAAACACGCTTTGAATTCAGAATTTTTATTCATAAGCTTATTGTTTCTCAAAACTGTACATTTCTTGAATGGATACCACTCAATTCGAAGACTCTCCATAGAAGTACCTGGTTGTTTTATTTGAGGTTGTCATTGACTTACGAGCCTCGTCTGTAGTATGAGTATGTGCATTTGCATTGAACTACATTAACATTCATTTTGGCAAGCAGTATGTAAGGTACTGTACTTATAATTTTTAATCACTATGAATCGGTATAATCTACCTCTAACCTTTGATATACGTACCTCTAATTGTCCTTTTTTATGTCAATTTTCAAAAACCGATTTTAATTTTATGGACTCCATGATGAGTACCTACCTTTTTTCTTGATAGGTAGACTAGAGAAAGGCCAGCAGTTCAGAAAATTATTTGAAAGTTATTAACTAGCTAAAAATAATACCAGTTTATATGATAACTGATGTAAAATATTCTTCGGCTTGGAAGCATAGACCTTTCTTGGTATACAATTTTTTTTTTGAAAATAAGCATCCACAATTTCGTGATTTTGCGTATATTAATCAAAATTAAAATGTAGCATTGGCGAAGTCACCAATATCAAGTAGAAAAACCCATTACGGGTTGTATAAACATGTATAAAACGTCAAAGCCTCGTCCGTTGATCAGTAGGGTGCATCGCTAGCAGGTGAGGATGATGATTTTGGAGCACTAAGAGGGAGCCCCTCGGTGGGGACATATAGGGGCTGATTAAAAAAAAAAGACCCCCCCCCACACACTTCTTCTTGTTGTACAAGCCGGTCTGCTTTAGGAAATTAGTCATTGACATTTTAAGACACGTTACTGCAGATATAACTAGTAAGCGAACTGCGGCCACGCACGTGCACGCATGAATAGAAAGCACGGGAAAACGACATTATGGTCGGAGTAAATTTGGATAATCGGCAATGAAAGTTGTTTCGTATTGTGAACGAAGTTTTTACGATTCTTTTTTTGGTATTTAATGTCTCTTGCACAAAACGTAGACTTGATTAATTTTTTGTTATTGAAAATTTGCATTTTATTAATGTTTCTTTTGAAATTTCTGTGTAAACACTTTTGAATTTTGAATGCTGTTTTTTTTTTCAATTCTCCATTGTTAGACTCTTCTTTATCTATACTTCTACACTAATATTATAAAGAGGAAAGATTTGTACCTATTTTTGTATGTTTGTATGTTTGTAACGAATAGGCTCCGAAACTACTGGACCGATTTCAAAAATTCTTTCACCATTAGGATGCCACATTATCCCTGAGTAACATAGGCTACATAATTTTCCCGAATTCCCACGGGAACGAAGTCCCAAGCGGGATGCTAGTATTATTATAAAGAGGAAATATTTGGTTGTTTGTATGTTTGCATTGAATAGGCTCTGAAACTAATGGATCCATTTGAGAAATTATTTCACCATTAGAATCCTACATTATCCGTGATGAACATAGGGTAGATGTTTTTCCCGAATTCCTACGGGAACGAAGTCCCGGGCGGAAAGCTAGAAATATATAAAATTGCAGGTCCTGACTCACTGACTCATCAACGCCCATCGTAAACCCTTGCATGTTGGAAGCTGAAATTGGGTACAAAGGTTCCTTTTGTAAAGTAGGCAAAGAACAAAAGTCCCATGGGAATGAAGTCCCATAAATTCTCCAGTATTTCATATAAGTAGTGTTAAGAGAAAATCGATCAACGACACAAGTGGAACAACACTACCAATCCACACGGTGTGGCACAACACTAAACGGCCCCTTGACAGAAAACGGTTTTTTTTTTTTCCCTCCAAAAAAAAAAAAAACCGTTTTCGCGCGTAGATCGGAGATTATGTTTTCTTGTATTGTAATTGTTAAAATATATTGGATTAAAGGACTTTACAATGAGTAAAAGGTGTTTTCCATTTAACAGTAGTCTAACTTATTTGTCACATGACCGTTTTGTCAGCAACATGAGTAAAGTGTAGTTCACCTACCCTTTGGAATGCTAAGTACCACAGATTTTTATTAATATACCTAGGTACAATTTATCATGTATCCCACATTCATAACTCATTTGAAACATTTGCTGATAGGGTAAAATTCGATACGAGTATTTCCTGTGCAAGTGTTTTATTGATACACGTACGCGTGTAGTTAATATAGTTGGCGCCTACTAAAAAGGCGAACGGAGGTCTTAACACTTAAAATGTAGTGATTTTAAGTGTTATACTACTTACTTACTATCTTTTCGCCCGGGACTTGGCTCCCGTGGGAATTCGGGAAAATTATGTAGCCAATGTTACTCACGGATAATTTTGCATTTTATGGTACAAGAACTTTTTAAATCGGTCCAGTAGTTTTTGAGTTAATTTGTTTACAACAATACAAATCTTTCTTTATTTATTTATTATTTATTATAAAGGTATAATATTAGTATAGACTACATACATAGTAATCATGAAATTACAATGTCAATGATTTTATAGATTGTTTAGATACAAACCTTCGTTCGATAATAATTAATAACACCAAAACTTTGCTTTAAACTACTTTGTGCAACATTTGAACTAAGTACTTTGTAAGTTTCAGAAATGTTAACTAGTAAAATAACAAAAGTAAAACTTAAAACATCCGATACATTAATAAATTATCAATTGTAATGTCGGAAATAGTTCAAGCTACATACCATCACGTTAGCGCATGCTTTCATCGAAATACAATTTTACTTATACGTTGTATCGATTTAATATCGATTCTGGAACGTGATTAATCGATAAAAGTCTCGATCCGATCTTCGGTTTCACTGATTTACATCAATCTGTTCGATTAAATACCCACTGTGTGTTGAGTAATGTTTTTTTACAAATGATAACATGATTTCTATTTAAGTGAACATGGTGAGTTCATAAATAGGGTTTCCGTGCTTGGTTAATGTTTTTATTGCGTAACTAGAGTATTCCCGTGACTTCGTTTCCGTGGGAATTTTCTAAAAACCTTCTTATTCCTTACCTATGAAACACTGGTGCTAAGTTTTAGCTTTCTATTATAGGTCTAAGGCTTTTGGGATCAGTGAGTGAGTTGGGACCCTGATTTTTTTATATTAAGATGATATATAAGATCAATTAATTTAAACATGTTAAAGTACAGGTAATTACTTATTTAGACGCTCACGTCTGTAATCACAATCCGGGGAAGGCAGAAAATCTGTAATCCTAGCACCACTTGATGCTACGTTTGTCATGAATTGTGAGGGTTATCAGATGGAATATGTTGAATAATAATGAGGAGTCTTTTGCCCATAACACAGCAAAAGCCCTCCAATCTCACTTACTGACTTTAACACTATGCTAGGCAGCTAGAAAATCTAAGTTTATACATATATAATACTGCCACTTTCCATCTTGCGGCATTTCATTTAAAGGATTTCATTTAAATTCGGCATTTCATTTAAAGGATCTTTAACTTTAATGAACGTTTCTGCAACTGAGTGTTACTAATACACACCCAAGAGTGGTATACGGAAGTATTACTCTACTCTTATTTTCGAACTTGCCACCTTACTCTGCCTATTTGTTTTTTTTTTCATAGAAAATATAATATCGTTTCAAAAGGTATTACATACATAAATTAGTTTGGGCTCGTGTTCCATTGTTAGGGACCGCAAATTGCTACTGTGTCGATCCAAACAAAGCCCTTTCACTTAAAATAAGAAATAAATATCTTGACAATATTGATTCAATGTATTTTCTTTTACAAAATCATAGAACTGGCTAAAACCAGTTACATTTTGCGCAATTGATATCCATGTGTTTAATATTAGGTATATTTGTTACGCCAGTGTTTAATCAAGTGATCAAGTCCTTTCTCAATGAGTAAATATTTTCCGAAAGTCGATACCAATGTGGAGTGTAGATACAGGCGTATGCTGTTGTAATGTAAGAAATGTGCTTGCACAATTTTTAAGAATGTTACGGCCAATAAAACAAGACGTCAAACAATTTCCAGTGTAAGCTGAGACATGACGCCCTTTGGTACATTCGAACTGCAAGACCAGCTTAAACTGGGTTTTGTAATTTGATAAAGGTATGTACGTCCCCTGCTTACTCTACATTACTCTACAAACCTATTTTGTTTTAGGTCTTTTTGCACAGATTCACACTAATGTATTTCTACAAAATTTATTTAGACTATTCTTTAGTCAATAATTATATTGACTATGTCTGTCTTAGTAGTATTGTTTTGGAGTATACAGGGTGTATACACCAGCTTAGCAAATACTTAACACATATATCCTGTTTATTCTAAATGTTACTTAACTTACATTGCAGTTTCTCACCTTAAACCATTACATCAAAAAGAGGATTACCGAGTCTTTTAATTACATTTTTCGGAGTAGAAAGCTTAAATTCCCATGTCACAATGGATGACTGAGGCGAGGCGTGAATATTCACTCTTAAAATTATGTAAGTCTCACAATGAGAGCAAAGACGTTGGGAAGATATATGACATTTAGTTTTGACAGGAGAATTTTAAGAAAGTGATCGACTGAGAAATAATGGTACGGGCTTTATTGTCTTGTGTTTTGCGTGTTGACAAGCTGATCTATTGGAGATTTAATAAGTTATTAGAGATCAAGTGTAATTGCGTGCGACTTACGTGCCGTTTTGTGAGATCGCATCAATGGGAGATGAGTACAAAGACTACCAAGTTATGCCTATTTATAGTGACGTCAGAGGTCATGATTAAAAATGGTGTATTAATCTCTTGGCACCTATTAAAATGATTACATTATTCGCTTGCCGCCCGGGACTTAGTTCTCATGTGATTTTCGGGAATGAATTATCCACATAAACCTTCCTCTTGAATTACTCCGTCAACTGGTGAAAACCGTACGGAAATCACTTCAGGTAGTTTTTGAGTTTCAGTATATCGTGTTCAGACAAACCGACAGACGCGGTGGGGAATTTTTTTAAATAATATAGTATGATGATATACATATGATGATACACATACATTATGATACACTACGGTCCCAAGGTTTGTCTCTATATGCAAGGTTGACTAGAAGAAATCCCCTCATAGGATAAGTCCGCCTTTGTAAACTTCCTATTACTGTAAACTTGTTATCCTCTGTATTATCATTGTACGATAAAGAATAAATACATACTTTCAATGAATTTAAAAAAGTACAGAGACCTAAATATAAATGACACCAACGACATAACCAAGGTTATGTGCTCTGTGAATGACACTTACGAAATATAGGAAAACAGAAGTTTGAATATTTGAAAGAAAGGTAGGTGTAATTGAAGCAATAATACGTGGATTATAAAAAATGACGCAAAATGTGTCAAAAATTCTAATTTTATTCTCAATAGTCTCGTGATACTCCGAATATTGCAAAATTTTGTAAGTAATTGATAGGATCTGAAAACATTATGATATTTTGAGCTAAACCTATGATCAAACCAATATTTTTCAATGAAACTGATAATCTCCGACAACACAGACTTTCAAAGTCATTTGCAGTATCTGCATAACAAGTTCCACTTCCGATGCATCGATCAAGTTACGTCAACAACGTTTAACGTTATGTAACGTTATCTAAACTAAGACGATAATAGTTATCGTTATTCATCGATATTCATCGTTATTCGGCAGTTTGTTACTAGTTACAGGTGTAAAACGTTATGTAAGAGACCAGATGCTTTATGGACGCCTTAAGAGGATTAATAATATAAATTGAAAAGAAAACAGATTAGTTGTAATACCTATTTCAAATTCCTTTGATGCTTAAGTGCAATAAGTTGCCAAAATTATGTACTTATTAATGCAAGACTGTGGGAGCTAACTGACCAAAAACCAATGAGCAAGGAGATTCTTATAAGAAATGGCGCTGGATTGGGCACGTCTTGAGGAGACCAAATAACCATCTGTCTAAACAAAGCCTTATATGGCAAGCTTGTGGTACAAGAAAGCCGGGCTGTCCCCGTACCACCTGGAGACGGTCAGTTGATAAAGAGGCTGCATCAACTGGTCTCGGTTGGAAAGACATCGAAACTGCCGCCCAAAACAGAGAAGAGTGGAAATCCTTTCTGAGAGCCCTATGTCCCTGATGAGGGATAACAGGATTACATGATGATGATGATGATGATTAATTATAAAAAGATTATTAGATTAAGAAATCGTATACCTAGTATTCCATGTAGGTATTTCATGTCTTGCGTTAATGCAAAACAAAAAAGGCCTTACTACATAAAAAAAGATACTTAGGCATCTAACGCTTAGCTGTCTAGCTGTGTCAGTAAAATTCCAACTTAAAATATTTGTATTAAAGTCCTTTTTTGTTAATTTTCTTAGATCACCGGTCTAGACTCACAAATATCCTAAAACATGTTTTTGTAAATGTCAACGACGTTTTAGTATTTATTAAATTAATTTGTAGCTAAATTTATAAGATGATTTGATAAATAATGATACTGCTTATTAATAAATAGTTAATTTTTTTAAATATTTTGTTCATTCCATATTTTTTGTTACATACACGTGTTTTTTTTAAGTGCAGAAACTAAGGCGGCTATTCCTCTAACTAATGGCATCTTGATGTTAGTAGAATTGATTTTTATTTATTTATTACAAGATTTTTATTTATTTATTCAATCTTGACCATAAGGTCAAAGATGAGGTCGACGATGGAGCGAGTTAACTTAGAAAATGCCTATAAAGGCACTGGTACTCCCACGCACCGACGGAACACAGCAAGCTGTTTGGCGTCGGACTTCGGTAGGAGGGTGGTCGCGAACCAGACGGCCCTTTACAGAGCCTACCGCACCGCATGAGACCATAGGACGACACCTTAGATTCAGAAAAAAAAAGAAGTGTCGTTGCCTGGGATGGATTACTAGGAGGCAGGTCTCATTTGTGTTTCCTTAGTCGCCTCTTATGACACCCACGGAAAGAGATGGAGTGATTAAAATGATAATGGTGACCACTTCATTCGTTCAGGTTGCAAAATTGAGAACTATCAAACCTCTTACACTTGATGACAACCGCCCCGATCAGCAGCGCCACCGCCAACTGTACTCGTACCTTAAGGCGACTACAGCACCTAAATTACGATTTTATGATGCGTAGATAAGCATGACGCACTGCATTAAATCGAAGAAAAAACTAGAACATAAACTAGACATAACTAGATAAGTAGTAAGCTGAAAACATGATTCAGCACTTTTGGTTCGAAAAAGCTCACAAAGTCACCTCTAATACCCAATATTGTGTATCTTTTAAGCTGTAAAAACGATAGTAAAATGCACACAGGAACTTGAATTTGCTATCAAAATGTTCGTGATTGAAAACTCTCGATAAGTAGTTAACGCATTTTTCGATTTAAGCTGTTTCCTTTACATAAACGTCATTTTTCTAACTTTCTAACATGTTTTTACGCACGCACGCTTTCATAGTCCGTAAACTTCGTGTATCGAAACTGTTCGCACTGCCGGCCCAGGCCTGTTGAGAGACGGAGATGGCACTATTCCTAAGTGTGCTGCCTTTATCGGGTGCTGTAGTCGCCTTTAGTTGCTAAGAACTGAGCAACTTAACATTCAGTTAGCAATGGCGCCTTCAGTCAAGGTAGCTGTCATCAAAAGTATTGAGGTTTTTTTTATTACACTTAATTTTGCATCCACAGACTTGATGTCCGTGCCCTTGTCTTATTATAATTTATATTTTTAATACTTATTTTACATTTTCAACAGATTTTATACTCTCCATTTGAGTTTACAATAAATACGTATAAAGAAACTAAAACATACTTAAATACATTTTTATTATGTTTATTTACCTAAGCCAGCGGTGGTTTCTGTCTATTGTCTCCAGTCCTTAAAGCATCGATAACACCGTATCCCGATTTTTGATGGCCATTTTTAGGTTATAATCAATCACTTTTCCTCGGCCCGCCGCCTCTGCTTCTTTGATAATTGAAGTTTAGACGTTTGGTATTGAGGTTTGAGTATTGAGGTTTGAGTATTGAGGTTTAGACAGTTCTAGATTTTTCCACCTGAATGTGAATGGTTAAAAAAGTCACCATTGTCATTCGATCGCCGTTGAGATGCCATTGATTAGCGGAATAGACGCCCAGGCTACTAATTTGTCAATTCTGTGCTGTTAAAACAGAAATCGTTTTGATATAAAAATAAGATGACATGGCGCAGCGCTGATCCACAGGCCTTCAAATGTTCTTGTGTTGAATTATGCTAATGAGTTCAAGCTTTTAAGCTTTCAGTCTTTAGAATCGTAGATGGATGACCGAATGTAATCGATCAAGAAAATGGTTGGTCATTTTCGCAAGGTTTTCGCGCTTTGGTGGTTTTTTATTCCAAGCTGTCGGTTCCTTGTTTTTTACTACTATGTAAATTTTGTACAGAAATTGCATCCCGTTTTTCAAAGGTTTGGGCTGGCACTAATGAGACTTCTTAAAATACAATAAGATGAAACATTTTACACAATCAAGAGCAAAGACAGTTTGAAGAAAGCAATCTTGTTCCGATAATTATGATGGAACACAAAAACAAAAATGTATTAAGTACATGTGCGCTTGACTGTTCAGGGCACATCAAATAAATGAAAAAATCTACTTTCACATAAATTCCAGTAATTCCAAGAATGAACTACACGGAAAACATTTCGTATGGGACGTAAAGTTACAGTCGCGAGCACATGGCACGTCACAGGGCTGATTAAAATGCTATAGTGGTCGAGTTCATCGCACTTTGTTGATCAACGTGCCCGCGCCTGTCCTTCTATCTTTGGTACAAGGGCAAAGGCGGCAGCGGGGTTCTGATTTTGAATTTGTTTGCCAAAGATAAAAATTAAGTGTTATTGTTTTTAATGTCCGTTCATTTGTAAAAAAATATTTATTTAAATGAGTTTATTTATGTCCAACTACAATGCATAACAGTTTTTTTTGGTAATTGACTATCGGTGTTAACGTTTTATGTTCGAAATCTTCGCAACAATAAATAAAATAAATAATGAATGAACGCTACATTTTCAAATGTGAGTTTTCCTAGTTCGTGTTTTTCTTTGGCTGCAAATAACGAAAGACAAGGAAGCACCCTGACCCGATAACAAACCTCTGCTTTATAAACAAGTGAACCGAGAACCAGAGGCAGTGAATTGGGCTCAGAGTCTACAATGTGTTTTGCTTAGTGTAGGACAATACGCATTAACTATTTTTTAACTATTTTATATTGTTTTGCATGGATTTTGTAAATCTTATTTTTTTCTATCTATTATTTCCCAGACGCTCTTTTTACCTTTTTTACAGTCTCTCCATTTACCTGTTAACCCGCTTGCGTCTCCAATTTAAAACTATAAGTCATTGTACGGAATTATAAAAGTGACTTTAACTTGCGTAACGTCTGACTTTTTACTTGGGTTTTTGTTCCGAACGCTGCGCTATAGGAAAGTTATTGTTGATTAACTATTAATTAATCTAAGTCTAGTCGTCTATTATCTTTGCTTATTCAATGGTTGTAAATGTGGCTTGTAAACCATTAATCGATTTTTGCTAACACAACTTCGCAATCTGTTGAGGATGTTTCTGTGGTTCTTTTGTAGCATTTATAGCTTGTGTGGTAGGTCTTTTCTGTTAAGAAAATGTTGATACTTAGTGTATAGAATGGTGTCGAGGTTAATGACAACAGAAAGCGAGTATGTACTAATCGAGATGTTCTTTTGATGTAAGACCCATGAATGCGTTTAGTCAAATAATTGGTTGTCAATCTTTTTAAAATAATTTAAGTATGCAATGTTTCTTTCAAACTCAAACTGACCTTTTTTGCAAAAACAATTTTATTTGTGTTTGCCTTTATGTAAATATCTTTTAAACATTTTGTCTTACACCAATACAATAACCCACACAAAAGTATTTAAAACTATAAAAAGTATTTAAAACAATAGAATTATAACGAGCTCTTTGCATAACAGGATAGTATAAAGAGGTGTTGTTCTTGCCAGAAGCAACATATTTTATGCATTGTTACCACAGGGATGCAAGTATGAGAACCACGGAAAGAATGCAAGCGCATAGATTATGCAAGTAATTTTTATGTTCAAGGGAAATTGCATGAACGATTTCTTCCATATCGTTGTTATAGTAGAGACTGTGGTTGTATTACGAATGTTGGCCACACCCGAAGATAAAACAGGTTTTTAGCGCCCGCGCATCGTCGTATCAAAAGGTAGGCGATCGCCGATCACCTCTTACTTTCATTATACGTATATTTTCACTTTCAACGTAATCTCCTCTATATTATGTTGCGTTGCTTCAAAATTAATCTGTCAATGATAATTTCCGCTGTGGGCGTTGTTTACATTTTACTTCATATGCAAACTTTGCGCTGATATATTTATGTAATTGGATTCTAATAGCTACGTTTTCACATTCAACATGTAATTTAGCGTTTATGTTAATTGAACTTCATGCTATGACTGATGAGGTTTTATTTTCATTGCAGATTGTGGAGGCGCATTAAGAGGTACTTCGCTAATTTAAAAGGTAAGATATTAAAAATTTTGTCTTTTGGAACCCTCGGGATACCTTGCCAGAAAGGGGTTTTTTTTCGCCACTAATCGTAACTAAAGCCCAATTAATTTATTTCTGTCAAAACAACGCGTACAATAATCACAAAATCACGATTGATAATACAATTTTAGTCTTAAATCTAGTCAAATAAGACTAGTTAATTAGCCTGAATCGTAACTTATTAAGGTTAATTAGCATTTTCACTTAAGAGGTCTTTTTGAACTTAGTACATTTTATCAGCTAACGTCTGACCACATTTTACTAATTAGAATAATACATAATGTTGACTCTAGTCCGATCAATAGCAGACTAATTTTATCATCTTCAGAAACAACCATAAATCCCAAATTACGAAAGTTTTTTTTCCATGAATAGTATATCTATCAAATCATCTATAATAAGTAAAAATTACCATTATAATGTGTAGGATTTGCGAAAGAATTGATTAGCTCGCAAAAGGTCAGATATGCAACGACCAGCAAATTAAATGTATGAATAGGTAAACGCTAAAGTTATAGTGGAATTTAATGTTTATTTAAATCATTTATTGCATAACTTTATAATTTTCATTAAAATGATAGGAAAGTTTTTGATATTAAATCACAAACGCAAAAATTCTTTTAATCTCAAGGATGATCTCCAAAACGTAAGGAGTCTGGTCAAGATTGAGGTCAAGAGTCTACCCATCTTATAATAAAAAAAAGGAGACTGGTTTCTTTGTCTTTTGCTTGTTTTCTTTTGGAAAAATGTTTACTTTTCATATTTCGACTTAGGTTCCTTATGGAAAATTTTTCAACTACATGGGCTGATTCCTAAGCCGCGTGAGTCCTCGGCAGAGTAGAATAGGACCACCCTCTTTCTTACCGAGGTGTCGTACAAGGCGACTAAGGTAAATATGCAAGCAAGTTCATATGCACACAGAGAAGGAAAACTCTGCAATTATATCAAAACCCTGGCCAACCCGTCTGCCAAGCGTGGTGAGTATGGCATTTACCCCTCATGTTATAGAGGGAGGCCCGTGCCCCAGCAGTGGGGACGTATATGAGCTGATGAAGAAGAAGAAGAAGATGGGCTGACTCGCATCCTTAATTTTCTCTGACTAGTTCAAAGTCACCCAATCTAACCACATAAGACCCAAATGATGTTGTTTCCAGTATTTAATCTGATGTGTTTATTTTTCACCTATTACATCAATCAATGCTCGTAATATTACGTGTGTTATGTATGAATCATGGTGATATTCTATATGTGCACTATTACTATGCGTAGCGGTCGGAAGTTTCTCTAAGGAAGTGCGTATAATATGCGTGATCGAAATGTTTAATATGGATTGTTCAAGTGATATAATTGATCACACTGTAACGGATGTCTTTATTGAAAAAACACCAACATTCTGAAGAGTTTTATGCAATAACTAGCATTTCACCCGGGACTTCGTTCCCGTGGGATTTGGGAAAATCTTGTACCCTATGTCCACGGGTAATGTAGGATTCTAATGGTGACAGAATTTTTCAAATCGGTCCAGTAGTTTCGGAGCCTATTCAATGCAAATAAACAAACAATCAAATATTTCCTTTTTATAATATTAGTATAGATATACACTTTAGTGACTATTGTTTATAAATAATAACCACATTTTAAGTTAGCATTTTCATAGTAACATTAACAACTGTCAGTTTAATTTAACAGTTTCCATGTAGGGTTATATTTCTTAAAAACAAGCAAACAGAAGAAGTATTCATTGAAATAATTTGTTCTTTTATCTTTTATATAAAATTGGAGATCCTGATTCACTGACTTATCAACGCCCAGCCCAAACCCTTACACCTTGAAAGCTGAAATTTGGCAAAAAGGTGTATTTTATAACGTAGGCAAGCACGAAAGGATTTTTCGAAATTCAACCCAACCTGTAAGGGGGTGAAATGGGGTTCAAAGATAGAGAAAACAATTTTTTTTTACATTTTTACTCGATACTTCGTCAAGATATACCTTGAACCAAATAAACAGACACGTGATTCGCGATTTTTCGAAAATCCGGGGTCAAGAATAAAATGGGTGAGTTAGAGTTCTTTGCGCAAATGAAGCTGCGGGAAAAAGCTAGTTGAACAACTAAAATTCCTCCTGATGACATAAGTTCCTTTAAAGCCTCGGTTCCTAACCTGGGGGTAATTACCCCTGCGGGGGTAAATCAGCTATTTTACGGGCGTAACGAAGAACCGAATTATAGAATCGTAAAAAAATAACAATTGTGAACCGTATTCGTGGCAGTGCAACAAACTCGAGAATCTTCAAAGTTCTATGCGATGAAGTTGGTGCAAAATTTAATTCAGTTTTGTACCACAGAGGTATACATACCAAACAGAGAACACAAAAAGAAAAAGAGTTTTTCTCAAAAATAAAAGATAAAACATTGCTTGTATTGTTTGTTTTGATAACATTTTAAAGTGGGGGTAAAATCAGTTTTACTCATAGGTTACAGGGGTGACAATATTAAAAAGGTCAGGAATTATTGCTTTAAAGGGTTTCAATGTCCAAACATCATTGTGAAAAGTTCTTTTTCTAAAACAATAAATAAAAGAAATGTAAACAAGTTACTTGACCAGTTAAGAACCTTTTCACAATTCAATAAGTGGGTTCGTAAAATGACCGGTTACAGTCATAAAATGTTTTATGGCCCATTTCCGTACTGCTCTTTGGACGATAGTGGAAACTGGCTAAGCTTTTACATTTTCTGTAGAGAAAATGTGGAAGTTTCTGATGAAGGCAGGAATTTCTATGTTATATTGTATAAGATTCTCGTGTTTGTTTTCACTACCAATTAATAAACGTAATACGTATTCATCTTTCTAGGTTTCTATCTTTGAAGCTGAGGGATGGATGTTTCGTCGTTTTCGTGTATTTGTCCTCCCATTTTGTGGTAATCAAAAAGTCGATTATTCGAATGTTGTTACGAAAGGATAGCAGCGTATTTCTCAGTATTTTATGAACACGCGAAGCATCTGCCAAGCGTAACGATTACAGATATTGATTCCCACGTCCTGTTCTGAATGGAATATCAGATAGCATTGAAAAGATTCTTTAAGTGAAAAAATATGAAATAGTTGTGTTACAGAAAACGTCATTTCAAAGAAATATAAATGTAAGAAATTTTCAGTCGCGGTAGAAATAATGATTTAAATTTCTACCGCGATATATGTGATCGCCAAAACAAACGACAATCTTTCGGATCAAATCAAAATTCAAGCTGATTACTAGTTTTGAACCGGTTTTGTCTGGTGAAATTTTGAAATTGGCCCGGGGCTTGTCAGTATTGCACCTGGGCACTTTCTATATGGATATAACACCTGATAACACGTTACATAACGTGTGGAGGTCTCGGTCAGTCTGACCCAAGCCGACCCGAGGATACGGTTGAGGGGTTACCTATTCACGCTCAATTAGTGAAACAATGATTGAATATTCATTTACAAAACGTGTTTGAAAAATTGTTTGAATTGCTTGAAAGTTTTTCTTGCTAAGGCACAATTTTAGTAATTTGTCGGTAAACAATCAAATGAATAACTGTTAAAATACCTAAAATTATCTTAATAAAGATGTTTATTCTATTTTAAATAATCAAAATAATTTTCATTTGGCACATCATTCATGTAGTATTATTTAGTAACAATATTTTCTCTCGTCAGTAGGATTATGAAGTCTGTAGCTTTTTCATCTTTACTAATAGGTTATAAATCACTGACTTCGTAACTCTAACGTAATAAGACGTAAGCCCATCATATCTACATATAATATGCGATGTACCCACAAAAACCAGTAACGACAACTATAACAAGTACAAATTCTTGTTTTAGTCTGTAATTTGACGCACGCCGAGTTTGAAGATTATATTTTTTGACAGCTGTCAAATTACCGAGTTGAATAATAATCGATGGGAGACGTAATCTATTAAACGTTTACATGTATTATCGAAAGATTTCTCTCACTTGTTTGGTTTACGAAATTATATTCTCTATGTCCCTTCTTGAAAGTTGTTTTAGAAATTGTTTGACTCTAGTTTTTTAACTTTAATTTTGTTTTCAGTCATTCAAATTATTAAATTGAGCAAATTATTACATAGAATCTTAGGGTTTTTTTTACGTCTTAGATAAGAAAACACCTAAGTTTACTTTATTAATGCTCATGAATCCAGGGCTCAAACATATTTTTTAACCATTGGACTATAAGCTATAGGCAGTTAGGTTACGTAAATTAATTGCTTATTTTCATGTTTCCTAAATATCGCTTTCATTTTGACTTTCTCACGGAATCTTTAAATGGATTATACAAATAAAATATGTTACGCCAACAGAATACCTCAATATTTTAGCTTATTTAAAAATCAAAGAACTAAGCAACACTGTTCACAGTCTAGCTAGTTCATAGCTTTTTTGCCTGTAAATCAAAACAGGTTTCCATTATCTTCTTCTTTTTTAAAATGTAAAAAAAGAAGTATATTTTTGCCGTGTGATGATCGGTTGAGAATAACACCACCCCATTTCTTTCCGTGGTTGTCGTAATAGGGGACTAAGGAAACAAAAATGAGACCTGCCTCCTACTAATCCACCCCAGGCAACGTCATAATTGCTTTGAATAGAAACATGCTCATGATTTAAAACTCTATTGTTAAGTTTCTTCAATTTTGGGTACGAAAACTTAATAGACATAATGTAGAGATAGGACGTAAAATTCCGAGCTCAAAACTTACAATGAATTCATATTTGCAATCTAAGTTTAAACAAATCATTGGCACGAAGTAACACTGTCGCCATAGTAAAATTAATGCAAAAAAAACCTTGATTAAAACAACTTTATTTTTTATCACTTTAAAAGCGATCTTGAACTCTACGATGTTTTTCGTTTGTCATTAATTTGGATCTTCGCAGAAAGGTCGATCATTTCAATGTTATGATCAGTGAATTGAAAACCGGTGAAGATTTATGAGTGTTTTTATGTTTTTAACGAGACAGAAGAAAGTTCCAAGTGAAAATGTGAGAAGAAAGATAAATAAAACAATGAACAAAATTGATCCGAATCATACAAGAAGACAAATTGATTTCAAAAACAAATAACGTTCCAAATTGCAAAGATTTTAATATTAAGTACATTTAAAGAGCTTACGATTCCCAAAACAAAACGACAGGGCTTTACGACAAAAATGAGTTAAAAAAAAAAGCAATGTGACAGAAATATAAAGTAATCTCGAACAACACTCGAACACAGTGTAGTAGAGATGATCCAAACAGGTACTAACAAAACGAACGTCCAGTATAAAGGAGTAGGATTTATTTTGTTCCTTGCATCAACCAGACCAGTAATTTAAGCGGCCCTTTAATGCCGACGATGAAAACCCGAGACGTGACGCTCTGAAGCTTCGGTCGAGTGAAGGGATGAATCGATTCTACCTGATACTAATCGATAATTTATCAATAAGAAAATTCGAAATATAATAAAACAAGGCAAGATAAATGTTGCTGTACAAAACATGAAACTAACGAATATGTAAATAAGGAAGAAAGCTATGTCCTGTATCACTCACCGTCATTATTACCATCGGTAAGATTATCATCATTACAATAGATTAGATTAATAATATTGACAATACAATAAAACGAGTTGACCATTCCTGTTGCAGGCTTAGCTAGCTACAGACTTAAAGGAAGATGACACTAACAAAACACATAACAATAGACTTAAACCTACATTTACTGTAAGGGTTTCCGTAAGTTGTTTATCAACAGCTATTACCTAACTCTCAAGTTCTAACAAATTCAAAATGACGTAGATAAACAGACAGTAAAACTTGTATTCGATAACTTCCAAGTTATTTCTTTAATCCCATCCCTAGATCGAACAGTTCTGAATAATACCTTCATTATGGCTAATAGCGGATCTCAAAATGGGCACAAGATTCGCACTATAAGTAATTGCAGGTTGTTCCACAGGGTACAGGTTTAGGCCAAGGATAGTATTTTGCATGCACTTAATATTCGTTTCCGTAGAAAGAAATGGTGATTTAAGCTATTAAGGAGGCCCCGGTCTACTGCTGTTCTTAGGTATAATGGCTTCTTCTTTCTTAAGTTTTGCGATACAGTAGGTGATTATATGTAATATTTGGTTTAGCAAAAAAAATTTTTTCAAAGTTATCCCAATTCGAACCGAATTTTTTTTTACCTTGTTTCTATATTTAGAACGATGTTATTACCAAGTACAAGATATACTTGTACTTGGTAATAACATCGTTCAAGAAACTTCAAGGAAATTACCAGTAATTATCAGAAATCCTAATAAGACAACGCAGTAATCTTTATAGAAAGACGTTGCAGCGAGCGTTGTCCTTATAAAAAGTAAAGGACACAACTGACATTAACTTACCACTAACAGACCCCAAACTTGGACTTTTAAAATGTAGAGTCTAATTGATAAAGTCATTTGTACGATTACATTACTTATAAGATACATTACGCCACATCGTTCATTTTACCATTCATATTCTGTTAACCAAATTAGAAATATTAAAACATATGGTTCATCTTCAACTAAATTACATAAACGTTCCGTTTGATGGACAGCTAACAGCTCTGAAATTAGGCAACAGAGCAAAACGAGTGAATTGCATATTATCATGATATTATACATTAAAGTAATACTCGCATGTATAACATGCATTTATTTTTACGATAGTTTTGGTGCTTTAAGTGGATGTAATGAATTTATGAGCTGCATTTTTCGTTTTGAACTCGCGTGTTTAAAATTTAAAAATATTAACTTTAATTTTTAAATCAATCGAGCAGTTTCATTGAATTTGACCTTCTACAACATTTTTGAAACAGGTTTTTATTTTATTATAATCATATAATAGTTAAAAAACCTACTTAGCCTTTCAGCAGACTTTGATCAACAACAAGGTGATATTTTAACATATCTTGCTTGTTTTGCCAAAAAAAATTGCCATAAAATAGAATCAAATTATGGATTCAAAATTTTGATCAATTTAACGCAAAAACGTACTATTTCCATGACAACAGATTGAAATTGCACAAAACAACTGCTCTAGCCTTAAAGCAATCCCATCAACTGCAATCCTGCTCGAGAAAATGTTCCTAATACTTTAATTAGCTTAACATTTCTTCACGATTTAACCGTTAACTACTTCACTGCTATTAAACAGATCTAATAATGATGGTGTGGATTGCTTTGTAAAACCGCCATGTGGCTTAATTAGTCCTGGGTAAGTGCAACGGATAACAATATTATTATTTAGTAATATTTTGTAACAAGGTATATCATCGAGTGGATAAACGATCTAAGTATCGATCTAATATCAGTTTTTTGTGTATTATCATTTTTGTTTTCATTTTATTCTTGTTCAGCTTGTTTTCCTGTTTCTCTGATCTTATGTTGCGATGACCGAAATGATCAATCTATCTTGTTTTTCTCACCGCTTTTATTTTCTTGATATCAAGTAAAACCCATAATCACTGACTGTGTTGTGTATATCCTGAGCAAGAGAAAAGTACATAAAAGTTATATGAGGTAATGAAACAGTATTAAAATAAACCCTATTCGTGTCAGTATGCCTTATTACCCGGTCACGAGACCATTTTGCGACACACGGCCTTCGACCATTTATCGAAGTAACTTTAATTGCAGCGCCATATTAGGCACTTGTAAATAGACATCTGATAGCTTGGAAGGCCTTATTTGATTGATCGAAATCTATTAGGATGATTTTGTGGCGTAATTTTAGGTTAATTTTCAAGGAATTTTCAATAAGGCCGTCGAAGCGTGTTAGGTACTTGATATTTTCAATTTACATTTAGTGCCACAATCGATATTGCAATATTTTTTTATGTATTTCAGTGCTACATTAGATTTTTATACTTTCAAATTTTTGTACTGCCACTAAACAATTGTTTGACTGATGTAAAGTGGTCCGTTTATTGCAGCCTCCTTTACGATCTCCAATCTTTGTGCAAATCCTTGGATAACCATGGCCTGCAGGAGACGATTTTTAGCATTAATTATGAATAAGAAATAATATAAGTTATAGATTTGTATTGGTGGTTGGTCTTCTTGAATGATTACAATATCGGCTTATAACTTTTTGATGAGGATGATAAAATCTAAATTGGAATCAGTATCAGCTGTCGTTCACTGGAAGAAGTTTTTTGGTCTTGTTATGGGCTAGGTTTTGATTTTGACTTAAACATTTTGATCTAAATATAAGTATTTGTTGATCAAGTGAGTTATTCTAAGTGTAGAGTCAAATAAGGTTTGATTATACAAAAGAGTCGCAGTAATATGTGGATTAGAGGACGCTCTGATTATGACCCTAATCCAATTCTCCCAAAATCAGTGCGTGAGAGCCGCCTCGGCGGAAGACAGTGTGAAGAGCTGTGCAAGGACCTCCACAACTACTCTGACAAGAGTACACAATTTAGAAAAAGAGTATAAAATATTTTTTCTCAGACTACAGGTAATGCAGAATTTTGAGTTATAGTTTTTGTTTCCCAAGATACTCCATTTTACATCGATTCTACTGCACGCAACATCCATCAAGTATCCTTCAATTTGAAAGAAAATTTGCTCCTTGACGCTCAAATAGGTACAATAAAAGTGTAACAAAGGAAGATAAGTGCAAAAATGCAAAAAAATTAAAGGATTTTTTAATGAGGTTTTCACTACTGTTCAAGGTTTCGTATTCTTGCAGTTAACACAAGTAGTGAAAAGGTAAAACTGCAATTCCTAAAAAATAACAGGGGCGTCATGGATCAATGGCACTCACAAGAACTTTTTCTTTAGTATTTTGTTTTAAAGGTCAACACGAGGTAAATTTAGACGATAATGTATTTTATGTAGTCTTAGCAAGAGCTCATTTTTCATAAATCTAAATTAATCAACCTAGAAACCATTATTCATTACATATCTAGAAACCAATTTTTATTTATTTATAGACATATTGCTTCAGTAAATCTGGCTGCAGAAAGTGAATACGTACATGGGCTGATGACGATGACGAGGTTATCATGATGATGATACCTACCATATCATTATACCAACCATACCGTTTCAGGAAAGCGTGAATGGTCCACTAATAATTAAGACCAGCAATCCCTCTCCTTGGATTACCACCGTCTGATAATCTCATCATTTAGGAAACATAATCTTTGTTTCTATCGTTCATCGTACAGGCTGACGAACGGATATCCTTCCATTACCATGCATATCGAGCCTTGTATTATACTGTACACTCTTCCTCGTTGTTAAGCCTTCATTGTTTCTTCACCAGATATATTTTTTAGACATTAGACACCAATTGTTTCGGTACCGACGATGCTTGGAAAGGGTCAGAGTTATCTCCCTCTTACGTTATGACTTACAAATAACATTTAGCAGTACATAGGATAAACTTTACTGTCTCAGTCTGAATTGGCTAGATTTGCCTTTCTATAATTTTTTGAGTAGGTAATAAATTATTTTTGAGTGTAATTATTTATTTGCTTATTCTGTCTTTTACACAGTACACATTTGCACAAAAGTTCTGTCATGTTTAATTTACAAATGCAGTATGCTTGACGTGTCCAGCTGTGTGGTGGGATATACTCAGTCATAGGCCTTGTTTGGGATGAAGCGGACCGTAGATCCGTGGTATTGTCCACTTGCATTCAATGATGTTCTGCAAAGAATGATGTTTCTCACTAATAGGCTGATTGTTTGAGAAAATCTTAGAAAGCAGATAAGGATGTACTTGCCACATACTTTGCGCAGGCCCTCATTTTTTATTTTACCTGTTCTTTTGACTTCAAATATACCGACCATCTTCTTGGTTTGTCTTTGGGTCAAAAAGCCAGCAGAAAGGAAAAAATAAACATAATTTTGAATTTTAGTCTAAAATAGTATGTTATGTTTTCCACTTTCCGTTTTCCACACCAAGCCATTCGATTAGGCCATTGTGCGTTATACAGTTTGGGCTAGCTATTCCAGCCAGCAAATATCCTTCCAGAAGCACGCAAAACTTTTTACGTTCTTGCATGACTCTGGTTCTCAGGTTACGCAGGACGTTCCCGTTGTGCTTTCACGCTGTAAAATTCTATTGATATATGCTCAGTCGAAATAGTAGCTATGATTTATGATTTCCAATCATTCCTCCATAATGAATGATACATAATTAGAAAACCTACCCTGTTCTATGCTTTGCCTAGAACTACTCTCAGACCATCGCGTCACTGTCGAGAAGTGAGTAGAAAGCGTTCCACCACGCTCCAATGCTCACTCAATGATCTGTTTGAGTCACTATAAATCGTTGGACGGACAATGTCCATGTTTTTCTTTACTAAACCATCTGATGTTTATCGTATCTGCAAGTAGGCTTATCGGTTAAAGTAATTTAGTAGTTTCTTCTTATTTTATTAGTACCTACACACGCAGACCTCAACGTGTTTTCTGCTTTGATAGTTATGTGTCTTATAGATATTTATTTAATCCTCCTTGTCATCTCTGACAACGGCGTCCTCGCTTTTATAAGACTGTAAAAAATAAATGTTAAAATAAAATATATAGTTACTAATTTTTCTAGCATAGGCTTTTATGTGGCTGACAAAACAAAACTTAAATTGAAAAAACGATTGCTCTATGTACAATTGCTTTTTATCAGAATTTGTCAAAGCTTGGGGCATTAGACGCTCACGTAAGCCTCATATGATAAATAAATAATAACAATATACAAGGAAACGGATATCATGTCTGTATATGTATAATTTTTTCTATATACGTCCCCACCGAGGACCACGAGCCTCTCTTTGAAACGCGAAGGGGATAGGCTATAGTTCAGGGCAAAATACTAATTCAAAACTAAGAAACTCTAAAAAAAACAGCAATAAATAAAAGAAGCTAAATATAAGTTTGCATAAAAACTAATGATAAATCGTTTGTCAGGTTTTCTATATTCGCAGATGGTCTTGGAACCAAGCATATTATGTTGAGCGAAATGTCACGGCCATGTCACAATCTGGTTCCATTTAGTGAATTTTTAGGGTTCCTCTTTCAATATTAAGTAATTATTGTGTTTTCCCTTTTTTTAATTTTCCTAATTTCAGGTAATAGTCGTAGAATAAGTGACCATGATTCAAGATTTGAGGGTAGTAAACTTAGTTAATACTAAATTGTACTGGAAGGTTAAGTAGACAAAAAAGTCATAAATAAGGATAAATACCCTAAAATTTAAACAAATTTCACCCCCGACATTCACTGCTTATAACTTTTAAGCGTCTGAACCAACTTTGATTAAATATAGCTAAGAACAATCACGATTACGACAGCCTTCAAACAAAAAACCGCGTCAATATCGGTCCATTTGTTTAGGAGCTACGACGCCACAGACAGACTCACAGATATACTGCTACACTCGTCAAACTTCTAACAGTTCTAGCATATTTTTACTTTTAAGAGTTGAAAATATGATGAAACATTTATTACACTAAAGGACGGTGGCGTGGGACAGAAAGTAGCCAAAACCATTGAAATCAGAATGCCATTCCACGTCGTAAGAAATAAATTAAAAGGAATGGTCTCTAGAAGTGATAAAATGTTAGCGAAGTCAGCAAGTCTCGATTATTGGATCTTTAGTAACATAGGAAGCTGTCTTGACTTAATCAATTTAATCATAAGACCTTGTGGTTGAATATTTGTACATAAACTAAAATCAAACCTACGGGACTCTATATCTAAATTTGACTTCGACTTGCCTTAGTTTTACAACCTGTCACGTAGGTATTGTTTTTACCCGTTGACAGGAGAGAAAGTGATAGCATGATAGTGATAGATGATAATAAGTACGATAATTCATGCATAGTTCGCGTTGTTAGGATTAACAACATGTCATTCATAGTGTTGAATGGCGATTAAATGCGTTTAATCGTTTTAACTACTCGATCGAAATGAAAGATATTATAGTAACGCGAATTGTGTTTGACTTGGCTTTAATGTTTGGTTTTGAAAGTGAACTCTCTTTACATATCATTATTTAATAATTATTATTTTCTCGCTAAGTGGTAGCGCTCGTAGCTCAGTGGCGTTGGCTGATCTGAATCGACCAGCGAGGAAGAGCAACGAATACAGAGTCAAGGAATCTGATGGGTGGCCGAAGGAATCTGATGGGTGGTTAAACGACTATAGTCAATCGATAACAGCCGGGACCGACGGCTTAATGTGCCCTCCGAAGCACGGAAATGCTCGTGATAAATTGCCATTTGGCGCTTTGAAAACTCTGACACTAAGGTTAGTCAATTTCGCCACTACACCTACACGATAAGCAAGCACAGCTACTCATATGCAAGGCCTTATATGCAGTATGAAAAGCAGCAAACTGTTAAAAACGATGGTCAACATTTCCGTTATTCTCAACCGGAGTCTTCCGTGTGGTGATCGGTTGAGAATAACACCACCCCATCTCTTTCCGTGTGTGTCGTAAGAGGCGACTAAGGAAACACAAATGAGACCTGCCTCCAAGTAATCCATCCCAGGCAACGACACTTAATTTTTTTCTGAATCTGAGGTGTCGTCCTATGGTTTCATGCGGTGTGGTAGGCTCCGTAAAGGGCCGTCTGGTTCGCGACCACCCTCCTACCGAAGTCCGACGCCAAACAGCTTGCTGTGTTCCGTCGGTGCGTGGGAGTACCAGTGCCTTTATAGGCATTTTCTGGGTTAACTCGCTCCATCGTCGACCTCATCTTTGACCTTATGGTCAAGATTGAGATCAAGAGTTAACCCATCTTATAATAATAAAATAAAGACATTAAACATCTGCGCAGTTTGTCTAGTAATGACAAATTTAATCGTCACTTGTTCACAGATACAGAAAAAAAATTTGATGATAGGTAAACAAACTGAATAGACTACGTTTGACAAGTATTAGTTTGATCTCCTCAAAAATGATTTCTTTATAGGTCAGTTTGTTATGGAATTAAGTTTTCCACCAGTTTTAAACATTAATGTTTTTTTCCCCTTTTTTTGGGTGCGCAAGTTTGTAAATTAAGCGAATGGCATTTTGCGAAACTCATAAATGCTTTAGGAAGCATGTATGAGTGTCGCATTCTTAATGCCGTTTATTTGAAACTTTTTTGCTTCTAGTACAGAGGCCTGCACATCAGGTTACCCCCAATTCATTAAAAACTGCTTTTATGGGTAATTTGATACGCGGCCATCTGAACAGTCATCCCATCATTCTAATATTATAAAGGCGAAAGTTTGTGAGTGTGTGTGTTTGTAACTTCTTAAAAAACTGTTCGACCGATTTTAATGAAAATCTGCAGTAATACAGCTTAGACATCAGAATATCACATAGTCCCTAGCGGAAAGCTATATAGAAAATAAATAAAGTGGTAGACATTTTAGCTACCTACTCGTAGCTTAATAACCAATGTAGATAGTAAATGTGTTTCGTGACCCGTCTTAAAGTTAAACCACGTTTAACCCTAAAATAGCCTAAATAGACCTAGTAGAGATATGACGGAAAATTAGCAAAAGACAAATCACTTCTGAAATTGCTTTTACCATTGCTATATTACGACATTAGGTACGATAAAAACATAGTCGAGGTCAGCAGTAGCTTTGATGTAAAAAAAAAAAAAAAGATTAGAAAATAACATTAATTGCTACCTAGCAAAAAGGTCGACTTGTTGTACGTACATAATGTTTCATGTTCTGTTAATTTGTACTGTATGTCTCTGGGTGCAAATAAAGTATATGGTAGTGTATTGTAAAGCGAAACTTCGCTTGTGACTTTCATTTTAATTTGTAACCCCTGACAAAAAAAGAGAAATGTTTTATGTTTGTGGTATGTTTCCTTGTGGGCCTTGCCCATCTCAGTATGGTCAAGAGCCCACTCCAGGATATTGGCCTACCGATTCGAAATTCTATGATGGAAAATACTGATAAGTAGCCTCACATAAAAATCTTAAAAAAAAGAACAAACAATTATCTACAGCGGAGAATTCTACATTCTTATTATAACATACTATAAAACAGTACATTCAATTTAGTTTTACATTTAATAACATTTAATTTTTGCCAGCCCCACCGAAAAATAACCAACAATGAAAAATAATAATTTTCCAGGTTAAAAAAACGTATATGAGTCACTGACTTCAATCGCAACAACAGTTCGCACAAAGTAGATAACTACTATTTTTTGCAGACTACAATGCCTATTAGCAGATAACCACAAACGAAAATGACACTCATTTATTTAGATGATGTCCTGGTTTGTAGTATTTTATTGTTTTTGTTGACTTTTTTAAAAGCGCTGAAATTTATATGGGACCACCTCTGAGTATACACTCTGTTTAACGAAAAAGAATTTTCAAAATCGGTCCATAATTGGCGGAGAAATCGATGAACATACATAAAAAAAACATACACCTCCTCCTTTTTTGAAGTCGGTTAAAAATACGCCTACGGCACTGTAGCTCCTTAATGAATGAATCGATTTTGATGCGATTTTTTTTGGAAAACTAACGTAATCGAGATGGTTCTTAGCTTTAACCAAAATTGTTCAGCCGTTTAAGAGTTATACGCAATGAATGTCGAGAATGATAAAACATTTTAATTTTAGACTTATTTTTTAGGGTTCCGTTCCCAAAGGGAAAAACGGGACCCTATTACTAAGGTTCCGCTGTCCGTCCGTCCGTCTGTCACCAGGCTGTATCTCATGAACCGTGATAGTTAGACAGTAGAAATTTTCGCAGATGAGGTATTTCTTTGTGCCCTATAACAACAAATACTAAAAACCAGAATAAAATAAATATTTAAGAGGGCTCCCATATAAAAAACCTGATTTTTTTGCTTGATTTTTTTAATCTTTCATATCATTAAAGTAAAACGAATTCAAAAAGTGATTTAACCTATATCGTATATTTTCAAGATATCACGAAACATGAAGTTTATTTTCTGCACGACAAAGTTAGTTTTGAATTCTGGTAAAGTCAAGGACGTACGTTTGATAGCTATTACAGTCGAAAAACCAAACAAAAAAATATTATACGAGCAATACTTAGTTGAGGGTCCCGGAACAATATCAAAAGGCAATGAATTGTTTAGCCAAGGAAGACAATTTTATTTCATGGTAAATGATTCCACAATACCGAATTATTACGGATATTACCTTGGTGAGACCTTCAAGGTTGATAATAACTCGAATGACGTTTGGTTTGTTAAAAAACTATAATTAACTACAATTTGTACAACAAAAACAAATGCAATTGTCTCTGAATCTACGAAAACTTTGCTATTAAATATTAAGCCATTAACACGTTAAAGAAATGTGTAATCTTAATCAAGTCCTGTTAGGTTCCCATATTTAGAGTGGTCAGACGGTGGTCACTCTACTGTTGTTACCGGCTCTGGTGATGATCAAGCGAACCCTGAAAATGAAACCGGACACAACGTAGAAAGTTTACAAATTATCTATATAATATATAAACTAGCTTTCCGCCCGCGGCTCGCCCGCGTGGACTACAGGTTATATCGTGCCCAACTGTGGGATAAAATGTAGCCTATTTCCTTTCCCAGGCTCTAATTTATCTATGTACCAAATTTCATAAAAATCGGTTCAGTAGTTTAGGCGTGAAAGACGGACAGACAGACAGACAGAGTTACTTTCGCATTTATAATATTATTATGGAAGTATGGATTTGGAGGTCCTCACTCACTGACTCATCAACGCCCAGCCAACACCATAAGAAAGGATTTTAAAAATTTCCATGGGAACGAAGTCCCGGGTATCCTATATTATTTAACAAAATACTTAATTAGTATAATTAAAATTTAAAAAAAATCTTTTTTATCAGTAATGGTACTAATGGTTGACTGGTCCAATAATATTTTACCGAACTCTTAATTGAACCAACCACAACTATTCAAACACATACAATCATAATAGTACTCATTGACTACGATTTCTTTAATTTTATTTATTGTTAAGACAACCATTTTGTCTGCAGGCGAATGAATAGCTTCATAATTACTAATAATAACATCAACAAATAAATAAATCGGGTCTATAAGAATTAAGACATCATTCTCGATATAATTCTTATCATCATATGCGGTATGATGAAATCTTGAAAGAGAACAAAGGCGCATATTGTTCCATAGTTGCCATACCAAATTGCAAAATCTTTCGTGACTCGATCATTTGTGAACTACCGCTAATCATTCTGTTTGTAACAACGGAACCTTTGCATGAAAAAGTACTAAATATAAAAAAGGACATGATTTTACTGCTAACAGTGAAACGGATTTTGCGTTGAATCATTGTTAGCTTACTCCCAAAAGACGTGTTTGCCATGTCACGGTTACAAATTCTGGATTTTTATGACTCTCGTGGTAAGAAAGAGTTACGGTAAACCAATGCCAAAAAGATGAGCCGTACTTTAATTTATTTGCTAAAGATAAATTGTAAAATACATCTGCAAAAATGTCGTAATGCCAGTGTTTACAATTGCATTTTAAGTCTACTACTTAATGAATTTCTACCATGCACTATTGCACGTCTACATCTGCCTCAAGGAAACTACAAATTGCAACTTAGAAATAAATTAAGACAAGCGAAGGAAAAAATCGTGTTTAGCGATCAGACAGTAATAAAACAAAAGAAGTAATTGGACCCTTTCTTCCGCAACACGAGGTCAGCCGTGACCAACACAAATTCCTCAATCTAAATATTCTGGCTAAAATCGACCAATCTGTCGAGACCTTCGAATGGAAACATGGTGGTAAACAAATCGGATCATAATATACTATAGTCAATCATAAATTGTCCGCTGCAAAAGGCCCCTAATCCCAAAACGGTTATCTCAAAAAATGGATCAACACAGACTGGCCGAGCTTTTTGGACCATGAAACTGCTTTAGCGGCATTAAATTGAAGATTACATTGTCTCTTTCAACGAATTCAATTTCATCTGTCATTTCAGATTTAACATCCAATCATTGCCTTTCGCGGCAGTTTTGTTCGCTGGCTTTTGGTCTGCATTTGTTTTTTTCCTTTTAATTTCAAGGACATTTGCAAGCTTTTGTTTCATGCTAAAATGTAACTTAAAGTTAATGCGTGGTTTGTTACAATATTTTGTATGCTGGTGCTTTGGAGTTCTAGTTTAAACGGCGCTGGCAGCTTTCTCCAAGCTCATAATATAATGCCACCATTAAAAGAGTATTACTTAGGTAGTTGGGAGTCTTCGCGGTCAGATCATCCGGCCTCAGACGACATTTACATGAAACACTGGCATAGTTTGATAGGATTTCTATCACGAACCATATACCTTCTTTACTCTGTGCTGTCAGACATCGCCGATGGCTTTGTTTTATATCAGTTTTCCAGTTTTTTTATGTGGTTCGTTCCTTTTGTACAATGCGAGAATTAAGACTCAGTTTTATAGCTACATTCTGAAAATTGCTGAACAGTTATTTACCTACATAGATTTCCATCGTAAACGATGGACGTCCCTTTCTCTTTAAGTACCGATATGACTGGCACCTTAAAGTAGGTTTATTGCGCCATTGTTACCCTCGAAATTTATTGTGTTAGAGCTTTATTGATTATAATACTGAATGTCTCGTTCATGTATAAAAGTAGGAGTAAAATCATTGAATTTTAGACCGTTATAATAGCTCTAAAGTTAAAAAAATTGTATCACCACCGGTAGCTTATAATTTTTAAACGGCTTATCCAATTTTAATCAAATATAGCTAAGAACAATTTCGAATACGTCAGCTTTAAAAAAAATGAAGCTACTACGCGACGCCATAGACTGATACACAGATACGCACGTAAAACTTTTAACAGCCCTCTTTTTTGTCGGAGATTAAAAGTTTGGACCTAACAAAATATTGAACTTACTCGATTTTTTAGATAGTTACTAACTATATAACATCAATAGAACCTATAAAGATAAAATAACTAGACAACTATGTAGACTTACATGATAGGAATGCTATGTGGCCAAGTTTCGTTCGTCGCAGAAGCGCTTGCGAAACATTTCTCGGCAAAAATCACGATTCTGACATTTCAAATATCGCAGGCGGAGCAGAGCATGGCATTTTGTGCGCTCGCGCATACCTTTCGAGCCTTTCGAGGATACATGGACAAAATTATCTTTGGCAGGAATATTAGGATAGGTTAGTGCCGGAAGAAACCAAAGGGAAAGTTAGACGTTAAAAAAAATTCTTACGTCGCCACTGCGTTCAAACCTTCTGTTAGTATTTACAAAATAATATGTCCTCTCTTTCTTACATTAAGTGAATTCACCTTCACTGTAATAAACACGATGATAATAACAATGACTCTTACATAGGCTATCTGTCACCTCGGTGTAAAGATCATTACGTAAGGACACATCCCTACTAGGATATTATAATACATTTTTCAAGTTGTGGCTTATCTACATAACTTTTGTGTTTGCCTTAAAGCCTTAAAAGGGCACACGACTGCTGAAATAGTCCGATTAACCATAAAGGGCTGGCAAAACGTCGATCTTAATGTAACTGGACTTACGATTTAGATAACTGTGACTAGAGTCGTGTCAAATGTCAGCTGGAACATTGTTGAAGTAAACTGGTAGTTAATCGTGTACCTTACTGTTTTTGGTTTGTTTGATGTCCAAGTTTATCAAAGTCATTTCCATTGTTCACAGAGAAGGTTTTATTTATTTTATTTTTATTATAAGATGGGTTAAACTCTTGACCTCAATCTTGACCAAGGTCGTAGATGAGGTCGACGATGGAGCGAGTTAACCCAGAAAATGCCTATGAAAATCTGGCACAGAGCTGAGCCTGATCTGTTTTACGGTCACATGCGGCATGGTTCATTGTCTCAATAGATCGTAATTTTTGTTTAGAATAAGTTATAACAGTGAATAAATGATTTGTCTGTCTGTCTGTATATAAGGCACTGGTACTACTACGCACCGACGGAATACAGCAAGCTGTTTGGCGTTGGTCTTCGATAGGAGAGTGGTCATGAACAGACGGCCCTTCACAAAGCCTACCACACAAATTGAGGTGTCGTTGCCTGGGGTGGATTAATAGGAGGCAGGTCTCATTTGTGTTTACTTAGTCGTCTCTTACGACACCCACGGAAAGAAATGGGGTGGTGTTATTCTCAACCGATCATCACACGGCAAAGATAGATCTGAGATTGTTTGTGATGTATGTTTTATCGTGAGATTTTGATAGGCAAAATCTTTAGTAATGATTTGGCTAAATGTAGTCAGATGATAAAATTAAAAGCTACGTTCTATTTCTTAGTAAGCAACATAACCGTAAGGTGATTATTTAAACTTAGATTTACTAGTACGTCGATTACAACTTAGATTTAAAAAATTAATTATAAGCCAGTAATTAATAAGCCAGTGGCAAAAAGTTAATCAAACTTTGACAGCCACTTAACAACTTTCAAACACTCTGTAAATTAAAACTGCAATTAAATACTTAATATAACACAATTCATTTATTTATTATTTAAAAGAACAACGTAGTCAATTGCTTAAATAAATGCATTGTTATAAAAAAAGGTCTAATTAAGTTCGAAATAGTTAAATCTTGTTTGGGTTCAGTACGTGCCAAATCTTTTATGTTAGCAACATGTTGGTGTTTAAATTATCTCGTGTAGTTACCGGATTTATGTAAGATTTTCTTTCGAACACTTCTAGAACAGACCAATATAAAATAAATACTTTTGACTTACTTTTTTTGTAAAGAAAAAGAAATTGACTATTGATTTTTGGTACAGAAATAAATGGATATTTTCTACACAAATACTGGCCCAAAACTCAGTAAGCTCATAATTTAGTTTATGTATTTGTTTATTTAAAGCTGAGACCGTTTAAAATATACACATTTTACTTTGATTGGAAGAATCTAAAGGAGTTTTGTGCCATACAATTGAATTAGGCCATATTTCAGGGAACCCTAAAAATTCACTGTTGCTGTAGGCATGCCATTAGCCTAACCAATTTGCGTTCAATTATCAATTTGTCTGCTACGTACAAAGGTGCAATAAAACGAAAGGTCGCCTAAGTTTTGTGACGAAATTTATACTGTGATTAAAAATGTCTGTGTTATGCATTTTGGGGACACAACTCAGGTTACAAAGCGTGCACTAAGAGCGGTTTTGCAATGAAAATGGAGTAATTTGATGTGCTGGCTTTTGTACTTAATTGCCTAACTATCTAAGTACCTGGTACAGTACAACTTTTGTATCCTTAGACTTATATTCTTACCTCTTACCAGTGTATAATTACCATTGCTTCTAGCTGAAATGCTACAAGTCCTACTAAAATTCTAAATGCGAATGTTTGTAAGGTTGTATGGATGCTTGTTACATAAAAACTTTACAGTAATATAGCTTAAGACCTCAGAATAACACAAAGATTACATAATTTTCCCAAGTTCCCACGGGAACGAAGCCCCGGGCAAAAATCTAGTGATAAGTAATTCAAAATTATTTCTAGCTTTAATCACATCAATCAAATTCGTTTCTGGGTTACAATTAGAACATATAAACCAAAAGTTTCCGTATCGGGTACACGGCCCGAATGACAATGAGTTTTTTTTCTCAATGTCATTTGACAAGTATTTGTAGTACGACAAGCGAAAGTGTGTAGCCGCTAATATGAGCTTTGTCTGTATATGAGCTGTTACGGGCTTGTTGTTTACTGTTTATAGGACAGTTCCGGTTTAAGGGTTCAGTCACGACTTTTTTAGCAGGAAGAAGTAACTATTGCTATTTTTACTATAACTGAATTTGAAAAAACGCGTAAAATAAACAAAACAATTAGAATTGCATTAAAGGGAATCAACTTATTAATATCATACTTAAAATTTCAAAATTATCTAATGATTTAATTTGAGCTTTATCTGTATATGAACAGTTATAGCTCCAAGGGTTTAGGCTGAGCTTGATGAGTCAGTAAGTCTCGACCTTTTTTGATGTATATTTGCAGAATATTGCATGGACCTCATACAGTCCTTATACCGACTCTGTTAATAGTTAATAATTAACTTTTCTGTCATAGCATTACGAATGGTGATTAGGCATTACATTGTAAAATTTCTTGTCACGATTACAATTTGTGAATAGGGCGTGGGACACATGTTACTAGGTATGTTAATGTGATTTGATTATGACACGAATTTATGTTATTATTTATTGTTACAGGTATGTTAAATTACTGGTGAATAGAATTTCTACGTATCGGAATCTGTCCATTGATTGAGTAAGTATTATAAATGCTGTAAGTATACATTATTAAACGAATCCATTTTTGTGTAAACCACGCAAAAAAAATACGGGTGTTATAAGCTTGACGTGTGTATTTGTGTATCTGTGTGTCTGTCTGTGGCATCGTAGCTCCTAAGCGAATGGATCGGTTTAGGTGAGGTTTATTTTGTTTGAAAGCTGACGTCATCGATATGGTTTTTAGCTATAAAAATAATCAAAATTGTTTCACCCATTTAAAAGTAATAAGTACTCGAATGCCGGGGATAATACAAAATTATACTTGCATAATTATTATTACTCATTCATTTTAAAAAAAATTGTGGTACCCTTAGGTGACCAAGAATCTGCATGTGCATGAGAAATATCGTTCTTCAATACTCTCTCATAATGCCTCTGATGCTCTGCCTAGGCCGATAGGGATATACGCCCAAAAGCAGTAGTGTATGCATGTGAGTGTGTCTCTCAAAATAATATGCATATTAGTTTATTTTGTGCTTTTGTTCAAGAGACTTCACTATTAAAATTTTGACCTTTCAAATCTCGTCTTCAAAGTCATACATACAGTTTAAAGTCATTCAAAACGAGCAATTATTCAACAGTAGAAGGTGTAAGAAGCATTTCACTGTAATCTCCGTTTAATTACGGTGTTATTATTACTAATCCGTACAATTAGTGTCACATTGTTTATTACTATCATCTTATCGTCCCACGTATACTACACGTAGTTACTATGAAAGTTTAGTGAAGAAAATTAAAGCCTATGTCACACTTATCTTTCTTACATATACATAAATATTTATAAAAAACAAGAAATGATGAAGTACACAAAAACAGTAATATATAAGTCGAATCAAAAGTGTATGAAGCTTGAAACTTATGCATCGTCATTGTTACTTTGTACGCGTAAGAGCTTTATGAGATTTTTGCAAATGCAGTGTCTTTTTTGTTACTTTAAAGTCTACTTGCTTCTTTTATAAAAGCAAATTATCGAATTTATTTTTCTTTAAAAAAAAGCATAAACCTATGATTTATTTTGAGTACGTAATAATTTTTCCTAAGCTCATCTCTCCAGACTGCTTCATGTGAATTAAAAGGTTTCATAGACATTATTAAAGAATTTTAAAATTTCAAGTACTGATTACTTTAGGGTAACGATGATCTATATTACATCGATACAGTAGTAAGAACCAAATCTTATTTCTTTTTCCCACAACTTCTCATAAATCAGAGCTACGTGTGAATAGAGCCTTAGCCATTGCTCATCGCATCAAATTAAATAATTTCATTTAATTCACGTCATAGTAGCGCAACACTTTCGTTTTGTGATTGTGATCGTCATTTGTTACAAGTGTTATAATCACGAGTCAAATGACGCCATTGTGGGAGGCTGGGATTTGCGATGTGGGTCGTTTGTAAACTATGGTTTCATTTACAAGGTTTGTTATGCTGGGATTCATGACGACAGAAAGTTGTACTAATAAATATTCATTTATAATTTTGAGGTTTTTTATAATTGTATTTTTTTATCATTGTAATCCTTTACTTAAGTATCAGAATAAAAATTTGCAATCCCTTCTGAAGTTCATTTATGAAAATTATTTCCCTCAGTTAGATTTTCGTAAGAACGGGGTCGTCTTATATACAATTTATTGTCCCTTAAACAAGGTCGATCCGTTATATAAAATCACTGTTCCCATGCACTCTATTATTTCATAAAAGACTAGTCACATGGCTGCAAAGTGTATTTAAAAATAACAGACAGGAGAGTTTAAACTTAGTTGTAATATTACCATTTTAGGAATAAAATGCGTGAGTCTATTTATGCCTAATCAACTAATCCAGAGGCTATTGTGCGGTTTGAAAACTCTGACACCAGGCTTAGTCAAGTTCGCAACACACACGATATTCGTAAGAAGAATAACAAATCCTTAAAACTTATGTAGCAGTGATTTGATGGAACCCTGTGTCCAGCGGTGGGCATGAATAATTACTCGTGAATAATTGCTGTCATGATGCTGATGCTGATGAACCAATTCTTGAAACGTAGTTCATGAGCATCGCCTTAATTTCGCGAATAAAGATCCAATCCGCGCTTTCATCTTTCCCATACAACTTTTGTTTTTCTTTTGTTTTCCCACGAAAACGTCTTTAAATGCGCACGCGTTCGTGACGTCACACAGTTCGTGATTCTTCAACATTTATTACTAATGTGGGAGCTTCTTTAGGCAAATTAAGTGAAAACTTTTCTTTTTGGTTACGCAATTGGAATGAAATTGTTAGCGAAATTATGTTTGATGGACTCGTAATTTTTATGTAATAGTGTATTGTTCCGTGTGACCTCTTCACTCAAATGTAAGTCATGTTTTTAATCAAAAAAGGTAATTGAATTTGTTATTGTTTTTTATAAGCCATTTGGCGAATGCTTATCTGTAACATCGTTCACAAAAGAAACTCAATTTTAAATTGAGCTGAAATAAAACTCTATGTTGATGACAGACATATGGTTCAAAACCAGCATAATAGGTTTAAACGGTACCTATTCTTATGGCATATTTTATGAATTGATAAACACAAAATAGCTAACAGAAATATAAATTTTGTGCGCTGTAAGGAGCTTACTATAAAAAATAAATCATCAAGGGATAAGTAGTCACTACGTTCAATTACAAGCAATTTACAATTGTTAGCCACTTTATAAATTTTTCCCATACTTTGTTAGAAAGTAAGAATAAACTAGTCTCAAAATATGAGGGCATACCTTGTCACACTGAGCTGAGAACTTGGGAATATCCTGCACACTTCTAAACCCATGACCACCTTACCGAGAACACGCATAAAATTCTATAATCGCTATTAATGAGCTAATTGCACAGGAACTTGGTCACTGCCATTTTTCTTGGCGACAGGCCTTCGCAATTTGTACCTTAGTTCTATACGAAAAAGTGACTTTTCCTTTAAATAACGGATTCTGGAAGAAAGCAGACGGATGTTCCAGCAAAGTAGAATAATGTGGTATTATTACTACTAGTAGGATAATCGTTAACCCTTTGTGTGTTAAGCGGATGGTTAATGATTTTACACGCCCTGTTGGTCTAGAAAACCCAAAAGAGAACATCATTATTGAGGACAATATTCTGCTAGTTGAGAACAGGGCGACAATCAAAGTAATTTGTGTTGTTTAGCTTCAAAAATATATTTTTTTAGGTTTTTACAAATTACATCACACAAAAGTATACACAATTAAAAACTACAGTAAAATGGTGGAAAATAAAACAGTCTATTCTTAAATCTTTGGATGAGGAGGCACAGTCATATAACATTATTTATTCCAGTTTCTTTTATCATATTTTTCTCGGTCTCAAAACAAATCAATCAATAAAATAAAGTGACAAAATCTCTTGTCGCTTAATTTATTTGCTTTATTGGAACGAAATAAAAAATAAGCTTCAACGATTATGTGCGGTGACCTGCGAGACCCACCTAAACACGTTAAGGGTTATTGAGTTTTCTTTCGGAGAAATGACAAGATTAACATGAATATGATGTTAGCCGCTGTTAAAGTTGATTGAAACGATCTGCCATAACGCATTTAGTATTAAAATACCTCGTAAGGGTGTAGATAATGTTTTCGTATAATTTTATGGCAAACTGCAACGAGAAAGACACTTTAGCTTAGAGAAGGTGCTTCATAAACATAAGTGTTATGATGATAAAGAAAGTTTAGTGGCTCAAGTGCTAAATGTGTCAGAGCTATATGCTGTAAAGGACCGTACGAAACATGTAAACAATTGTTCCAAGCTCTCAGAATTCTGACGATTCCTGGTATGTACATACCTGAAGTTTATAAACATGTTAAACAAAATCTGTTCAAAACTGCCGGCAAAGTAAACTAGTGAGAGAAAAGATTTCCTGAAAGATTAGTGCTAGAATTTTGCCCGAAGACAACTCTATGTCAAGAAAATTGTTACTGCATGTGTATTAAAGTGTACATTAAGATCCCCGAGAAAAAACCTGGTTCTAGTAGTACCATGACAAGAAAGCTAAAAGAGTGGCTTATTGATTATAGTTTTTATAGTATAAGGGAATTTTTATATATGTAGCGGAATAGACGAACTGTATAACTGTGTACCAATTTGTAAACCTATTCTCTGCAAAAAAATGAACTTGAACTTGATTCAAAAATAGATCGTAATTTTAGTAGGCATATTATTTAACATCGTCATCTTCATTAGCACCCCGTATCCGTCCCTACCAAGTGTCACGGGTCTCTCTTCGAAATATTGAAGGGGGTTTTAGGCTATAGTCCACCACGCGGCTCAATGCGGGTCGGCGGACTTTAAATAAAAAATTAAATTCGTTTTAAAAGTTCCTTTTCACTCGTAAATAAGTTCGATAGGTGGTAATTAATATTTTATGTTTTCTAATTTTTTTTTATCGGAACTCTCAAAAAAGAGATTTATTTTTAATTAATTTGTTTGTAATTTAAAAATTCAAGCTAACAAGCTTTTAATGAGAGTATTTGAATTGTTGATACCATATTTTTTATGACTTAATATTATTTGTCTGAACCTTATCTTAATTACATTAGCATCTAATGAGACTTTTAACTCTAAATAATCCAGAAGAAATAAAGTCGAATAACAGTTTTTGATAGCCGTTACATAAATTAATAACACGAACTGATGGTTCCGGAAACAGTTTACAAATAATCAAATCTTCACTTCATAAAAATTTATCCTAATAGGAGAGAATAATCCTAACAGTCTGCTTTATGTTGTCATTAGATAAATCAATCATCGTAATATTGCAATTACAATGATTATTATTTCAACTGCAGTGAGAAAAAACCACACAAAGAGCCGGAAAGAAAACATGCTGACCTTACGAATGCAAATAAAATTAATATTAATTTTATGTTGTATCACATAACATTTGCTATCTCTACATCTTAATATCTTAATTTACACGATATAAAATGCATATTCATTTTTGAAAAAAGTTTCAGTTAAGTACAAAGTTGGATCGAACACAATGAAGTTTATTTAAAAAATAGTGGTTGCGAGCAGTTTATAATACTTTATTGTGATTGGTGCGATCATTAGGGTTGCAGAATAATAAGGAAAACGGATCTCTGACAAAATTTTGTTATTCGCATTGACAACAAATAGTTTACTTGTGATTCTTAAAATGGCGTGGTAATAAAAATATACAGTTATTAATAAATCTAATCATAGCTACGTTTTGGAGTACATATAATAAAATCAAAGGTCTTTGCGAGAAAATCATACATTGAGCTTTAGTTCTTCTGGGTGATGCAACA
This sequence comes from Aproaerema taeniolella, assembly GCA_949987775.1. NCBI lineage: Eukaryota > Metazoa > Arthropoda > Insecta > Lepidoptera > Gelechiidae > Aproaerema > Aproaerema taeniolella. Next base: position 7,809,865 of record OX465258.1, on the reverse strand, counting down.
GCGGTAGTATTGGCACTAAATTGTGCATACAGTGTTTTAGAGGAATTGAGACTATAAAAACAATGTATCAGTTTATTTTTCCCCGATTAATTTACATATGTATTTTCATAACGAAAAGCCGGTATGACGCAATGTATCCATAAGGTATATTTCTTATTACACAAAGTCGTAGAATTATGCAGAAAATAAATTTCCATAACCATTTCTGTCTTCCGTGTGACTAGTGGACATGTCGCTAAGAAAACCTGAATACTATCTATCTTAGAAGTTACCCAGTACTGTTAAGAGCAGGTCACACTCTGTTTGAAGCGTGATTTTGTTTCTTAAACTTACATTAACTTTTTATTAAAAAAAAACCGACTTCAAAAAGCGAAAAATAAAAATGTAGCATTAAGTGTGCTACGTACCTACTGATCTGTTTGAAGTATGAATTTGATTTGGTACCGACTTCAAACAGATAAGTAGGTACGTAGCACACTTAATGCTACGTTTTTATTTTTCGCTTTTTGAAGTCGTTTTTTTTTATAAAAAGTTAATTTATTTTTCTATTTTTAGTGTAAATAAGAAAGATATGAGAAACAATGTAAGTGCCTAAGAAATTCGAGGGTTTCCCTCGATTTCCCTGGGATTCCATCATCAGATCCTGACCTATTTACAATGGAATAAATGGCGAAGAAATAGAAGAACAAAAGTATATAAAAAAAGATATATACATTCGAACATAGAACCACCTTCTTTTTTGAAGTCGGTTAAAAATTAAGAACGTTATAAATAGTCACGTATCAATCTTGATGTACTCCTTAGTGTATAGAATCCTTAGCAAGTCTAGTTTACAGATATACGTATATTCTGATTTATGAGGCGAAGACTAGATAAGAAAAATGAAAAAAAAAGTTTGCAGACGGTATAGAAATAGTAAACTAGAGTTGGAGTCTAACCAGCTAACCAAACATGGAATGCTCTGTTCTATTGTGATATTACATAACGGCCAGGATTGACGAAGATAATTTTTTTATGCATTTTTGAAAATTATGGCCTTATTATTGTTTACATCACTAAGCCTCAATGCCCACGACTTTATAGGTTTAAGGTTTTGGGCTGGGCATTTATGGGTCAGGGTAATATAATTCTGAGTCACTGGATTAAAAAACACAAAATTATACTTTGTACCTATCAATGTAACTTACAATACCATGTAAGATTTAGACTTACGACATAAAGATCTGAGTAAATGTTTGTTTTTAATATTAATTTATTTCAAATTAAAAATTAATCTTTTTTTATTATAAGATGGGTTAACTCTTGACCTCAATCTTGACCATAAAGGTCAAAGATGAGGTCGACGATGGAGCGAGTTAACCCATAAAGGCACTGGCACTCCCGCGCACCGACGGAACACAGCAAACTGTTTGTCGTCGAACTTCGGTAGGAGGGTGGTCGCGAACCAGACGGCCCTTTACAGAGCCTACCACACCGCATGAAGCCGTAGGTCGACACCTTAGATTCAGAAAAAAATGAAGTGTTGTTGCCTGGGATGGATTACTGGAGGCAGGTCTCATTTGTGTTTCCTTAGTCGCCTCTTACGACATCCACGGAAAGAAATGGGGTGGTGTTGTTCTCAACCGATCACCACACGGTCCTTTTAAACATCCTTAAACAAAGATTTCAAATGTTATATTACGTCTTTACGATATGCTATATTGCTGTTGCAAGAATTTAGTTGCATGTTTGTTTAAAGGTCACATTTTATCCAACTTTAAGTATAGGGTCTGTGTGGCCAACAAATGACTTGATTATTTGTTAGGCATGGTTAAATCCAGACGGTAATCTAAATCTCGATGGCAGAATAATAATACGATACTATGTCGAGGAAGTGAACAGATCAGTGCAAGGTTGACTAGCCTCTCACTTGTGCGACGATGCGGCGCAGGCGCACCTTGTTAGTTTTTTTAGAAAAGTGTTGCGCAATGTTTATAGAGATTTTGGAATAAATATTTGATGAGAGGTGGTTGAATTAAAGTTGGCACGAGGCACTGAAGTAGCACAGGTTTTTGACTTATTTGGTATAGTAGTAAGACATGCATTTGTTTGGAGAATAAGAAAACTAAGAATTACAACTAGTTTTGAGTATAGGTCACATTATTAGTGGAACATTACCTAAAATTACAAATGTTTGTTGATTTGTTCTTTCTTCATGGGGGTATTTGTTAGGGCTGTAGAGTGCCACAAACGAAGTTGCAGATAGAAAACTAGTACAATAAAATGGGGTGACTTTAAATTAGCTAATGAAACTTTAGGGGGTTATTTTCCCCATAAAACCAAACAACTTTCCCCAAGTAATCAATAGGAAATTCTCAAAAAAAAAATCGTCTTCCTATACAAAAGCAAACCAACTATTAGCACCAGATGGGTAATTTTTTTTTATATTGCGACCTATGTGCCTTATATGTGCCTCCAATCGTCCACAATTTAATAGACGAAGCTTCCTCAGCTGGTACTATAACAATCTATATAAGTGAAGTCGTGCATGTTCTCGCATTAACCGAAGTCATCTTCATTCATATAAAACCAGATTTATTAGATGCAAATTTTAAATTTATTGCAGCCGGTGTCATGCTGAGCAAAATGGCCATTGCTTTCAAATGCTGTTGTCGTGCCTTAGAAATCAACTCGGAAATTATGAGTTAGTTAACGTCCTCATTTGTACTTTGCTTCATTTGTTTGTAACCACCTTTAAGAGAAAATAGTTTAAGACAAAATATAGTAAACGGGATTAAAATGAATTCTCTGAGAAAAAGTACTTCGAGATGATAAAAAACAAATAAAATAAACAAATATTGGGGATAGGTCACGCAGTGCCAACTAACCCCAAGCTGAGTAAGGCTTAGTTTGTTCAAAAAATCAAACAAGTTCAACCAATTTACTTTAGAATTAAAATAAAAAAATTTACTTTAGAATTCAATATATAAGTAAATAGATTCATGTAATATAGTTTCTCTAACAATATAAAGTGGATACAACATTCAAACAAAGAGGTTTCAGCCTACAAATCCGACTCTGGTAGCATCCCAAAGAAAATGTCACTCTTATTAACTGTAAATATACAGAAATGGAGAGTGATTCTAGATACTGATACTAAAAAAGATACAGACGCATACATAATGCATCTGTTAGAAAAGGAAATCCTCCAATTAGCCAGAAAGCTACTTCCATCTGGAGTTTTACTGCAACTGTAGCATGCTGCATCGAAACACGGAATAAAATAAAGAGATGTAGCAAATCGGCCTGAAGATAATTTAGTGGGCCATGACATCTTAGGAAAGGGAGAGGAACATAAGAAGAGGGCTAAACATTTCGATTGTAATTTTTAACAGAATATAGTTTCATGTCTACCATTTTATTCCTACATGATTGAGTCAAAAATATCCTGACCTGGCATGTTACAAACTTCAACTATTCAATAGAGAGATTTTGCATATTTTTCTAGAAGTACAGCGAGAATTTGCTGTTGCAATTGTTTTCTGGTAGTTTTGTCCATTTGTCTTTTGTCCATAGCAGTATCAAAGTAGGTTTTTCTTATTTCATTGATATTCATCCACATTTTCGTCCTCTTACTAGATTGTGATCAAGAGCGAACCCATTCTCTATAAAAAAATAAAATAATGATTGTACAGTCCAGCACACAGAAATGGTCCATAGACATCTCTCCCTTAGCACTCTGCGGACAAAACCTATAGTCCCGTTATTCGTGCTAAATGTACTAAGTCGGAACGGCCCAGTTCTTGCGGTTTTACATATGAATGGAGATACGAGGATAGTAAAGCCGGCAAACAATTGGATGCACCCGCTGTCAATGGAGAGAAAGGCTGTGGCATTGACGCGCTTTTCAACGTATTTGGAATGAGGGCCGAACGAAAACGTGATTTAGTTATTGACAATGTTTGAACTATTCAACTTAAGATTTGTGAGCTTAATTGTGATAAGAGCATGGCGAAGAATCTCGAAAAGCAAGAACGAAAAAAGTGTTTCTTTTTTTAATTTGTAATAATTATCAATACACACCAGAGATTTACCCTGCTTCGACAAATCAGGCTTTGGCGAAGACGGAGATATTTTTTGATATTTTTATCTTGTCATGCATGTCTTTTACAACTCTGTAATATCTGTAAGATTCATTAAAATCAGCTTAAGCTTTATTTTTATTGATCAGCCCAATAAACCAAGCATTAAAACCAATAAAATCACGAGGCGCAGAGAAATCGCTCAAGACAAAGAGCAGGTCTGAAACTGGTTCAGTTTAGTGAACCGAATCATATTGGACCGCAAACTGTGGGCGGCCCATCGCCACTTCCCGACTTTCTCGTGAATTATTGCCTGGGAGATGGGACCTCGTTGTTAGAGACTGAAAATGTATCTTCTGGTCATTAGTGACAGTATATCTTTTACCTCATTTCGGAGTAGACTTTCTTTTGTTACAACTAGGTTGAAGCTATTAGTTTAATAAATTAACTTCAAATCTTTTTTTTGATTTAAGATGAATTTGTTTTAACATTTTAAGTGCTGAAAAATTCTCCGATTCATATTGTGTTCCAGAAAGAGGCAGATAAAAAAAAATGCAAGATGTTCTTTTTGATATAAAGCGACTGCGATTGGTTTTAGGTATAACATAAGTTAACAGGGTCTCTGGTAGTTTAATGATTTTACTATAGGTGCTGATTTGGATAAAAAAATAGATAATGTGTGAAAATTTCAAATGTATAACTATCACGGTTCATGAGATACAGCCTGGTGGCAGACGGACGGACGGACGGCCGGCCGGAGAGCGGAGTCTTAGTAATAGTTTCCCATTTTTACCCTTTGGGTACGGAACCTTTAAGGGTCCTTTTCCACAACCATTGTCTTGTAAAGTAAATGTAATTGATAATGTTGAATTGAGAAAATGTTGAATACGTGATAAGGGAATTCGGAGCCCTTGGTCTAACTATTTATCTCATAATGTTTACCTATATACATCTTATAACGGGACGGTAGTTTATGGCACGTTTCATTTAAGTTTTAACATTTTACTATGCGTATTTAATAATAAATGTCGCTCATTGACTGACTTAGTTCATATCTTCTGCAGTTGCAATCATCTCTACTACTTAAGGTTTCAACACTTACGCTTAAGTAGTGCATTGTGGCGCAAATCGTGAATGCTTTGCCCACGCAACAGGATCTTAATAAGGAAATGACGCACAATGGTTTGGTTTGAACTTTTCAAGATAAATTTGACTTCTTTTACAGTCTTACTTTATGCACTGGACATCGTACCGACTTTAGAGAATCATTCTGTAAATTGTTTTTATTGTTACCATCTGGGCTTATTAGTTATTTATTTGACGGAAATCACTTTTACACATCTTCATGGTGGTGAGTAATACTTAAAAATTGTGTTATGTTGATGTATTTTTTAAATAGTTTTTAATCTGGTATGGAAGGCTTGAAAGCGTTTTTTATAAACTTAGCCCATTACGTACATCCATTACGCGCAATCACAATGATAACGCTAAATCTGTATTTTTAAAGCTTTTACATCCGAGGAGACATTTCCGGATTCTGTAGAAATATATAAAAGAAATCTTCACGATGGCGGCGCCGTTGTGATTGTCTGTCTGTTACATGCGAATATCAAAGCTAAAGCGTACCCATTTTGTATTGACAACTACAATTACCTACGAGATATCATGTTCTGTGATGTTTTCCACTATTTTCTTTTGTTTCTTAAACCAACTATCAATTCCCTATAAAGCGCTGTCACTTTATCTCTGATACTCATAGCCATAAATCAGGATTATATTCACCCATAAAACAACTAAAGCACTTAATGAAGATAGAACGGTCGTATTAAATCAATACAGTCTAAATAGCAGGCTAACGAACAAAGATGCAATTTTCCTGTCTTTATGTCACTAGCAATAGACTTGGGCCGTGTTTTGAAATCATGGAACCAGTAATGTCCGTTATTGTAAGTCGGGATCTTACCTCGAGCGTTTAGAAATCCAGTCTCCTTTGTACAGCGGTTCTTAAACTATGTGGATGTAAGACTTCTCATCTTTTAGCTTAGGGAAATTTGAAGTTTATTATAATGAAATCCTAGAGCAAGGAATCATTTGGCTTAATTTTAGGATAACTATTAGCGGGTGGGCTTGTTTCTGTTATTAAAATGTATCTACTTTGTTGGCTCAAGGCCCCGATTCTGTAACTTAAGTTGTGTGTCGATGGAATGGAGGTCATTTTATCTGCTCAGGTGGGGAAATTGAGAACCATTTAATTTTCATATACATGCTGACAAAAATCCCGACCAGCTGCGCCACCGCCAACCGAACTTAAAATTGCAAACTATCTAGCAGCTGAACATTCAGTTGGCGATGACGCCACCAGTCAAAGCAGCCGTCATTAGATGTATGAAATTTGGATAGTTCTCAATTTCGCCACCTGCACGGATAAAATGGCTACCATTTCATTGACACACACTTAAGTTACAGAATTGGGGCCCAGCTAGTATGTGGAATAAAATAACTGAAAAGAAAATTTCTCAAAAGTATAATGACAAGAGAAAAAACAACAAATAAAGATCAATAAGCAAAGTTAGTAAAAATAAAAAAAAAACAAGAAAAGGAAAAGGTTTCACATTTCAACTGTCAAAATGATGTGTTAAGTACGTAACAGCTATTATTTATTCTATGGTAACAGTGTACGTAGTATCACAGCATAAATAATAGTACAAACGTCTAGTATTTTTACATACTCTGCGCTAGCAGTTGTTGCTATATCGGGAATTCCCTAGAGTAAAGTTTGAGTGCATCTATTCTAGATTGAATTCCTCGGGGGCGTGATAGCAAATAACACCAATGGCCGTAGCTATGCGATGATAACAGATGAGTGTGCCGGATAACGGGAACTATATTGATTTTAAAACGGTTTATTTATGATTTCCTAATAATTTGCTACCTAACGCCTTAAATTATCTGTCAAAATCTTTGAAAATTGGCGGGAAAACTGGTGAAAATGATTTATGACTGAAACTTACAAAAACATTGTATCTGAGGTGTTTATTTTTGACTTTTTTGCCCCAAATGCTGTTTTCCAATACTTTTTTCATATTTACAATTTTCGAAGGCCCTTATGAAGCTGACATAAACACTAAATATCTAGCGCCCCTGTGTTATTTTTTGTATTCGTAGATCTGTGTCCTAAGAGGTTACTAGTGAGTTCAAAAAAAAATGAAATATTAGCCAACAGATAAACTGATTAGACTACCTACCTCAAAATAAAATAATTTCTACAAAGAATCACGATTGCGACGTTGGTTGCATCAGTTGTCACGAATTCACGATCGAAATTCAGATTTTGAAAGTTTTCGCTTCGTGTTGTGGATTACAATTTTCATATTTGACGAATGTAAAACTCCCTTTAATTTTTGTATCAGCATCTTTAAGATATCGATACAATATTGTTTTTAAACCTTTCTATAATTAGCATAATGTAATTTTGTAAAACAAATGATTAAATCCAAATATATACTGCAGCTCTAGCACGATAACGACAAACTCGCGCTCGGCTCACGCTAAAACTTCACTTTGATTGCGCGAAGATCCCGCGCAAAGGATTGCTTGCCCTATAGCGTTGTTAATGTTGACATTGTGACATAGGACCGCGGTGTTGTCGCGGCGCGGCGCTGTCACTATCGTACTCGGCCTGCTGATAGTGGATGTCATTATTGTTAGGCACTGTCCAGTCCAGAAAACGAATGACGTTAAGGTTACAGTTTTACATTACAGCTTAAACTAGCAACTACCTTAATAGCTAAGTACTACATGGTACTACTCTTAGCAAATTGGCTGAAAGTAAAATTGATGGATTCAATTCATTTACAAATTGCGGACTTATTTCCATTCATATTGCTCAGGAGCAACAATTTGTCTATGTTTGCATTCAAGTAAATTATATACGATAAATTCTTGCTGATCATTAAATAAATATCAGCAAGTGAAAGCCATTTAGTTGTCGATCTGACAACTTTATTACAATTTATTATTTTACTACGAGATCAATTTGCAACATCCGTCCCTACGCCCTTCTCTCAATTATGTTAAGTTATTAAAATTACTTCTGTCGATTTTTTCTTTTAAGATTTTAGTAGCAATATTAATGAAGTAGCGATAAGAAAAATTTACGATGTACTATCTATAATGGAACAAGGCTGCTAATAAATAACAAATTAAACCTCAAGATGCTATAAAAAGTGAAACATTGTAAGTGAATTTTAGAAGTTTCGTGTTACATAAATTTACATAATACTATTAATGCATTGTTAATTTTGTGTACCTAAAATATTTTAGTAAACGCCTCAAAGTCAACATACTTTTATTTCAGATATGAAATAAGAAACTCGTACTGTTAATACAGTCATTGAAAAGGACTTAAGTTTCGTATAATAATATTTTTGCCATTGGTGCAAATATTTTAAGTTTTCCATAAGTGTTTAGTTAAACAGTTTAATGTTGAAAAAATACGTCGCGGTCATAAATGAATGCAAAAAAGGTTGGACCTAATCTTGGATCAATAAACAAATGAATGAATCGAACATGCTTCGAACTAACCGACATTTCGGTCACGCTAGAGTAGTCCATAATTGGCTGATATAAACCAGAAATTCATATGTAGTCAGATGAAAAAACAACACTCATTCACAAATACAACTCCTACGCTCCAATAAGTGAAACAATGAGGAGGGAACTGGTACAAGACGATCTGCCACGACCAGAATACATACAAGCAGACAATAGGATCGCACTTTCGTCTATTTGTAACCTGTCATTATTTCAATAGCGCAGTTTGATGCTCCGTTGAATGAGCAAACGGGCGGAAACTAGAATGGAACGTAACTTTCCTTTCATTCGACGAATTTCCTCGCTTTGTCTGCGCGTGAAAAGTGTCGGAAAAAAATCGAGAACTATATCCCTCACTGTCAAAATCAGATAACGATACAATAGATCCTTCGTCAGTATAAGAAATGGCTTAATCTATTTGAGATATTTTTAAAAGACTTCTCAAAAAGATGTTTATCTTTTATATTTTTTCTAGTCTTGACAGTTCTAGACAAAACCTAAGGATACATTACTTGGAAAAGTAGTAACAGCTAAATCTGTCTGTCCATAAAAATGTTAAGTGAAAAACTATTTATGTATTGTATATAGTTCGGTTCCATTGTAGATAGTTCCTACGTTTCCAGTCCGACGCTGATATTTGTACAAACGAATTTGAGTATTTATTTGAAGAACGAGGTACACGACATGTTATACGATTTTTATGAATTGTCTAATTTTACTATCTACATGCGGCTCAACCAACAAATATGAAGTATTTCTTTCCTCTTTTGAAATATATTTGCGTACCAGTAAGTATCAAACAAACAAATACATCGAATCATAAATGTAAACAATTTAAGAACTAAGAGAGACTTACTGAGTTTAGCATCATTCATCCATTCCACACAAACCGATTCAATAGGCCTTTTTTCCTTTGGGTGTTCACACAGGAAACAATGGACGTAAGTGCAAATTGCTGCAAACAAGTAAAGTGTAAATTTTGTTAGGTGAAAGCAATGGGAACATAGAAATCGTTTTGCGATAATACCATAGTTGTTTTACTTTACTTTGTACCAGTTTTATCTTAGATGGCAAAAACCTATCTAAGCGGTAAAGCGGTAGCAGTTAGGGAACTGTTTGACAAGAACTATATTTTTTTCCAAATTTTAAACAAAGTTCTAATCTCGACATCAGTAGTGCAAAGTAATTTTTTTTAACATTTAGCACAGTTTCAGGAATACGAATTTTCTAAAATATCTAGCGTTGTTTTGGAATTCATCTTGCTTAGTGGGGCGTGAAATTCCATTCAATTTTAGTGAGAGCGAGTGCTCATTGGCTTTGAATGATTTTAACACTTATTTCAATTAACGTTTTTTGCCACTTTTTACCAGCATTTTGCCATTTGATTAGCTTTTTCGTGGCAAAGGGTAGGAAAAACTCATGACATGTCAAACTGTGTACACTCAGTGCTCCAAGTTAAAGGGCCACGTTCATTCTAATTTGAACCTTATCCCAGCAGACAAGATATATGGGGGAATACTTAATTGAAGGAACAGACTGTACTAAACATTTTATGATGTCAACGATTGTGGTAAGAGATAATAGAGCATAGTTCCTACCGTGTTATGGCATGAGTGTAAAGATGCCAACACACGCATCGGCAGGTAGTAAAGCTGATGGTTGTATTATAAATGCGACATAAGGTACGTAACAGCTAGAAACTTCAAATAGCTACAACAAATATCACAAGTGCTTGCAAAACTTTATACATAAACACTTAGTAAATAGAAGGCTAAGTAGACTTTCACTTTTATACTAGTACCTAGAAGATAACGCCTAATAGCAGTAGTCAGACAGATGGAATAGCCGATTTCTAAGGTTTAAATTAATAATGTCGAGTAAAATGTCACTGCACCACTGTTTCTATTCGAGCAAAAGCCCACGCTCGAACATTAGCCAGATCTCGATTAGCAATTATGCTTACAGTTCGTTGAGACGCATGAAGAAACAGAATATTTATCTATGTAATAGTAATCCATTTTTACAACAACAAAAAGAAGAAAATATTCCATCCAGCAGAAGGGCAAAAAAATTTGAAAACAACACTTGAAGGTAGTAAGGTACCAGATCCAAGCAAACTTGTGCTGGTGTAATAAATGTGATAGTTTTGATATTTCCATTTCTCGTGTACATAATTTTTACCGACTTCAAAAAAGGAGGAGGTACTCGACTGTATGTATTTTTAGGGTTCCGTAGTAATCTACGAACCCTTATAGTTTCGCCATGTCCGTCTGTCCGTCTGTCCGCAGGTTTCCTAAGAAACCCTTGGTACTACAGAGCTGAAACTAAGCATGATTATACATATGAATCACGCCGACAGAACTGTAGAGTAAAATCTTGGAAAAAAAAAATGTTTTCGGGTGTCTCCCATAGACGTGAAAGGGCGATGATTTATTTTTTCTCGCTAATATCATTGAGTGGGGTGTCATAGGATAGCATTTTAAAAGATAGAAGGGGCTTACTAAGAACGTTTTTCGATTCAGCACTCCGTTTGCGAAATATAAATTTTTAAAGTGAAAATTTTTGTCAAACACAAGTGTCCCCCCCTATACCTGCTAAACGGTTGTTTCTAAAAATGTGAAAAAATTCACGTTGTTAGAATATACAACGAAATGTAAAGGAAAACTATCACACATAAGTTGGTCCTTCAAGTTTGCATTAATAAGAATATAACCTTATTAATGCAAACTTGAAGGACCAATAAATATCCCAACTTGAAGTTGGGATTAATAAGAATATATTTGAACCATGCTGCTACGGAACCCTACAATGCGCGTGGCTCGACACGCCCTTGGCCGGCTTTTTATGTATGTTCACTGATTTCTCCGCAAATTATGGACCAATTTTCAAAATTCTTTTTTTGCTCAAAAGAGAATACTCCAGAGGTGGTCCCATATAAATTTTATCGAAAATGATTCAGCGCTTTAAAAAAAATAAACAAAAACAAAAAATACTACAAACCAGAACATCATCTAAATAAATGAGTGACATTTGCGAACTGTTGTTGGGATTGAAGTCGATGACTCATACGTTTTTAGAACGTGGAAAATTATTCCAATGGTATTTTATTATCTCTCTACAAAGTACTTGGCATTTTTAACCTTACCTGTATCTGCAGAGCTATTTTTGCCTGTCTCGCGTGTCAGAAGCCAAAGAAAACTTTTCCAAACTTGAATGTAGTGTTATGCTAATATTATCATGTCAAGCTAATACACATGTTATACCCGACCTTGCCACCAGAAATTTTATAGGAGTCGGATAGTATCTGACTCATAGAATAACTGTTTTTTTTATGGTTTGTATTTTTGAAGTTATGTTTATGTTAGGTTAAACTTTATGTTGTTGTTTATAGCCCTCTGATATTTCATTCATGTCTATGGGTCGTTAAAGTATTTGTTACTGAAAATAATTTCCTTTGCTTCTTTTGAAGGATTTTTTAATATTTAAGTTTGTGACTTTTTGTCTTGTATAGAATTTGAGAGCAAATAAATCTTTATCTTTACTATTATAGATTATTTGATATATTTAATTGTTCCCATTCTTTTCATTGCTCATTTGTTTTTTCTCTAGGCAATATATCTTCATTGACATACATATTCAAATTTCTGCCTACGCCCTTTCATAATCCTCATACATCGAAGTACAGTTAGCCCTGTGGTTCGTTCACTCATAAGTTATAGCGATCAAGATAGTATAGCTCGAAGCAACGCTACGCCGGCGCACATTTCGACCCACTTTAAGCGGTTTGAGCTTGCATAACTCGTAACTCGCCCTCAAGTTTTATTTCAAATTAAGTTTGGAAATTGTCGGGGTGTTTACCATTACCAGTACTTATTTACTTACATAAGGATGCAATTTTAAGGAATATAACATTACTGTGATTGAACTTATTCTTGATTGTTTCGTTTAAAATCCTTATTGCATATCTTATTAGCCTAATAACGTGAATTTAAAATGAAAACATTTAGTTATACAGCTATTAACTTTGCAATTTTTTTTCATATAATAAAAATGATTCATATTCAGTGACTTCCGTTATTAAATTACTAGCTACATCGGCTTTCGCTCACGAGAATCATGATTTATTTCTAAATGAACATTCGTTGGACATCTAAATAAATCTGTGAAATCAGATGTCACATTTCTTTTTAAATTATTACTTGTATTTTTTTTTAATTCCAAGTATTTAAATGACCACATATACGCCAACGAGCGTATTGCAAACATATTTTCTTTTGGATTAGATAGAGCACATCGATACGCGGTGGTTGAACCACTCGACGGCATTCGGTACATAAACAATTATATAGCCAATTAAAACAAGAAAACATCATGGATTCAGATTACACTTCAAGGAAATCTTAGATAGATCTTTAAATATATTCATAATCACGACAAGACAAAAAGGACGACTTTACCCTCCACAAATTTTTTAGGGAAAGAAAAATATTCGGTGCGAATAATGGGACTTCCATTCCCAAAGGGAATTGAAGTCCCATTAAAAAAATACTAAACTTTACCTTTTCTATGAAAAAAAAATAGTTGAAACTAAATATGGCAAAATAAAGACTAAATTATTAGTCAGTTACATAATTTTACATCCGTTTGTTACAAAAACTAGAGTTACATACTCTATTGCTTTTATTGTAGCAATTAAATTGAGTAGCGATATATCAAATCTATAACGATTACATGGACGTTATAAGAGATATTACTTACACGATAAACCACTTTCGTAGATTTCCTTCTTGTTAGATTCCTGAATAATATAATCTGATTAGGTTATTGCTTATTACTTGCGCTTATGCAACTTAAGATAAAAATATTCTACCGTTGCTTAGATTTGTGTAACATTTTAAAAATAACCTTGCATTTCATGTAGCGAGAAAATTATCTGATTTTTGCAATGTCAGGAAATAAAACGTGGTGATATTTAGTTTATTGTGAAAATATTGATTTATCCATATTTGTGAAGATAATTGAACAGGTATAAAGATATACCTAAGATACCTACCGGTTAAATATGAAGCTATGTATGAAAAAAGTGTAACTTTTAAACTGTTACCAAGCGTAATTGTTTAGTTGGAAAAGTGTATTAGTATGCAAAATACAATTTAAACACCTAGGTATTTCATGAAATAACTTTATCCTTATTTCATAGAGGGGTGAGTTAACTTCGCAGCTGAATATACATCCTAGAATTACCTAAAATTGTTTCAGGTTTTACTAATGTACCATTATTACCTAGCTAGAGCTTAAATGAACTGAAATATTTATCACTCTTGGTTGGGTTTGCGATGGTAACTTTTGTTAGACGCTCCACATCACCAAAATAATGTGCTCATTGTATTCGATAAATATTCACGACATCTACGGGAAGAGTTTGGTGGTGCTTCTCGTGGCTAAAACCAAGGCCACAAGTTATTTGTTGTATAAAAAAAATGGCAAATGCACTTAACTATTCGTAACTAATTTATATTTTAAACTGCTTAAGCAATTTTCATGCTGCTTAGCGCACATAATTTAAACAAGGTCAGAAATATTACGCACTGGTACTGATATTTTATGTGATCGTGTTTTTTTTAGATATTTACTTCGTCGTATTTTATTGTTTTCTTTGCGTGGATTGTCCCAGTTACGTAAATCTTGAATTTCTATTGATATCGCGTGACAAGTATTGTAAATATCTTTGTTTTTTAGTTTCGTTTTCGTACAATAGGAATTAATTGTAATATTTATGAAAGATCCGTTTCACTTATCTGCAATTTCTATAAATATTATAGCTACGACAATTTTGTGAATTAGTTAATCATATTTTATATACTTTCGTTTTTAATGATAACAGCAATGTGTTTACCTACATAAATAGTAAAGAAAAAATAACAAACAATACAAATAATCTCATGCAAGATAGCAAAAGTAAACTTAGCTAATCGTCTAAAAGTAAAATTGATATGACGCAACACGTAATAGCAGACGTTGAAACCAAAACTTGCAATTATATCCACCTACCTATTTGTTTAATAGAGAGCCTGGAGCGTTGGCCAAACTATTCTGAATTGAATCGAAATGGAACTATTGGAGTGTAGGTAGAACATCTGGATTATGAGATATCACTAATACGATCTGAGACTAATCCACTTGAGCTAGATCGGACTAGATTTACGCAGGAAACGTAGGTACATACAAATGCACCATTAATCGATACAGCAGATAATTGTGATTTGGAATGTTTGTTCAAGCTACTAGATTAGATGTTCCCATGTTATTTAAAAAAAGTAAATACTCATTTACTCATGCCTGGATTGGAGGTGTCTCATTGATAAAACATAAAACAGCTTTGTTAAATTCAAATCATGCGTTTTAACTAAGTATTCTTTTCTTATCCAATCTTATTTTTACTGATATAAATACTTAAATAGTTTATCTTGGTAAGTGATAGCAACGGTTGGGTGCTGAAATCAATCTGCGAGTTAAAAAATAATAAAAGAAACCACTTAGTATTACGTAGTACCATGATAGATTGTGAAACGAGAGCGAACGTAGTTGGGTGAGGTCACTAGATTTTTTGTGGTTAACAATTATTTATTTGGTTAGATTCTTAGATAGATTAAGGTTGTAAAATATAGACAATGTTGTCATCGAATCGAAAGGAAAAGAATAACAACATTTTCTGTAGTTTAAGTTGAGTCTTTTATCTGGTAATAACGATGTCTAATTTATTGAATTAATTATCGTAACGGCGCGGCGTGAGTGTGTTTAGCTATTTAAATTAAATACTGATTTGTTTCTGTTGTTACAGGTACTAATGAAGCGTAATAGTGAAACGTGCTACGATCTGAGTAAGCGATTGCATAATTGATTACAGATCAAAGAACCTAAGGTTGAAAGTTAATTCTTGTGTTAAGTCAGTCGACCAGTTTTAAAGTCTGTCAATGAATGAGTCAAATTAGAAGTTTACGACACAAAGTCAAAAAAACAAACCAAACAATAAGAGCGGTTTCGATCCGAATCCAATCCGAACCCGTGAAAATATGGTCCGTAGTAGCCGTAGAACTATTTCTATGTTAATTAACGCCTAGATCCGATCTCCGTCATCCGATACTATTACATTTCTCCATATCCATATTTTCACGGGTTCGGATCGGACATAGTGCGCCCTAACTGTATCCAAATTCTTTTTAATCTTGCAAGGCAGTTCCGACTCAATGAGGAAACGCATTTGCTATCACGTCAGTAGAATACATAGGCTCATTTATACATACCTACCACACAAATGTTTCCATGCTCTGTTTCATATGTGTGCTAAGCAGAGAAACAATGTTAATTATTATTTACGTGTGATGCACTGTCTTCATGCATTTTGTATCAGCAGCTCCAGATATGTTTATATCCCTGCGCTCCACTTATCAATTTAAATTAATTTATTTGTGACCATATCGAACTCGAATTGTAGCTATTGTGAATGGTGTAACAGGCACTGTTAAGGCTAGTGTTTAAAAGATTTTTGGCGTGTGGTGATCGGTTGAGAATAACACCACCCCATCTCTTTCCGTGGGTGTCGTAAGAGGCGACTAAGGAAATACAAATGAGACCTGCCTCCTAGTAATCCATCCCAGGCAACGACACTTTATTTTTTTTCTGAATCTGAGGTGTCGTCCTATGGTCTCATGCGGTGTGGTAGGCTCTGTAAAGGGCCGTCTGGTTCGCGACCACCCTCCTACCGAAGTCCGACGTCAAACAGCCTGCTGTGTTCCGTCGGTGCGTGGGAGTACCAGTGCCTTTATAGGCATTTTCTGGGTTAACTCGCTCCATCGTCGACCTCATCTTTGACCTTTATGGTCAAGATTGAGGTCAAGAGTTAACCCATCTTATAATAAAAAAAAAGATGTCTGTTGAGTATAACTCTTAAATCAATTTTTTTGTTACACCCATGACATTTATCGCTTATAACTCTGAAATGGTTGAACCAAATTTAATCAAATATAGCTAAGAAACATCTCCATCTTGTTAGTTTTCAAACTTGTACTTACTTTGAAAACTAACAAGATGGAGATGAAAAAAAAATTGAAATCGGTCCATTCGTTTAGGAGCTACGATGCCACAGACAGACACACAGATACACAAACACACAGAAGCACAAGTCAAATTTATCACACCCATCTTCTATTGGACAAAACTTAAAGTAATTGTCAGGCATGGGTCAAGCATACCGAAAGGAGTACCAGAACAATAAACAGCAAGGGTGAGAGAGAACAATATCGAAAATTGAATATGATTTATTGCTTCTATATTTCCGTCATGATGATTATTTCCTTTACAAAGCTATTTCCTATGTTCCTATTAACAGTAATTGAATTGTCCATTAAGGAAAGGAAACCATGAGCGCCACTTGGATTTATAGTAAGTAACGGTAAAAGTACAAGTAGCTTTAATGAGATTTAAACACCACATTAACGTTGTATTAATGTAAGTAATGTCAGTTCTAGTACTGTGGAAATATGAAAACATGTGAAATGGGGGAGAAAACTTGGATCTCACGCTTCTTCAAAATTACACTATAAAGGAGGCCGTCACGCGTCAACATCATTCCTCAGCCTCTTGAAGACATCATTATTTTTGTTGTGTCTAATATACACGGTATATCAGATACATCCGATTCCCATAAGCGATTTCTTATAAGGAACGACGCGTCAACGCCCTAGCTAGTCACTCACATTAATTAAGGACGCAAGGCTGTGCGTCTTAAACCCTGGTTTAAGTGAAAAGAGTTTCTTATTTTTATTTATCATTAACTTATTATTTTTTAATAATTATACAGATTTTAGCAGCGATAGCCCAGTTGGTAATGAGCCAGACTTGTGATCGGAAGGTCGCGGGTTCAAATCCTGGTGCGGGCCTGTACCACTAAATTCGTCTTTTCGGATTTATGTACAGATTTCTAATTATCACTTGCTTAACGGTGAAGGAAAACATCGTGATGAAACCCGCCCGTCCAAGAAAATTAATTTTCGATAGACGAGCGGTCCACCAACCCGCATTAGGCCAGCGTGGTGGACTATGGCCTAAATCCTCTTCGTGTTTCTAAAGGAGGCCCGTGCCCCTCGGTGGGGACGTATTTGGGCTAATGACGAATACAGATTTTATGTAGGATGTAAAACGATAAAAAAGATACCGGTTTGAAGAATCTTAAGATGCGGTACTGTTAAAAATACTACGGGTAAAGAAAAACAGTCTATGATCCGTTTCGACAAATATCTAAAGCTGATGTCTAAATATTTGATTATTAGGCAACTATGTCAAAGAATTTCTCAACGAGTCTTGTGAAAAATATCCTATCTCCTATATTTTAAACCATACGCATGTTTTTACTCACGTCTACCGGTCGCGTTAACAGTTATCTGCGCTAATGGCACTGTCTGTAGCTTATTACGAATGCTGACCCATTTTAACTTCGCGGAAACTGCCAATTGCTGATTTGCGTTGACCCGTTTCCTATATCGGGATTTACTTCGTCTATAACTTTTTATGACAACCATGAAGATTCATTTGGATTCAGCATGCTGTTAGTTTAGATTTGTGCTCTTGTTTATTACGTTACGGCTAATGTACATTTCTGTTGTAAGTTATATTGATGATATTTTAGTGATCAGCTTGAGTCAATTTATAGCTTTTATTACGTGCTTCTAGTTAGTGAATGAAAACCATTGAAGCGTGAAATCGATGTAGGTACCTACATAAAATAAGTAGATAGGTAACAACGTCTTGTATTAGTTTTTGTGTTTTTTTTATTTGCTGTAAATGGTTGTCAAAACTTTTAGTACCGACACAAAAACTTGCAGTGTCTAGAATCTCAAGATTGATGTAAGTAACTATGTCATTGACTTCTCCTAATAAAAAGTCATTAGTGATCTTACTAGATTTAAAACTGGGTAACCAAATATGACTCAGAGACATGCAATTTTCACTATTGTTCTTGTTAATCAATAAATCATTTTTAATGGCTGAATTCAAAAGCTAACTGGTCATTTAACGGTTCATGTGAAATTTAATCATTAACCTGAAATCAATTCAGCTTCTTCTTTGTAGTGACTTACTTACGTTTATAAACACATTGATTTCTTGTCACATCTCGTGTTTCGATTGTATCATTAATTAGAATGGAATTACCGAAAAAAAGTCAATTAACAAAATAACAATTTATAATATTTTTTTTAAAACTCTTACACATAAAGTTTAAATCTTCGGTATTTATTCTCAAAAGGTTTTTTTAAATTATGTTTTTCAACTCCATTGTTATTTTATTGTCAAATGTAGGCTCATAAATTATAAGAATATCAGTTTCACAGCTGGGTAGTTACATTTAAAATTTGAAAAAATTATTACGTTATATTTAAACTATTATTGTATAAGAATTCTGTTGTTACTTTGTATTGTTATATTTGAATAAATAACTTAGAAAAACAATGAAGACATTCATCATGTTACGTAGTTATACATTTGCACTTATTTAACGAATAAAGACATTGTAAGATGTGTATATACTATTTAAACACATAACACTTTTAGACAATGTTTTGATACTAAAATTACATAGAATCGTCTGTTCTGTTGTGTGTGAACGTCTCACTCTAGTTATGCTAGTAATTAGACTCTTGCGCAACTATTGTGTCAGGTTGCGCACAGACATAGTTAAAGCTTAAATAATTGTATAGGTAATATATCTTTAAAACACTGGTAAAAATTTGTAGTTAAAATCTTAAATACAGAGACCAGTTTTTGCATAGCCTTTATGCGATTTCGTGATAGGTGAAATGTTATGTAATTAGCTTGGTATGGAATGAAAGTTTGATTGCTTTTGCTAATTTTATTTCATTTTATCCATATATATAAAATTGGAGGTCCTGATTCACTGACTTATCAACGCCCAGTCCAAACCGATAGACCTAGAAAGCAGAAATTTGGCAAAAAGGTGTTTTTTATACAGTAGCACTATAAGAAAGGATTTTTCGAAATTCAATCCCTATGGGGGTGAAATGGGGGTTTAAAGTTTATTTGGAGAAAACAATATTTTTGGAAATTTTGAATCGAAACTTCGTCAAGATATACCTTGAAATAAATAAATGAACATCTGTTTCATGATTTTTCGAAAACGAAATGAGAATGAAATGGGTGACTAAAAATGCCTTAATTAAAATTATAAGGGCTTTTTTGTTTTCCTAATTCCATTTTTTGCTAGCAACATTTTTAAATATACCTAACTTATTTTATAGCTATTAAATAATGATGAGGATGAGAACGATCAAAAACTTCGAGTTAGTAATTAAGTTAGTGCACTGATGTAGTTTGTAAGATTAGATTTGTAGATTTATTATCGCTGCAGTTTGGTTCGAGTTACTTAACTCAGAGTTAAATCATAGATCAATTGGAATTGAAAGTTGATTAGCATGCAATTATATTAGTCAAACTAGCTTCCCGCCCGGGACTTCGTTCCAATGTTTTAATAATTATTCTGCTATTCGGGAGACAGATAAAAATACAACAAACCAAAACCATGAGAATCGGTGCAGCCGTTCTCGAGTTATAAGTGTTCGAACAAACCCGACTTTGTTTTGTACCTTATAGATATTACTTCAAACGCATAATAAGTGTTGATTATCTGGTTACCCACATATTACTGAGCTCTGGAGAGTTTCGAAAAGAATCTCTAAGTCTGAGAAAACTACCAGTCTATCAGGTATCTCACTTTCAAGTCACTTGGGACCAGTTCGCTGTTTTTGCCTTATTTATTTCTAGATATCTAGACTAAAGTTACGACACTAAGCTGAATAGTTAATTGCTGATTTATTTATTACGAGCGTATGTTAATTTGGACAGACGGTGCTAGAACCTGATAAACAAATGAGCGACTTTTTATTTCTACATTTATAATTACATTTTCAGGATAGAGTGGGCCTTTTTATAATTCGAACGGCATGGCACGGCAATTCATTTGAATTACCATTGCCTCCTATGTTCTCAGCTTCTAAATAGTATTACTATTACATATTTTGAATTATAAAAAGGCCCATTTTGTAGCGTGATAATATTATTGTTGGAAACCAGAATTTAACATTTTTCTCTTTCATTTGGTATATTATTTTTGTCTCTACTTTGGCGATGCTTGTTCCGGGTTTTATCGACTCGTGCCCACTATTCTTTTTGGGAAACCATTTTTTATACTGATAAGTAAATTTCGATTGACTGTTTGTAGCTCCATTTTCTGCCATGTCTCCTAATATCATTTTGTTACAGAAAAAAAAAACTTGTGATTTATCAAAATTGTCTATCAGAAAATTCGCAGTATAACACGGTTTTACTTACGTTCTTGAAAATCGGCAACGGGCCGTCAGTTTCGATTCTAGACACAGTTTTGCCAGTTTCATCAGAGAGTAAGGCATTCTATCAGAATGTCTCACTCTCTATATTCTTCTATCAGAAATTCAAAATTCGAAAAAAGTTTAAAATTATGTTTTTTTAGACAACCATAAACTTCTAGAATTACGCAATAAAAACAGCTAAAACGTGGGAAAAGCCCATCATAACAGTAAAAGGTGACATGATAAGGTTTCGAGTACTACTTAAGTGAACCTTGTACGTATTTGTATGCTCGACAAACGTTCAGCACGCTCACTGTAGAATGATGACGATTGTTACGTAAAATGGGAACATTTCATATCTCTCTCTACGTGATTCTAAGTTATAATGTTGTATTGCAAAATACCTACGCCTCGTTGACTCCAATCGACTTTTTCAAATTATATGTTTTGTAATGAAAATAAAAAGCTAAGTGTGAAATCATATGTGTTGATAATGTATATGACATAATCTTGTTTGATTGAGCTTATGAATAATAGCCAATTTTACGTACAATAAATAGTAGTTGGTCATTCAACACATTTGGTAGTGATTTGGAGAACAGTGGTCATTTCCATGAACCGATTTCGAAATTATAAAAATGATATTTCAAGAGCGTTTATTATAAGCCCGGAAAGTAATAATAATTCTTTTTGTTAACAATGTCGTTAGAACTTCACTTTGATTCCGCGAAGGCAACGCGCAAAGGATTGCTCGCCCTCTAGCGTTGTAATTTCAACACTTTTTTGACATTTGACCTTGTTGTTTCCTTTAAATTGTTGTTTGGGCTGCAGCATCCAAACACACCAGTGGTCAAGATCTTTCGTAATATCAAATCAGTTAATTATTCAGTCTTTATCACCCAAATTCAGTGTTTGGGTCGTGTGGGTCGCGGTCACCGTGCGATTGTGTTTTTTAAACATGGCCGGCCTTGGGTTAACGAGGCGGTTGTTATATTTTATTATTCAAATGAAAAGACGGCTTTCGCAACGCATGGTCTCTTGACGGATAGCCGTGAATTTTTTTTAAGACTTGACAAACAGTTTTAAACAATACTCATTTGTAAGAGCGAAGATCTGCATCTGTTCTATAAGTCTACGACTGACGTACAATCGGTATTTTTCACTACCTATCACTGTCACCCGTAAAACGCAAGAAAGAGAGATAATAATCTCTTAAAGAAATAAGCTGTGCCTTTTGTGTTCGTTTTTCTATTTGTCTGTAATATTTGTGATTTTTCCTGTGTACAATAAACTGTTAAAATAAATAATAATAAATAAATTATAAGATAAATAATAATAGTACAGATTAGAGACAACCTACGCGTTATCTAACCCTAAACTAAGCAAGGCATGTAATGTGGGTGCTAGATAACTAGTTAACTACCCATATTACTGTTATACTATTTAAATTAGTCGGTGAAACTTTAGGGGAACATTCTTCCGATGAAACTGAAGTTGTTGAGTTTCGTGCGCTGATTTGCAACTAATTTAAAGCCACGCAATATGTTTTTTTAAAGCCACGCAATATGCATTTACCCCTCAAGTTATTGAGGGAGGCCCGTGCCCCAGCAGTGGGGACGTATATGGGCTGATGAAGATGAAGAATATGTTTTTTTCTTAATTACATACATAATATGGTAACTATTTTTAGTCCGGACTCGAACCCGCAATCTTTTGTTATCTTTAACCGTGTGGTGATCGGTTGAGAATAACAGCACCCCATCTCTTTCCGTGGGTGTCGTAAGAGGCGACTAAGGAAGCACAAATGAGACCTGCCTCCTAAGTAATCCATCCTAGGCAACGACACTTCATTTTTTTCTGAATCTGAGGTGTCGTCCTATGGTCTCATGCGGTGTGGTAGGCTCTGTAAAGGGGCGGCTGGTTCGCGACCACCCTCCTACCGAAGTCCGACGCCAAACAGCTTGCTGTGTTCCGTCGGTGCGTGGGAGTACCAGTGCTTTTATAGGCTTTTTCTGGGTTAACTTGCTCCATCGTCGACCTCATCTTTGACCTTATGGTCAAGATTGAGGTCAAGAGTTAACCCATCTTATAAAAAAAATATATAATAATTAGGCCAGTCAGATTTTCTAACATCCGATAGTCCGAAGTATCCACCGAAGACTAACAGGATAGATTTTCTAAATAAGCCTACATTAAATAGGTCTTTTACACTTTTATCTGGCTAAGAATCGGCTGAATTGGACCTAAGCTTTCTTTTCGGACCTCATTTTCTTTTTTCATTGTTGCAGGCGAATCCTAAATCACTAAATATCAAATCCTTGTCTAGGAAGTGCAAGTGTAGTGACAAAAACAAAAGACATTCCATAAAGTGTGTGATTACCTATATCAAAATGCCATTTCCAATCTCTCGATCATCAATCACGAATCAGCAGATGGCAATTGTATCAATTAGAAAGCCGTAACAGTTGTTCAATAGTCGCGTTTCCTATAATTTCGATGGAGACGCGTGCTCTCAGTCACTCACACACTTTACTGACATAAATAAGTAGTGGGCGATCGTGCGCGAACGCAGTCATAGTGTCGAGGAGAAATCACTTCAAGCAGTAACTGAACTTTGGTATCTTTTAGGCAAATCTGAAGACGAGACAAAATTACGTTAATGGTTTTTAAAAATAAGAAATGCAATCATAAAAATGGCAGAGCAGGTTCTTACTGTCTGAGGAATAATATTATAAACCTATAAATATAATTATAAACCTCTCTTGTAACAAGTATTATTTTTTAATAAACGTATATTTAGTTCCTATTAGCTTGTATTTTGTTACCATGTGGCAATGCTTTTAAATTTCTCTTGAGAAGTGACATTTTGAGCGTAAATCAGTTTATCGTAAAGTAAGACTTTTATTTTGATCAGGTACTTGGTGCTGCTATCAATTCTCAAAGTATTAATGTAATTTAACACTGTACATCAGACTACGACCGACATAAGACCGAAACTTGTCTTTATCTGTCACTGTCATCGGGATAACGTAAGAGAGAGATGTACGACATCCAATGCTCTGAAGTTTCGGTCGCAGACTTACTGAATAGAGTTATGCGTTGCTTACATGGACGCGTGACATAATTTTGTTATGTTGAAGCCGTTCTGCTCATTCCGTAATGACGCTCTGCGACAGAAAAAAGAGGGAAAGAGATACATACAAAAAAAAATCACGAGTACATGTTAGCTGTGCTGATCATGATTGGTACCCCTATCAGATAATTCGCCGTGTGGTTTTCAGTAAGGAACAATTAGATATTTGTAATCAAGTGTCGTAGAATAAGGTGCATATACTACGTCTGAAGTCTTGGTGTTTGTCTTTAAGTTTATATATATTTATATTGAATAGATTTTTTCTTTTTAATACATGTATTTAAATTTCTACGGAAGCTAATAGCTCTAAAGTAAACGAAAACGGAAATGAACAGTGTCAGAGCTCATCAAAAACAAGTCGATTAAAATAAATCCACCATAATTCAGTGGACTATCACCGTCAATAGATGACTTCCTGAATTACTGGGAATTGATTCCGAATCAGTGTTGATCCCATCTCTATTACAGTTATAACAGTAACAGGTAGTGATGTAACATGAATATAAGGTAGATCGGGAGTATGGTGCTCTTCCCTCTTCAATGTTTAGGAGGGACAATCTTTATCTAAAAACCGCTCGTAGCCCAATGTTGTTCGCTGATCTGAACTATTATCACTAATTTAACCTCACGGTTAAGTAGCGAACGTATAGGAGCGGGAACCTCATGGGTGACGAAAGTGGCTATTTGCACGAGCTTTTTCGCTCTTGTAAGTGCACATTAAGCCGGCGGTCCCGGCAGTTGTCGATTGACTACGTCGTTATACCACGTCAGAGGCCATTTGGCGGTTTGAAACCTCTGACAACAGAGTAAGTCAACATACCTGACTATACCTAGACGATAAAAAGAGGAACGTAATCCTTATTTCTTTATCCTCACTAATATTATAAAGGAGAAAGTGAGTTTATTTGTTTGTCTTACCTTCACGTCAAAATGGAGCAACGAATCGACGTGATTTTTTGTACAGAGGTAGTCAGGAGTGACATAAAGCTACTTTTCCACGCTAAAAAAGTCGTGGGCTGTAATCTCTGTGTACAATCAATTTATCTACAATTTAATGTTCTAACTCACTGACCAGTCCAAACTCTTGGACCTAGAGCGATAAAGTTTGGCACAAAGGTTCCCTTAAATGAGCAGACAAGGAAAAACAAAGAATTTTTAGAAATTCTTAAGTGTATAAACTCCCAAGCATCCTATAGAAAAAACTGCCTAGGAATAAAAGAGCCCACTTACAAAGTTGGCAAAACAAAAATAAACTCGATCCCTGCTGTCATTGGAGATAAGCCCCAATTATTTAATAGACAAGACGTCGGTATACTTTTCTTATCTCTTAATATTATATCATTGGTAACAGGTACTGAGTAATAGGTAGTCATATGTGGACCGGTAGTGTGAGAGTAATGACTAATAATATTTTCAACGTGCTGCTCGTTAGCGGCAGACTCATTGACGATAAAATTATACATTTGCAAAGTAGTAGAGATTTATATAAATATTACATTTTGATAAACTTCCGTTGTACTCATGAATAATCTGGTGTCAAAAAATTAGCAACATTTTATTAGATACTAGCTGACCCGACACACGTCCTGTTTTCTTAAAGTATTTAAATTAAATGTTCCGATCAACTTTCTTAATTTTTTCTTTCATAAGAACCTTCTCTTGACAATAATAAACACAAAAAAAATATTAGCGAAAATGTTCCATCCATCAACGCGCGATGCGATGACCAAGGGAAATAGAGATTAATTTTTTATAAATGTAGATAAGACGTTCGTTGTAAATAA
The DNA here is from genome assembly GCA_949987775.1 of Aproaerema taeniolella. Classification (NCBI taxonomy): domain Eukaryota; kingdom Metazoa; phylum Arthropoda; class Insecta; order Lepidoptera; family Gelechiidae; genus Aproaerema; species Aproaerema taeniolella. The sequence continues at coordinate 7,783,896 of OX465258.1, read as the reverse complement.
ATGGAACTACTCTCCAGGAGTTTTTATTTTAACCATTGACTCAGTACGACAAAAACATTTTTTAAACACAGGTTAAGACGCGCCTCAGAAACCTTTAAAGGTTTAAACCTTTATGGGCTAGAATTTTCTCGCTTCCTCACAATTCCCAGTCAGTCACAATCTCGACGCCCTATGCACTCACTCACTCACGCTATGCACAAGTTTCTTAAATTATAGCAACGTACTCACTCACTCTACAACCTCTATTACTATTGACTTTTGACTGAATTATTGAATTTTGATTATTTCGTTTACTAAAATTGCAATAACATATACTTTATTGCACGATAAAGTTAATAGGAACATAGCAAGGCTTACAAACTTAGCTCAAAGGAACTATTAAGCCGAATTTATTGCTTCAGTATTATGAAAAAGCTATTAACTTTTTCTTTTACTAGTATAATAAAGGGTATTATAAGAAAAAAAATATCGATTGTGATTCGTCAAGGAAACCTCATCATTTATTCGTAAAGTAATTTTTCGTAATCGAGTAAAGATTTATGATATTTTGTCTCGTTATTGGAACTGTATTATCATAATGTAGGTTAGTGGGGTAGCAGTATGACTTCGTACTTCAGTAAATTATTCATCGAGTTTTGCTTTTCATATTCTTTTCTTATAAAACTTTCGTTTGTTTTTCCAGTATTTCCATTTTTATATATAGATAGAGGCTCAAATCAAAAAAGAACTATTTATTTATTTATTCAGGTACATACAACAGATAACAACTAATATTACAAATAATCTTTCAGAAATAGTACATACACAGCATGCAAACTATTTATGTTCGTCTAGGACGTTCACTAAATTCAATAACAATAAAAAAGAAAAACAAAAATACAATCAATTTAAGAGGAGTAAAAGGTGCACAAAAAAAATGAGCTCACTTGACGACATCTATGACTAACTTTTTAAATCTGCAAGTTTTACTGTCATAAAGATCCAGAATAGAGCGGCTCTCAGAAGGCAATTCGTTGTATGATCTGCACATTCGGACTATGGGATTATAATACGAAGTATTGTTTTTGTAAGGAAGCAATATGAAAATTTCGAGTCACGAAATCTTGAGTTGATATTAAAAAATTTAATGATGATAAAAGAGAGGGAGAGTCAAGGATGGAGCTGACTATTTTGTGTAAGTAAATTAAATCTTGATGTTGAAGTCTAATATTAAGTGGTCTCAAGGAAAACGCAGAAAGTCTGTTATTATAGGATACTAGTCCAAGTCTGAAACTTAATATCTTAGTGAACTTTCTTTGCACCAGTTCAATTCTATCAGAATGAACTTTATTATGTGGGGACCAAACCACAGAACCATATTCAACTATACTACGCACAAGACAATTGAACAATGAAAGGTAGGTCTACATACTATACCATAGACATGAAAATACTTAAGTTGAAAAACCACAACTTGCAAGGAAATGCCATGTTCGCATCGCTTGGCAGACTGGTTGACGAAAGGTGTGGTATCCACTTAAGTAGCTGTCATAAAGATTTGTACGCCTATCCATACTAGTTTGCTTTAGTTTAGCATAGAAAGTTTTTGTAACAATACAAGAATAGATCTTCTGTTGATACTTAATTATTATCAATAATTGAACTGCACCGTTCCATTTTGCATGCCGTTGGCAGCTTGAATGTGCGAACAAAATTATATTAACAACTTTATTGACCACATTTCAACAATTAAATATATTTGATTTGATTAGATAAAATTGTTTAGTGTCTTAAGGAGGTTCACCTCACAAAACTCGCTTTAACAAGTTTTATTATGTTTTTAAACTTCTTTATAATTACATTTCACTTATTCTAGTTTCGAAAAGCTAAAGTCACCCCATATAGTGTGAGCAGTTCCTAGTTAGTGTGAGCAGTTCCTAGTTAATCAGTGCAGGGGAGGGGTTGCTTGCCCTCAATCGAGGCGCGACAACCAATGAAGAGACATTATAATTAAACGATGCCATACAGTTACTTTACATACAGTTTTGTAATTACTTTTGATAATTATAATTTCACAGAAATGGGCAAACGGTTCAAGTTAATGGTCTAGAGATTGCTTCATTTCATTCGAACTAGCTGTATGTCCATCGATTGGGCCAAAAGTGGGTTTTTGGTTTATAACTGCTTCTTGTTTAATTTTTATGATCCGCATCGATATGATCTTAACCAAAACGAGATCTTGAGGTAAACATACCGATATATTTCGAAACCCGTTATTTTTGTTGCAGTATCGGTAGTACGGCCCACTTTCGAAAAAGCTTAAAGTGATCGATCAGTTTACGAGTGGGTGTGATTCTATAATATTTAAAACTAGATTGTTGTATCCTTCAGCTTACATAATCCATTTTGATCTAGGTTCTGATTAGAAGAATCCTAATGTTCATTATAATGCACCGAATGCGTAAGTGGGTGAGATAGGTTGACATTTTAAATCTTTCATTAACAATATAACCACTATACTCTATTTCATCATATAATACACAACCTTTTTTTGTTAACCATGGCGTCAAGTAACACATTTTTAAACATGAGTGTATAAATTAATGAATATTAAATAAAATAAAAAACTTTTAAGGTAGGAACAAAAGCAAGTTTGACGTTTGTATGCAACAAAAAAAAACAAGGAAATAACAAAAGGAACAGCCAAAACCTTTGAATAAATAACGAAGAAAGTTTGTATGGAAGTCACACATGAACTACACGGATCGTATTACAATAGAGAGGCATACATTGTAAACATAATTGCGCTTGCACATGTATGGAAGAAGACGTGGAGAGTTGCATATAAATCAGTTTTTACTGCTGACATCTATCTGTGATCTAGTCTTGTATAAAAAGGTAATAAATTAAACTTTCTTGTTAGAGCATACGTTTGAAATATGTTAATTTATTTCACTAATTACGAAGAGCAAAGTTCATCAAAAGGTTTCGAGAGACGCTATGCATTTCAAACCACCAAAAATGCGATATTGATGTTTTCAACTACGACGGTATTTATACATAGCTTTTCGCCCGGGACTTTGGAATTTGGAAAATTATGTGGCTTATGTTTTAATCCAGGGTGTCAGCTACCTTCATACCAAATTTTATCAAAATTGGTAAAGAGTAACAAACTTTCGCGTTTATAATATTAGTAAAGATTTTCAAATCTACAACTACAAAGAAACTTTCAAAAAGTTGGTTATATGGTTTAAAAGCAGCTTTTGAGGCTGTTAAATGTTTAGTTATAGCTTTGAAATTAAAGTCATTAGTATAACCTGAACAACTAGGCTCTAAGAAAATGAGTACCATACCATACATGTCCACGTCCAATATTCCAATATGTCCAATATTTCCTAATAGACAGTCGTCAACACGTCAAACGATGCATTTTAATGTCACAGACGTTACTATGAGAAAGTGGCACCTGTTGTAAGGCGACTGTCAATGTTTTAGTGAAAATTTCCTATTGGTTCCGGCGGACGTGATATCCGCAGACGGACCCTGTGTTTGTCCTACTTTTAAATACGTATCTTAGCTTTCTGCCAGTAAAATAGTATTGTTATATTTGCATGTTTTGTTTATTTTGTGTCTAGAACTTCCATCATTGTATTCGTTTATTTCTCTTTGGAGAAGGTACTTAAAACTACTTACATAGTTCTTCGTTCATTTAAATAACAGCTGTCAAATAAATTGATGCTGTTTGTGATGCCATTGTTAAACTAAGATGGTGCATTCACGCTAAGCCTCGCGATGCATCATGTATTGAAAGCAAATAAAGTCTTGGTTTGTACATATAAAAGCAAAACTAAACAGAAATTAAAGGTAACCTCTTTCATGGTCAAGATCACTCTATCAAAACACAAAAACGATGAAGTTCCCCTTCGTGACAACATCCCGTTCTTCACGATACCATTGTAAATAAGCAATGGTAGAACAGCTTTATGGTACTGCAATTCACGAAAGTGTTCATCCTCGAAAACGCAGTTTTCTTTGCACGCGAATGCATTTGGCAGCAATGCAGACGACAATTTTATGTTATGATAAAACTACGCCTACGGTAAAAAGTTACTGTAACTTTTAGGTATAGTGTTCGATGTCATGTTTATGGGTTGCAGTACGATAATGAAAACAATTGTTATTTTATTGAAACCTTTTGTGCATTTCTCTTGTGGGCGAGCCCCCACGCTTGTTTCTCAAATGTTCCTTGCTCTACTTATATTAAACACAGAAGTTTGTGATGAAAAACAATAAAAATAAAAGGTAATATATTGATGTTATAAGTTATAATAAAGGAGCCAGACATGTATTGTGAAAACATCACTGAGTACTGAAGGTTTTGATCAACTGAATGTATTACATTTTTTATTTTGCGATTGATGCATTAAAACCAATCTACTGAAAAATAATCTACCATAACCAGGATCTGTCCTTAATACAAGGAATCTGCCCATTGTCCTTAATCCTTTCACTTTTAGTCCTAAACAAATAATTATGCATTTGCCTCACTTTTAGTCCTAAACAAATAACCTCTGACGCCATTTCCACCTATTTCAGCATACCTGTCAATGAAGATGTTTGTTTAAATATAAAAGTCATCATCATCATATCAATCATAATTCATATCTAACAATTACATTTCGTAATAAATAAACACAGCATTATCTCCTTTGATTACTTTTCTGCCAACGGACATGAAATAGCAGTCTCTTGCAATAGTTCCATAACTTTGTTCTTATAGTTCTTCCCACGTGTTTGATATTGCACGTGATAAGATAACAATGTAGGCTGCTTAGCGATTGCAAGCCTACGCCTTCTTACTTCTATGGATTAGTTTACTTTGAGGTCATTGACTTTATGCGTAAGTTCTAATATGTATTCTTTATGCGTAGCGGTTTGCTTATTTTGCACAAAAAATTAAACGTTTCGAATTTTTTTATGTCAAATTTTTTGATCTTTAAGCTGTGACATATGACTATAAAATACAACAGATAACGCTATTATTATCATTCGCACTTGTTTCCCTTTTAACTAATTTCCAGTTATTAGACAAAGCGTACCCCTAATGAAAAACGGGATTAAGCGCCTAGGAAGAAGAAGATCTATCTCACATGAATTTTGGTTTTCTTTTGTCATGCATTTTATTTGATCATGAGGGTGAGTTTTCTGAAATTTCTCTTAATAAACCTTTTACGTATCGTCTATTTAAAAAAATCATAAACGTCAATCCACCCCTAGATTTCTATATCAATCTGTCAATTTAGTTGCTATGTACCATCGAAATAATAGAATAATCTCCCGTCGATTTGTGGAGTCTCATTATGTCATTTGATTCCACCTACTTGTTTCTACCGATGACATTTCATCAAAATACTTACGATTTCTTTCACCTAATATCACTCGCAATTGCAGTGTTGTGATTACAACCGGAAAACATAAATTTGGGAGGCCACTTGTGGTCTGCGACTGTGACCATAATGACTCTTTTTTTTCTAGACTTTCTCCGTCGATTGTGTCAATGGGACGTTTTGTACAGGTCGTACGAACATACAATCGTAGAATTTACAATTATGTCATTATGTCCAGTGGTGACAACACATTGCTATTATAAACCGATTTGTGTTATAGAATGGTTTGCTCTTTCTTTGTGCTTTTAAGATGTATTTTAGTGTAAAATGGTTCAAAGAATACTAATTGTGCATTTGTAATGTAATGACAATCATATTTCAAAATTTAGTGAAAAGGAGCTAAGTTTTAGAGGCATCATAAGCTTACAGTGTAAATAAATGCAGATGTCTTCTATAAACTATTCCGAATGACTACAATTCTAAGCTATTACCTTAATACAGCCTTCTTTGATCTTAACGTTATGGACTGGGAAATTATGAGAAAAATAAGTGTTTAATTAAATAATAAGGATCTGCTAAGTTTGAAAGTTGCTGATGAGTGAACGGTTCTGTAGAAGTTACGATCAAATGTGAAGAGTTCTAGACCAGCAACAATGTTGTTTATTCTTGTATTAGTCCTCGAGATAGACGTTTATTTTGAAGACTATACAGACGAAAAATTTTTTTATTTACTTCTTCATCTAAATTTTAAGAGCCGCTCTATCTTCGTTGTAGCAACTTCCGTTCCATTCGATTTTGAGACCAATCTTTCAGTTCTCTATAAGTTTTCACTACTTATTTTTCTTGTAGATGGTTTCTGAAACGTCTTCTCGGTCGCCCTCTACCTCTCTTTATTATCTTGTGAAACCTCTAAGTTTGTTTGCTGATACCGAAAAACTACAGTAAAATTTTAAAATTACGCCAAATGGGTTACTTAAACCCATCACAATCTTATTTTACATTAGACGCTCACTGCTAAACACAGCACTATGGAAATTGAGGGCTATAATTTATTGACACTCGAGTAATATGCAGAGTTTTCTATTTGAAACTGTCTTTTTGTGCTGGTGAAATATACTCAATTTTTGCCACTCTTTTCTCAAAAGTGCAGTAAGAACTAGCACGGTCCTTATTGTATTTGCTGAAGCTAAAGTGATGTATATTCTTATGGAACCCTAAAAAGTATGGCAGGTGCAAGGTGACTTACATGCCTTGCACTCGCCTTCAGGGTGACTATTATCTAATCTAGTGTGTGTAAGCTTAAGATAATTACACATCTCCGGTGAAACAAAAACTTTGTAATTGTTACTTTGCTTTTGAGAACTACCGTGAGTTTCGTGCTTAGTGGTAAATATAGGTTGTTCGTTGTTAGGTGTGTAGTTATTAAGTAGCTATTGTTTTACTTACTCGTTTTTTTAAAGGTTACTTTTGAAATGAGAATGCTCGCTTTAGCTGTACATTAGTGGCCAATGATTCTGTAGAGTTTAGTTCGTAGTGCGTCTTGAAATTGGGTAATACAAGTTGGAGTCTTAAACTTAGACTGATTCTGTGTCTGTACTGTGTCTATATTCATTGATAACTTCTTAAAAAAATAAGCAAATACGTAACTCACTTTTGTGCTCAATTGTGCAAGATTTGCAAAAGCCATTGCAATTAATAGACACAAGAAAGTTGTAGTCATTATAGGGATTTCTAAGCCTTCGTTTTGTGTTATTTTATTCCGTTTTGTTTATGTTTGTGATGCAGAATATTCATGTCTCTATTCCGTAGTTGATATAAAATATTGTATTCAATGCAATGATTTTTTTAAATAGATACAAGTAATACAGTCAACGACACGTCACATATTTACAGGTACAGACAATAGCTTTTTTAGCTCTACAGTTTATTTAATGGACGTGTGTATACGTACTCTATGTACTTAGTCATTACTGCGACCCGTGTGGGAATTGTCTGTAGATATTCTACAGTATGAGTCATTTGCAGTATTACTAAGGATTTATTGAAATTTTATTAGTTTTTTTAACAAGTATAAGATTTAAAGTATAATTCCATGTATTAGATTCAAGATTTTTTCATGTATTAGTTTAAGAAGTCCGGGATCGAACAAAACAACCGAACTATTGGAACTAGAGGAACCAATGTCTGATTTTATTTTATAAAAAAATATATCTAAAAAATCGATAATGATTTACCCAGCATTGTGCGAAATGAAAGTTCCCATGTCAATCTATTTACTGTAATAAAATAAAACAACAAAAACCAGTAAACAGACCACAGATAATCTCGATTACAATCCTCTTCATCAATTTCTCTCGTAGGCATTCCGACAAAAGATTGACGTATGCTATTGGAGTAGATTTGCTGATATCATCTACTCTGTGACCTCACGCTAGGAAGCGAGGTCAACGACATCGAGTGCGCCGCGTCATACGGATGCACTCGCATTGCACAATAATGGTTGTAGGCTGTGGTTTATAAAAAAACGGGAAAGTAAGCTAAATAAGCCTTTCCGTGCATAGAAATGTTATAGCGCCAACGATTTGCTGTCATGCTATCAATTAAAGGTGAAAATTGAATGATTATGCGTATTGCCTATTGTTTTATTAGAATCAATTCGATACTGAAGAAGGTAATTGGCGATGCATTTATAACTTAAGCTGTTCGCTAAAACTTGCGTACTTGCTCGGTTTAAAATCTACGAAATTTCAACCAAAGTGATCTTCAATATGTTATTTCAAGCAGAGCCCAATAGTGCCTATTGAGCGACTTTTAATTAGTTAGCGAAAATTAAGGATGTAAATCAACTCACGAATATAGGTCCAAATATGAAAAAAATCGACTCTCTTTACAATTTGTGTTTTTAGCTGATTTGCCTTTGTTTGGGAAGTCGATTTTTTTTTTGGAAAGTCATACCTATGTAATCTATGGGGAAATTCCATATATTTTAGACTAGGTGCTATCCATTCAGGCGAAAAATATTCAGTTTTAACGGATGCTATTAAGTTGTAGTTTTTTTGCAAGTCGTTTTGTAATCTGTCCCATTACATTTATGCACAGTTAAATATTAATTAATAGTATCAAAACCAGCTAATACCGCGTTCTACGCGTTAGTTCTATGGGCTTTGTATGCTTTCTTTAATTAATGAACAATGTAGGGAAAAAAATTAAAACGAAACACTTTCGCATTCAACCTGCGCTCAGCAGGCTGTTGCAATAAATATTTTTTAAATAAATAAACGAAACACACTGAAAAGCCCACACTCAGGTTTTCCATTGTGTCGTGGGTGCCTTGGAACATACACAAAGACACATACCTTAGAGTATACACATACGAACACCCATGACCCGAGAATAAACATCTGCATTTTACACAAAGTTCGCCCCGACCGGGAATCGAATCCAGGACCCGTCGATCAAAAGGCAGCGAGCGTCACTACCACTCGACTGAACCGGCCGTCAAATTATTCAGTCATTCTCGTTATGTGATAAGTAAACAGTGGTGCTAAAAAGTATCCTCGCTCTTTCGCTCCATGCTATGAGCATGCCCTTGTCGTACTAACCCTCAGCGAACAGCTTCCAGTAGAAGAGGAAGCTATTAAAATGTTTTGTGAGGAATTTAATGTCCAGTGAAGATTCACACGACCTCTTAGGCCTTAGCTGCCATTCCTCAACTAAACGACTGGTCTACCCTTGTCATTTACTTGCACTTGACTTGGACTTTGCAATGTTTATAGAGTGTTTTTATTTGTCTGAAATAAGTAGAACAAGAAGTCGTCACGATTAATATGTTTATTTAAAGTTAAGTTTCACTTCGCTTCACATTTATACTTAACTAGCTTTCCGCCCGCGGCTCTGCCCGCGTGGACTACAGGTTATATCGTGCCCAACTGTGGGATAAAATGTAGCCTATATCCTTTCCCAGGCTCGAATCTAATCTATCTCTGTTTCAAATTTAATCAAAATCGGTTCAGTAGTTTAGGCGTGAAAGACGGACAGAATGATAGACAGACAGAGTTACTTTCGCATTTATTATATTAGTATGGATTTAAAGAATAAAAAAATATACAGTTCCTACTTTATGGATCACAGTTAATTACCAGTAGAGTGTGTGGAAAATGCAACAAAAAATTAGAAATAAATGATGATTAAAAGTCATTTTATTTTTTCTTAAATCAGCCGATATAGCTATGGCCACTGCTTATAAGTCAACTTAAATCAAACTTCTTTAAAAAAAATAATAATATTGTGCACACTGTTAAGAGTTTCACTTAAAACTTGTTGTGCCAAAAAAAAAACAAAGAAACTTGCAATATTCTTCATATTCTAAGTAAGATCGTTAAAGTTGGAAGTACAAGCCTATCTAAACTGGACAGAGAAACCAATGACAGTCAATTCTGAAACGAATTTCTCGTTCAATAAATAATAACGCACACTCCAAAGATGGCCTGCAATATTTCCACAGCCTGTTCATAACAGCTGTACTCGCCCTTCGTGACATAAAACACGATTTGTAGGAAGTGGTACATTTCCTCGTTTAGAATTACCCACGCTCGACTTTTATTCGAGTACCTTGACCAGTGAATGATTTAAGAATTGGTTATCTATATTAGCTTTACTGTTTATATGGAATAGCACTGAATAAACCCGGCATTTCCTTTTTAAATCTTGATTTTGGCGAGGCTTAGAGCGTCTAATTAACCTCATGACAGTCTCATAGAAGACTTAAAAAATAAAGCATTCCTCATTTCAAAAACTTTTCTAACATACATATATTTTTAGGTCATTTTTAGGTCAAGTAATGAACCTAGTTCAACTAGTAAAACAGATAATATTAATTAACCTATCGGGCAGTGTTACGTTTATTAAGTTTTTATTTTTATTTTGTACATCTAGCCCTTATTTTTGTACTGTAAAATTCTTAGTATAAGAAATAAAGTTATATGCAATAAGTAAATTGTGTTTATCGGTATAATTGTAAAATTATGTATTTCTTAAATCTGTAAGTATCATATCTAATTCTCAGAAATAATTAGATTACAAAATAGACCGACCGATAAGTATGACATTTAAAAATAGAAAAACAAATTGAAAAATAAAAAAATTGAATTCAATTTTAAAATAGAATAGAAAAGCTTTATTCAACTAACACGACAACAAGACAGTAACAAAAAAATCAAACCTTAAATAATACAAAGTGTTAGTGACAGACAATATGCTGAGTCAGCGCCTTTTTAACTAACAGTTAGTCAAAAAGGCGCTGACTCAGCATATTGTCTGTCAGAACCCCAATTTACGCTTACGAGATTTTTTTCTTCAAGGAGTTTGTAAATTCTGCGTTTTCTTGCCTCCACTAACCAAATTCTCTTTTGTTTCAGAGCGATGTCTCGGTGGAAGGGCAAGCTGAGGTAGCCGGCAGATGGCAGCAGTGAGCGCGGCAATGTTCCGGCCTGGGGCTCTCGACCCCCCTTGCTATGGCACTCAAAGGGTAAGTTTCTAGACTCTGTTGAAGTTCGGAGGATTTGGGATAGATGGCGCTTTGAGAAAACACTTTTAGGAAAAGTTAAACCATATGACCAGTGGTTTCAGTGTTTCTGCCTACCCTGAAAAGCTTCAACATCTTTTATTTGCAAAACGGCATGTTTTTCTCGGCATAGTAATCGTGTTGTGTGTTCGATAAGCAAGTACTCGTCGTGAATTATGTTCAATGCCAAAATTTTTTTTACAAACATTCCTTAGTACCAAAAAAATGTTAATAAAATAAATCAAAAACACTAGCAAGCCGGTGTTTGCTTTTTTACTTGTAAGATAGATAACTTCCAACAAACTTCATCGTTAACAGCACTGGCAACTAACATTGTTAAGAGGTGAAGTGAGCTGTATATGAACCCGGTATTAAGTAGACCCAACTTGTGTATTGCCTGGAGCTCAATCACTAACTTGGGCCGAGTTCAACGAACAACTGATACAAAAAATACCTTATTTTGCACGGTTTTCTAGCTAAACTTCTTTTTTGCCAAGCAATCGGGGAATGGTAAATTAGTAGGTTAAGGAACTAGTACATATTAGGAAACTTTGAATTAGTTAACAAAAAGTAAGGCTATAAATCAGTCTACGAAGCTAAATTACTTTCCCCAAAGAACATAGGTCAAAACATTACTAATTTACCACAGTTTAATGGTTTAAATATAAATAAATAATAATAAACGCTACACACTCAAAGGCCCACTGTAAGGTTTTCCCTTGTGTCGTGGGTCCCTTAGAACAAACATAAAGACAGACATAAACACCCAATCAATTTATATCAATCATTCTTAGTAGGTACCGTTATTATTTTAATGAAATTTTATACTTTCTGTGGCAGAAAAGTTCTTAAGTTCTATAAATATCACATTTGTCTGCTTATTTCGTACAAGCAAAAGTATTTCATTTCATTTAGTTCAGTTTCGTATTGAATAGATAGGTAAGTACGTATTTTTTTCCAATTTTCTTTATGGTTGTTGAAGAAAGACGTATCATCAATGGATTACTTTAATATATTATTTGCTCCAGCCTTTTCTGTATTTATTTCTTAAGCTTCTTCAACAAGCCAATTAGTTAGAAAAACTTGATTGAAATCAAAGAATTGCACGTTTCAAAGAAAAGTATCATAACTATAATTAAGTTACTAATGGTTATATTTTGACTCAGTATCTCATTTTCTAGCTCCTTAGTACATACAGATTACAGACATACAATTATATTTTTGAGTTTGTGGAGAAGCTGGTGGCCAAAACTACTTGTACAAGTTTCGGCTAAGGCTCTATAGTCTCCTATAATACCTATCTGTTGTAGTAAATAAACTCGAGTGTGAGCTTCTGTACTTGAAAAAATATAACATTATTATTATTTGAAATTTTGCTTTATATATTATGTCATTTCTAATTTTGGAGGAAAAGCAAATTGCCATTCTTCGTCAAAGTTTCTTAGCGGCCGTCCATATCTATACCTATTTTAGATATTATATGTTCGTATGGATATAAACACTTTATTACACATAATCAGAAGTACAAAACAATGGCGAGTTTATCCCTTAGAAGGATTTCTTCCAGCTAACCCTTCATCATTGCATCCATTTGATATTCATTGTATCTATTTCAGTTACAGAGGTGGGGTAACTTGTGTGACGTAATATACATATAACATAACCCATTAAAAGGTTGAATTCTTTTTGCTAATTCGTTTTCTTGTTGCGATATTATACAGAAACATTTTAGAGGCCACGGATTGTGTGCTGGCTATCGAATAGGCAAATAAGCCAGCATAGACCTGTGACGTAGGCAAACAGCTCGAATGTTTGGTCTGGAACTAATGGACACGCTCGCTGAATTCGCAGCCTGAAATCTAGATATCGGACTATTTGAAAGCATAACTTTTTATGTTTATTTCATGAATAGTTTCTTTGACGGATATTTTACTACAGGCATCTTTACAGAGCCTGCAGGTGAATACTAAGATAGTAATTCTATCATTAAGATTTTTTGTATTTAACTCAAATGTAGCCTAAATTACGTAGTCTTGTTACTTGGCGATCGTATTGGCGATAGCATGAAGCTAAAATTTTCATTATAAGGCGTATACCATGTTGTTAAAAGGAATTTCTTTTAAAATTATTTTGTTCGGCTGCAGTGCAGTGGGATGATTTACAAATTAGGTTTGCTATAAGTTTGCTACAATAAATGTAGGCTGAACTGAAAAAAGTATTTTAACGATAGTGCTTACATAAATTATTTTTAAAATCTACACTATTATTATAAAGAGGAAAGATTTGTAAAAACTACCGGACAGATTTAAAAAAATCACTAATAGTTTCTTTTATAAGCGAGTGACATAAGCTACATATGTACTTTTTCCGAATTTCGACGGGATCGAAGATAGTTTTTCTATAAAACTTAAAATCAACAGAAATTAATTCGAAAACCATTTCACATGCTCAAAGCAGGTATTATTAAGTAACTAAGTGGTAAAGCGTGTTAATACGTCAACTTAACACGCAAACAGTGACGTATTCAAACATAAAGCTGAAACAGCTGGACATTAGTTTGAGAGCTGAAATATAAAAAAAAGACAGCACATCGCCCTTATCTCGCTTGTAATAGTGCCTGTTTTGTGTTACCCGACGTGCTATTGTTGCCTGTACAACGAAACGTCTTGACACATTCACACACGACATGGTAAGGGCAAGTGGTGGACTGTTGGTGATTATCTAGTGACTTAGCCACTAAAATTCCTTTAATATCCATCCATCCACCCAAGTAATTTTCTTGCCAACTTGTGATAAGGTTGAAATTAGAACAAGTCAAAGGATTTACTTCATAGAACATACATACATACATTCACGCCTTATATCCCTAACGGGGTAGGCAGAGCATTATGTGGTCCTCAGTCCACTCGACGCCACGTTCGACATGTATTGTTAAATGGAACATGAGTACAGTGATAATAGGTTGTCAGCCTTTCGCCCACAGTATAAAAATAACCCCCTGTCCCAAATACTGACTGTTACAGTATGCCTGGAAAGAGATGGCAGCTGGCGCAACTCCTAGTCCAGCATGGAAGGAACATACAGGTCGTTACATAAAATATGTCTATGGGGTTTTTACCACCCCTCAGCGTAAGCAGCAAGCAGCGAAGTAATAAAGGTGAAGTGAAGGTCGATGATTGATAGGCGGAAGAAAGTAAGAATAGAAGCAAGACGAAGAATGAATTGTGTTATTTGAAAGAAAGAAAGAATTTAATGAAAGCGTTAAAGTAGTCACAACAGTTAAAAATTAATAAAATCACTTAATAGCAAAATAGTAAAATGGCGCGGACGCGCAAGCGAACAGCTGATGGATGACTGCTGTGTCGAGAGAAGCGAGGGCAAGTGCGGCGGGGCGGTGCGCGGCGCGGGGCGCGCGCTCATCTTGACTTGCATCATGTGACTCGAGGCTCGGAGCGGTGTTGGTGTGTGGTCCGAGATTCATAAGCGGAGCGGGTTTTCGAAATTGTAAGGTGGCGGTACAAGTGACTTCGGCGAGCGGAAGTTGTTACGCCACATATTCCCCCTGGCCAGACCGTAACTACGGTCGATAAAAATCGGGGAATCTGACCACTCTTCCGCTTCGAGTGCGCCTTTCCTCGTTAATGGCTGGAGCGACATCTGGTGGTGTTGCTTCGCGTAACATGTAAGCGGGCTTCAGTCTGTCGATGGCGACATTATTGTGCTTCCCTCTGATGTCTATGGTGAAGTATTTTGGATGTCTTTCTATGACCTTGAAAGGTCCATCATACGGGGGTTCAAGAGAGCTGCGAACGCGGTCTAGACGAAGAAACACATGTGTGCATGTGTTTAAATCTTTTGGGATGTAAAATGGAGAATTTGAGATGTGCCATTTAGCAGGTTTAGGTGTAAGTTTATTAATGTAAGATTTTAGACGGTTGGCGTATTCGGTAGGATCAGACGTTGACTCGTCTGTAGGTGAAAAGAATTGGCCTGGAAGGCGAAGTGATTCTCCGTACACGAGTTCAGCCGGCGTTGTCTTCAGGTCTTCCTTCACGGAGTTCCGAATGCCCAGTAGAACTAATGGAAGCGCTTCGGTCCACTGTGATGAGGGGTTGCTCATGATGGCAGCTTTAAGTTGTCTGTGGAATCGTTCTATCATCCCGTTGGCCGCTGGATGGTACGCAGTCGTTCGGAAGTGGTGTGCACCAACTAAGGTAGTAAGGGTCTTAAAGAGGTGACACTCAAACTGACGACCACGATCAGTGGTAATTCGAGCAGGGCATCCAAATCTGGCTATCCAGCCAGACACGAGGGCAGCTGCGCAGGTCTCTGCAGAAATATCTTTAAGCGGGTACGCCTCAGGCCATCTTGTGAATCTGTCGATGACAGTCAGGCAGTACCTATAATCAGATGAAGGGGTTAGGGGGCCGACGATATCGAGGTGTATATGAGAGAACCTCGAGGAAGGTGTCAGGAAAGTGGACAGAGGGGAATAGGTATGTCGAGTAACTTTACTTTTCTGGCAGTTTAAGCTTTGCCTAGCCCACTCTCTACAATCTTTACGAATCCCTGGCCACACAAATCTTTGCGTGACCAGCCGCACTGTAGCTGTTCTCCCTGGGTGATTCAAGTTATGCAGCGTGTCAAATACTTGTCTCCTGAACTGCGGTGTGATATACGGACGAGGCGATGGAGTGGATACGTCGCAATATATAGGTAAGTCGCAGTAAATTGTATCCATTTTCTTCAATTTCAGGGTGGAACCGCGGATAAGGAGGCTTTGCAACTCAGGATCTTCCTCCTGAGATCGTGCTAGGCCAAGGTAGTCAATAGCAGGAGTTACTTCGTCAACCCGAGACAGAGCATCAGCGACAACGTTTTCCTTCCCAGATAAGAATCTAAGGTCGGTGGTGAACTGAGAGATAAAGTCAAGATATCTGAATTGTCTTGGTGAACATTTCTCTCTATTCGACGAAAAGGCAAACGTGAGCGGCTTATGGTCGGTGAAAACTGTGAAGGTTCTGGCCTCTACCATGTGACGGAAGTATTTTATAGCTTCGTATATAGCCAGTAATTCCCTGTCGTACGGGCTATATTTCTTCTGAGAGCTACTGAGCTTATGAGAATAGAAGGCTAGAGGTTGCCAATCTTCCCCGTTGCGCTGTTGAAGTACGGCTCCAATAGCGGTGTCCGAAGCATCTGTCACGATAGCTAGCTCAGCGGAAGGATCGGGGTGAGCTAGGAGAGCTGCTTGAGACAATGACGCTTTACAATCTTCAAAAGCTTTGAGTAGTTGCGGCGTCAGGTGTACTGGATTAGAACCTTTGATCTTTGGGCCTGCCAATAAAGAGTTCAGCGGAGCTTGCAGTTGTGCGGCATTGGAAACGAAACGGCGATAAAAGTTGAGCATCCCGAGGAAACGTCTGAGTTCTTTGACAGTTTTCGGCGTTGGGTACTCCTGGATCGCTTGAACTTTAGCTTCCAAAGGCTTAGTCCCTGTTGCTGATACGCGGTAACCAAGGAATTTGGCATCAGGTTGACCGAGATTACACTTGCTAGTGTTGACGATGATACCGTACTGCTTCAAACGGTCAAACAGTGTAAGCAGGTGGAGTCTGTGCTCTGCCACGGAAGCTGAAAAGACCAGGATATCATCTAAATACCCGTAGCAGAAGTCTAATCCTCTGAGGACCTCATCTATGAACCTCTGGAACGTTTGTGCTGCGTTCCGAAGTCCAAAGGTCATAAATGGAAACTCGTAAAGACCGAAGGGCGTCGTTATCGCTGTTTTTGGGATATCCTCTGGATTTACAGCGATTTGGTTGTAAGCTTTTACCAGGTCTATCGTAGAGAATATTGTACTACCTGAGAGCTGGTATGAGAAGTCATGGATATGCCTGATAGGGTAACGGTCTGGAACAGTTCTGGCATTAAGTGCACGGTAATCACCACATGGTCTCCATCCGTCGTCCTTCTTCTTAACCAGGTGTAGTGGGGAGGACCATGGGCTTTCAGAGCGTCGAGCTATACCGTTAGCAAGCATATCCTCGAATTCCTTTTTTGCAGCCTGCATGCGGACCGGATCGAGTCTTCGTGGCTTACTCGCTACTGGTGGACCTGGAGTGGTCTTTATAAAATGAAGAGTGGAATGTTTGGGTGGCGTGAGCATACCTGGAGGTCGAGTTATCTCCGGGTATTCGCGTAGAATTTGATGAAATTCACTCTCACCTGTGACAGCTTTGATAGAAGTGGCTTCCTCAGCTGTGCCCATACGTGTTGCATTCACAGTCAGTGTCGTCGTATTATCGATCAGACGTTTATTTCTACAATCAAGTAGGATGTTGTAGTGACTCAAGAAGTCAACTCCTATTATGGGTTTGGAGACGTCTGCGACCGTGAAACTCCAGGGGAAAACTCTTCTTAGACCTAAATCCAAGTGTATCATCTTTGGTCCATAAGTGTGTATAACAGTATTGTTAGCTGCTACGAGGTCATATTTTGACTTGAAACAAGGCGTCCTGATAGCCGACCGGGGAAAAACACACAAGTCTGAGCCAGTATCCACAAGGAATCGCATTTTTGAAGTCCGATCGGTTACAAATAGACGGCCTGATGTTGAGGGACAGTCGTTGGCCGCTACTTGCGACTGCCCTGAGCGTTTTCCGCATTGAAGGTACAGGGTTGCTTGCACTTATTGGCCTTGGATCCAAATGTATAGTGGTAAAAGCAATGTGGGTGATCCTGTGGAGGCTGTCGCGGTCTACTTTTTGAGCGGTTATTCCTTTGAGGCCTGGATTGTGAACGTGCACGTCCTCTGCCGTTGAGCTGCTTGGTGAGTAAGGCAACTTGCTTGGTTAGTTCACTTATCTGCTTAGCCATGTCGTCTGAAGATGACGATGCTGCGGATGAAGCGGCGGCGTAGGCTACCTGAGGTGCGGAAGGAGCAATCTCGTAGACTTTGTCAGCCAGCTCTGCAAGATTGTCCAACGGTAAGTCGTTCTGTGAAGCAACAATGGTTTGTATGTTTTGCGGTAATCGGTTGGTCCACAGACTTTTAATGAATTCAGCTGTTCCGGATGGTCCTGCCAGGTTCTGGAGGTGGCGCAAGAATTGAGAGGGCTTACGATCGCCAAGCTCCTCATGGACAAGCAGTTGCTTAATCCTCTTCTCTTGCGAGGCAGAGAGTCGCTTAATGAGTTCAGTTTTAATTTTTTCGTACTTGTTAGTAGTTGGTGGGCTAGTGATTATATCCTTCACCTCTAACGCGTATCGTGCCTCTAGCTGGCCTGCGACATAATAGAATTTCGTCTCATCACTTGTTATTTTTGATAGAATGAATTGCGCCTCGATTTGTGCAAACCATAAAGCGGGTTCATCTGCATTAAAAGGCGGGATTCTTACGCCCACTCTACACACTTGGTCTTTATCTGCTTCCGCCATGCTCACTTTAATATAAGAAAATAAAATCGCTCACCGCTTATGACTTGTGCCACACCCCAAGTCCTTTGTTCTTTTCAACACTATTTGAACTGTTTTAAAAAACGGATTAATCCTCTGCGTTGCGATGTTCACTGCACTGGATTCCTCCTGGCTTCGACGGCGGTCACCAATTATGGGGTTTTTACCACCCCTCAGCGTAAGCAGCAAGCAGCGAAGTAATAAAGGTGAAGTGAAGGTCGATGATTGATAGGCGGAAGAAAGTAAGAATAGAAGCAAGACGAAGAATGAATTGTGTTATTTGAAAGAAAGAAAGAATTTAATGAAAGCGTTAAAGTAGTCACAACAGTTAAAAATTAATAAAATCACTTAATAGCAAAATAGTAAAATGGCGCGGACGCGCAAGCGAACAGCTGATGGATGACTGCTGTGTCGAGAGAAGCGAGGGCAAGTGCGGCGGGGCGGTGCGCGGCGCGGGGCGCGCGCTCATCTTGACTTGCATCATGTGACTCGAGGCTCGGAGCGGTGTTGGTGTGTGGTCCGAGATTCATAAGCGGAGCGGGTTTTCGAAATTGTAAGGTGGCGGTACAAGTGACTTCGGCGAGCGGAAGTTGTTACGCCACATGTCAAACGAAATTGAGTACCAATTCGTGGGGTAGGGATACCAAATTGTCTACTTTTTAACCGACTTCCAAAACTATGTTTACCGATTTCTCCGCCATTTGGTCCACAAAAATTTTTTTTTGGTGGTCCTATAGAAATTTTATCGTAAACGATTCAACGCTTTAAAAAAAAATCAACGAAAACAAAAAATACTACAAGCCAGAACCAAACTAAATAAATGAATGACATTTTAGTTTGTGGTTATCTGCTAATAGGCATTGTAGTCCGCAAAAACTACTAGTTATCCACTTTGTGCAAACTGTTGTTGAGACTGAAGTGGTGACTCATACGTTTTTAACGTGGAAAATTATCTTATGTTACGGGTGTGCGCTTTGTCGTATTAACTAAATGTAGATAAAATTAATATGTAATGAGCATTAATATTAAGAAGGTAATTCGCGTATATAAGCAAGATGAAGTATCATTGAATAAATTAACACAATATCTTATACGTGGTACAACCAAAATAGCTCAACCTTTACACTATAAGAAGTCATCGTATAAGAGGTTAGGCTCTAAGCCTTACTTAGAGCCTAAAGGCTATTAGAGTGAAGGACTCAACATAAAACTTAAATGTTTATATAAAGGGTCACTTTTTAATCACTGGTAAAATTTTACATTCGTCAAGTTCAAATAAATTTAATAGACCCAATTTTTTTTTTTATTCTACCAGATCACCTAAGGCATGAAAACACGTTTTTTTATTAGTTCATATACGTCCCCACTGAGGAGCACGGGCCTACCGAAATACGAAGGGGATTTAGGCCGTAGTCCACCACGCTGCCGCTGGCCCAATGCGGATTTCAATTTACTTGAAACTTTAATACTTTTACTTTATACTTTAATACTTTTAATTAAAACTTAATAATTTTTTTGATTAATATCGTTCAATTTACTTGAAACTTGGTTATAGTGCTCTTCAACACAGTTTGTTAGACCAATATTTCTGCGTATCTTAAAATTCATGCCCTAAGAGGTTAAATAAGGTAATACAATAAAATAATAATTTTACTCTATTTATGTTCTATCACTGATACTGATTACGAAAGAAAAATATCACCTGAGATTTAAAAATCACCTATCCTGTGTTATGTATATAATTCTATCTATATAATGCTCTTGTACTCGTAGAGTGGGAAAATTGTAGAACAAATTAAAAATAAAAGCGAGTAGTTGCATCTATAATTTAGTGATGTTAGCGTAGGTAATACAAATATACACTGAAGATTCTAAGTTGCTTTAAGTTAGTTTGTTGAATAAATCATACCATCTGACCCACATTCAACACCAAGTACTATGGAAGTGCATACACGTAGAATTTCCCGGAAAATGGTTCAGATATCTCCAAAACTACAATAAGATCAGAATATATTCTCGTGTCAGCGTAAATTACATTAGGACACAAATAACAAAGGCGTGGAAGCCTTGTTCATTGTTTGGTGTTAAATAATGTTTCCTATCCTATCCACGGTAGGTTCTAAACACAGACAACAATAAGCTTAGATGCGAGTTTTACTTATGTCTGCTGGGGCTATCTTGCGTTGTATATATTTCTGTATCTATATCGCATTCAGAGGACTTAATTTATCGAGGGTAGTACTGTGGATGTTGAAAAAAAGTAAATTTAGTCTACTTTGATTTTAATATACATGCATTTCCAACTCTCGCGTTTGTTTGGAGTAGAGACTAGAAAGCTGCGCGTGTGCAAATGCTTGATATGATTATTTTAAACAATTTGTATGCGTAACTGTACTAGCAAAATATAAGTTGTTATGTCAGTATAGTATTTAAGATTTAATCCGTGCCTTTAAAAGAAATGATTTCTTTTACAAAGCTATATTTGTTCCTGCGACAATGTTCACATGAAAAGGCAGCATATATTTTGTCACTGTGTAGCTCTCTAAATTTCCCTGTGTAAAATTCACATACAGGGTTATTTTTTAATCAGTACACAAATTTTTTGTACGTAAACTTTATGAAAATTTAACAGACCCGTATTTTTTGTTTTATATCGTTTCATATAAACATTTCAAGCTAGATCGTCTGAAGCATTAAAATAAATCAATTTTTTTGTATGAAAAAAAAAATTACTTCTTCCAATTGACTTGAAACTTGGTAATAGTACTCTTCAACACAATTTGTGTCGCCCGTGTTTCTGCGTTTTACAAAAGTCATCCTCTAAGACGTTAAAAAGGGGTATCAAAATCTGAAAATTTTGGAAAAAAAAATGTTTTCCTTCTTAATTTACGTTCTATCAACGTTACTGACACCGTAAGAAAAATTTGTGTACTGATTAAAAAGTAACCCTGTTTAACTATTGCTTTGTTAAGAAGAATAGAAACACTATATTATTTTTATGATATTACTCCGTAAAAAAACGATTAAGATTTTTATTTAAAGAGGCAGCTACATTTTGCAGTTATAACAACTGTAACATGTACAAATAAAATAGAAGCAAACTCTGTTGTAGCACCCACACATTTTGCTGGTACGATACTTACTGTTATGTTTCTTTTTATCTTTATCGGGTGTTTTCCGCACTTAAGTCTCGATTGGGTCATTGTGATTTATTTTGGTTTGACTATTCCAGTCAACCAATGTCCTCCCCGAAATACGCATGACTCTTAACCTTCTCGTGTGCCTCTGGCATGGATCCTGAGTTATGCAGGATCTCTGATGGTTGTGTGACATTCTAGAGTAACAAGCGCTGGAGTTTCTTCTGTCTCCATTCAATGATCCCTACTAATATTATAAATGCGAAAGTAACTCTGTCTGTCTGTCTGTCTGTCTGTTACGCTTTCACGACTAAACTACAGAACCGATTTTGATGAAATTTGGTACAGAGATAGATTAGAGCCTGGGAAAGGACATAGGCTACATTTTATCCCACAGCTGGGTACGATATAACCTGTAGTCCACGCGGGCGGAGCCGCGGGCGAAAAGCTAGTATTAAATATGTTCTTGTTCAGCGGACAATTATCTGTGATTATTTTGATGCGTTTCCTGGGCAGGTGCAACAAATTTCGTTTATTTGGCCTTGTCTACGAAAAATACTTCTAAACTACGTAGTAGTTTCTTTACGTTGCTTATACTTAAGCTGACTCTACTTTCACAAAGAAAAAAGATAACTATAATAAACACAGTGCAAAAGGTCAAAAAGAGACGGTACACAATAACATAACACACGCGACAGTCAAAGAACACGTGAAAGCCTACATTTCTAAGAACATAATTACAACCTTTGTTGATGCAGGGACGTCTTTTGTAATAGTAGAGCATTTTAAAAATAATATTTTTTTGATTGCTATGTTGCGACATGTTTCGTAAATATTTTGTGCTATTACACTAATATGTGTTTGTATATACGAGATTTTTTAAGGCAAGACGTAGCTTAGCACGAAAAGGGGAAAAAAGCAACTGACGTAAAAGAAAAATATTCCTCTCTATTTACCATATTCCGCTATGAATACACCTATTTACTGCTTTACCCGTGACCTCTACTTACTCGTAAATATAGCTTTAAATAAATATTTCACCCTTTTTGAAGGCGGGTAATTTTTTTTATTAAAAATACTTTATTTTCTGTTAAGGTTACTAAGCCAAAAGTTTGATTTCTTAGATGAAAAGCCCGAAATCTGAAAAAGGAAAGGATCTTAAAAAAGCCCTGAATCCGTACCTGGTTCCGACTTTTCACTTTTCTTATGCTGAAGTCACATTTCATAATTTCTTGTCTCCGTAATAAACAAAAGTGCTGGAAAATCCCACGGTTATATTCTCGCTTTTAGTCTTAATCTAGATCTGAAGTAGGTAATTATTATTACAATGAACCTGTCATAGCGCTAAGTTTATTATTTAGCACAGATACTGCACGCGATTTTATTAAGACTAGAAAACACCGGTTTTTGTGGTAGAAAATGATGTTGTGTTTTATACTATTATTGTGGTGTTTCCGCGTAAGTGTTCTTACACATTTTGAGATGTTTAAAAAGTGGTAGAGATAGTTTAGTGGCTGCGAGCTATGTTAGAAAAGTCTTAGAAACTAGGAATGCTCCTTATTTAGGTTTTTTTTTTTAATTTATTGTTTTCTAGATCTCCTCTAATAGGACATGAGCATAAAAATACGACATGAGCATGAGCATTAAAATTCTGGTTGTGTATGAGTATATTTGTGTCTAATGAAAAATTTATTGTATTTTGAAAGAATACCTACTTCAGGAGGCTTAAACAAATTCATCACCTTTTAGCGATTACTAAGATCGATGGTTTTGAAAAATACAAAATTTTTGAAATTCCACATGTTCCGATTTCATTCAGTTACAAAAAAAATTGTTTTGAGATTGTGATAATAACATTTAATACTTAATACAATTATTAAATAAACAAGATACATTTACTGGAGTAATTAACTAACGACCAGGTATTTCCGCCGCAATATTCATTTATCGGGAAAACGGTGGTTTTACGGATTTATGTGTATTTATTGTTATTATCCTTTCAGGAATACATTTGGAATTTTTCAATGAGCCATACGGTAAAAAAATTCAAAGAAGATTTTTTCTCACAGCTTCGAGTAAAAAATTAGTTAAGGTGCACTTTTAAGAGAATAATAGGCTAAGAAAAATAGTATGCTTAATTTAGCAAATTTTGAATTAAACAAAAGCTAAAAGTCCGCAACTTTAGCAATCAGTTGCGCGGAAGATTTACTAACTTCAACACTTATTTGACTTTAGAAATCATGAAATACTTGAATTGGAGCTCCACAAAATTTTATTTTTATTTTATTAAATTGGGCCTTTTTATAATTCGAAAACGGCTCGGCAAAATTGTATTCCCATCGCCTACATACTAGAGCTTTTTGTAGTTAGCAACATAAGGGGAAATGACAATTCAAATTTCCGTTCGAATGATAAAAAGGCCCATTGACTCAACATTCAGTAGAGATTTTGAAAATACTATTCAACACTTTTTAGGGGTGTGGGGGTGCAGCTACAACATCCCAGTGCTCTAAATTCGTCATCCTCATCTGCTGGCGGTGCACCCTGTTCATCAACGGCCGAGGCTCTGACATACAACCCGTGTTTGGTTTCCCTACTTGACAATGGCGATTCGCCATACTATTTCGTAAAAAAATATATATTTGTCTTTGGCAGAAATGGTTGTTCTAGAAACGACCGATTGCTATCATTTATAAGAAGAAGAAGAAGAACATACTTCAACACATTTTTTCCTTTAAGGGTATTAACACCTTATACGTTTGAAATCACTTCAAGACCAAATTAAAAGTCGTGCATTTTACATTTCTTTAACGATTTGCTAAAGCACGTTCCAACAAAGAACTCATTTAAAAATAGACCATGCAATCGACCTTGCTTTCAAATCGAACTTTTGCTTACAATTTAAGGAATGCATTTGAATGTTAATCTTATCATCACGACTTTTTTAATCAAATGAGGTTGACCTATATGAAGGTTTACCAATGAAAGACATGAATGTAACTAGTGGAACCAGTGTAAAAATATAATGTCTTTCATTGGTAATACTATGGAATTTCATCAAGAAGCAATAACACGTAGTATAAACTACATACAGGGTCAAAAAGAACCTCCTAGTTATATTCAAAATCCTGAACCAGTATCACTCAAAAAACATATTCAGGAAAAATATTTTCTTTTGTAATATGTTTTCAATGGGAATAGTTCTTTTTTTGCCTAAACGTAGACATTACTTGTACAGCAGGCATGCGAGGGGTACGGGTAGCGCTCGGGGGGGTGCACCCGAGTGTTGTCTACGTTAAGGAAAAAAAAATTCACCCTGTATGTGAAGGATTACTTTAAGTTGGTTTTACCTTGATCTAAGATTTCGAAGAGGGTACTTTTGGTTCACTCATAAACATTCGAAGAAATGTTTTGTTTTTAATTGTATTTTATATCCTCGTGTAAATCAATAGTTAATTTAATGATTTGAATAATACCACACAGTTGAAAATATTGTTCAATGTCATAAAATCACAAACTTAAAAAAATAATCTTTAGTTTCCTTTTCAAAGTTTTGGTTCAAACAAAATTAAACCTATTGAATAAAACGAAGAGACTGGAAATTCTTTTTAATTGTCATATTTCTGATAGATTTAAATGAAATTCGAATAAAGTAAACTAGTCAAGTAATTTGTATTTAAGAAAGCAAAATTATAATATCTAGACTTTACTTGTGAAGCAGACACCATTAAATTAAAATTTCGTTTATTCATTGAAGAGACATCGAAACAAAACTTAAAGAAATTAAAGGGAGGTAAAATAAATATTTTTTTTTTAAATTGCTATCATTTTATTATTATTATTCATGATTACACATTCACGTTTCAACAAAACTAAAGTACTTTTCAAAGGGTATCTGAAAGAAAAGAAGGGAAGGAATCTTCAATATCCAACACCCAAATTGGCGAGGCCGAGGATGAAAAAATGACCAATTATTGCGTTAAAATCGGAATAAGAAAGTAAATTAGCCTTATACTGTTAGCCTATGCAACTGCAGATACCTTAATTAAAGTTAGTGCTACTTTAAACTTCATACTGTGACTTTCCTTCTTGTACACTTGAATAGGAACGGCGTTTCATTTAAAGAAGCTTTAGATGTAACGAAACTTTCTGCAACTGAGCGTTTGTCGTATAGTTGACAATAAAACTACATCCAGAGTTTTTTTAAATAAAAAGATTAGCACAGAAAACTGCAAATTACATAACAAACCAGCAAATTTACTTTCCACAAGAATGTTATTGACATCGACTTGCGTTTATGTAAATGAATACTTTGATTGCAAACGTAGTTAATGATAGGCTTTGCCTTTATTTTATGAAGGCTTAAAGGTCTTACCAATCTAGCTTTGCCTGTTTGTGAAGCTCAAACATACCTCTTTATTAATTAAATATTCAATAATTTTTGCTGTGAGAGGCATGATCAAAAATGGATTCAGTTATATATTTTGATTAAGTTTAAGCTTTTAAGTTTATTCATAAAAAGTAAATGATTATTTAAAAATATTTCTAAAGTGTAAAAGCACGTTAATTACGTGAGAGTATAAATAAATTAATGAAAAATAGTAGAAAGATACTTTACTCCATAGTAGATATTCTTTACTCCATGCTTTTATAAGAAAGTGATATAAAGTTAAACTTAAATTAATAAGGTGTGCAAAGGCTAAGTGTGTAACACAATTATATCTTCTGGCAACATAAGGCAAGAAAGCAAAGGATTTGCACATCAAATTAGTCAAATTAAACTAAATCTTGAGGAGGATTGCGTTGAAGAAAGAAAATGAAGTCATCAAATACTAATTTAATTTAGAAGTTAATTCACTCTCACCTCACACCTTCCATTTTGATTTAAACCGCTTTTGACATAATATTTCTCTATCTGTCACTATTACATCTTAATACCCTGTCTATTACATACCTTTACGTAATTCTAACTGGTCATAATTTGGCTTTGAAACAGGTTCGTCTAAACATTTTTAACAATACACCAACGTGTTTATTGAAATAACAAGATTCTTGAGGAGAATTTTGTACAGGGTGTTTTACAGGGTGTTGGGTTTTCATTTTCAGGAAATAAAAATGTGCTTTGTGAAAATTGATTAAATATAATGTCACTTAGAAGACACAGAGGAAAGGGTTTTTTGAGTCATTACATGAGATGATTTCATTTCGTCAATTCCCATATTGAAAATAGGGTGACCATAGTGTCAATTTACTATTCGTATATCCGTACTTCGGCAATCGGTCCTTTGTCGATTGACTACTAGTTGCTACAACAAGTCAGAGGCCCTAGAGTCTTAAAATTCTGACACTACATTTAGTCAAGTATGCCACATACTTGATTATATCTACACGATAACGGACGATGGTACCATAAAATAAGTAAACTTGAATTTAAAGAACATCCTATGGATTTGCGGACACGCATTATTACGCAAGATTGTACCTGGCGAAAGGTGTGGCGACAGGTGTGACCACCCACCCAAAACTTTCCAATTTCTTGCCGGTTCTTTTGTAAATTGGCAACACCGCTTAATTGACTAGACTAAAGACTAATGTGATACATAGCAATGAATTATAAAGATTAATGATTTCATTAGTCCAGTAGTTAATTGTTTTTGCAATTCTACAATAACAGAAATGAAATTTAAAACGATGGTTGAATTTTGTGAAAGATGACTAAAAGGCATAATATTATGATGACGACGTATAAAGAAAAATGGATAAATTTAAACATGTTGCGTTGACCTCAATTACATTGGGAATAGGACAGGAGATAAATAATGTAGCTCTTCATGAATCAAAATTATATTTTTGATGTTTGGTTGACCAATTAAAATAAATGAAAATTCAATGGAAAATTTAAAAATTCTTAAATTCGTGTCTAATGTACTCATAATTTTATTGTATACTAGCTGTCCGCCCGCGACTTCGTTCCCGTGGGAATTGTCCCGGTGGATTTTCTTTTTTTTAATATGAAAAATAGATGTTTGCCGATTCTCAGATCTACTCGATATGCACACAAAATTTTATAAAAATCGGTCCAGCCGTTTCAGAGGAGTTTGGCAACAAACACCGCGACACGAGAATTTTATATATTAGAAGTTTCTTGACCTATGGACAACATTGAAGAAATTCCCGATAAACAGTTATCATCGTTTTTAATGACTTTTAAAGCATATGGTTTCCTATAACAATCCATATTCTTCGGCTAGACAGAAGTAAAATATTGATTACGTTAGCACTTCGAACTTTTGCAAGTCAAATGACATAATTCTCTATTAATGAAGTCAGGCGCCGAGAAATTTAATATCTGTGATGATGATTTCATACTCGAGCGTACCTAATCAATGCTATGGTAATTTTATCTATATCATAGCTTCAATTGACTTTGTAATATTGTACCTTAATCCCCATAATATACCGTGTACAATTTGATGTCTCGGTAGGTTGCGATGATCGTGTCTTTTGTTCTGAAATGAAGCTTCAAGCCTTAACAAAAAACTTTCTATAAAATAATGCTTACCTATAAATAAGTCGACAAAATTAACAAATTCTGAAATATTCACTAACGTACTATCATGTTGTTTGAAAAAAAAATCTTAGCCTTATTTAATCATTCTTCGCCATTTTTTTTGTTCAACTAACTAACGAAAGCATACAAAATCTAGCGTATGTTGGTGAAAAACCGCACATTTCGAGCCACATCTCTGAATCACTATAAGATGAAAAGAACTTCGAGCAATGTTGCAAATTTTTGTTGCAAAACTGCCCTTATCCCAACAGCATAAAACACTCCTTTTGCTAGCTTCTGTACAGTCTCTCACGATTCAGACAACCCGCTGGTTCTTAATTAAGCCGCCACTTCCCGCAAGTCGTTCCGTCGCCACGTTTGTCTGAATGAAGCCTTATTCTTTTGTTTATACAATAGTAATCCAGAATAGCATGTTACTTTAATACTATAAGGTTGAGTTTTGTTTGCACTCTTCAGCTTGGGTTGGTTGGAATTGTATTGGGTGTTTACTCGTTATTGATACGAGATTTTTGAAGAAGATTCTGTGTTAATGTAAACCACTTTGCTTTGTTTCGTAGCGATTCTTCTCATACTGGACGAAAAGAAAAGCTTTGACTTTAAGTGGATAAATTCACTAAGATTTTTGAAGTGAAAACTTCTTTAGCGGCGTTGTGCACTTTGAAGTATGGGTAAAAAATGATAAACTCGCGTCAGGGTCACGTGTCTGTTATGTGACCCTGATCGAAAATCCATAAGGCGGAGGGGTGTTTAATAAATATAGGAAATTAAAATTGCAAAAGTCAAGATGTCATCTGAGTCAGCATAGAAAAAATTAAATTAAATATTAATGCACAATGTTAATGTTCAAGTTTTCATTTCTGCCGGCACTCCCGGAGTGCAACCCGTTGTTTTTTTTTTGTCAAGTTTTCGACGATTTATTAAAAAATTGCATGGTTTCCAATAAATATGTTGACATCAGCCAATATACTTCTCCAACAAGGCGTGCTTCCCTTCGAAACATTGGAGGGGGTTTTGGCCATTAGTCCACCACGCTGACCCAATATATCATTTGGTTTTTATTAATACGGAATTCAGTATTTCTAACACAAATCTAATTGAAATAAAACGGTTAGAATATCATTAAATTGTAGTTTTTACTTTGTGTTGTTGCTTCTTGATAAGACTCCATATATCCAATTAAATTATTCAGGAAAAGGTGGAATATTGTTCAGTAATCGTCTTATCAGCCAAAAATATATCTGAATTGTTGTAGTAAGTACATCTATACCTTCTATAATTAGGTTTTGTTCATAATTGCGTAGTAACCCCCTTCATCGAGTAAGAGGCTTAAAATATAAGGCTAGTATTAAAATCAAGGGTAATTTGACTACTTGAGAAAAGCCTTTAATGTCTGTTTTCGTTAAAGAACCTCGTAACATGTACGAAAAATGTGTTTTATATTTTGTTCACTTCCCTTTTTTGCTGATTTTAATTATGTATATCATTTTAGAAAATAAAAAATATGATCTTTTAAAGTTCTGCATGAGGAGCCACTAAATAAATATGTACTTATATGAAACATTTGATTTTAAAATAAAAGTTTGCTGTAACCAGGAAACAAACTAGTAGCCGTTGATTAGGTGGCGCCCACTGATATTTACACACGTACACTTACGCCTTATAGGATAGGCAGAGCATTATATGGTTCTCAAACCACTTGACGCCACGTTTGACATACATTCTGAGGGTTTTCAGATGGAATATGAGTATAGTGGTGATAGGCTGGCAGCCTTTCGCCCGCAATGCAGCATTGTTCAAATAACTGACTCTTACATTATGCCTGGAAAGAGCTGGCACATTCTAAGTTTTTCTTTCACGCCCAGTCCTGAATGAAAGATATTTATAATTTAATTTTATTTATTTATTTGATATTTATATTTAAGTACTACTAACCCGCATTGGGCCAGCGTGGTGGACTTATGGCCTAAATCCAATTCGTGTTTCGAAGGGAGGCCCGTGCCCCTCGGTGGGGACGTATATGGGCTGGTAAGATTACTATTACGCCTACATTCACTATCGGGGTATTTTATTCAACAAATGGTGTTGATGGTACCTCCGCCTCCAGTATGCAATATAAAGAACTAGCTTTTTGCCCGGGACTTCGTTCCCGTGAGAATTTTCCCGTCAATTTTCCAATGTTCTTAATAGTTATTTTGCTATTCGGGACGGAGAGAAATACAACAAATCAAAAACCATGGAAATCGGTCCAGCTGATCTTGAGTTATATTATAAGTGGTGTAATTAACACGACTTTGTTTTATATATTTAGATTCAAGATATATTTCCCATTTCATTTAGCTAGTATTAAAAGTTAATGAGTAAATGTAATTGACTATTTTCACCACTTTCCGCTTCCCATACAAATTCACGTCAATAGAGTTACGAAACACGTGCGACTGGTTTGCCAACTTGTTTATTTAATAAATGAAAATATTATAATAGTAATATTATTATTGTAAGCGTAATTAAATGAGTGATAGTTCCGGTGTGAAGAAAACTTTTGAAAAGTTTGGCGGAAATTTAGTGGTTTAGTAATTAACTTTTTCTTGAAATTTTACGTTCTTGAGAATCTCACTCATCGTTATGCCTTTCTATGTATATGTATATGCTTTCGCTTTTTGTAGTTGTGTGGTTTCTTGGGCTATATAATTTGTAATCGCATCAACGTTTATTAATTCACAGCAGCTACCCAAAGTGGTCTTTGGTCTCCGATACGAGATCACAAAATTTGTTACTGTATGGCTCTATGTTCTTCATTACCACGATATCTAGGACAATTTTAAGAACTTCATCGTCAATTTTCCTTTTAAGTTATTATGTTCTTATCCTAGCAAGAATCTCTCTCGTTCACTTCTTCTTCCTTAGGAAGAAGGAGTTCGTTTGACCGTGATCCAGGTTTATTTATGTACTACATATCTTATAGAATGTCTCTTATAGAATTTGACGGCCGGTTTGGTCGAGTGGTAGTGACGCTGCCTCTTGATCGGCGGGTCCTGGGTTCGATCCCCAGTCGGAGCAAACATTTGTGTAAAAAGCAGTGGTTCTAGAACCACATCTGACGTCACATCTAGAATTCATTCTGACGTTCTATTCTTATTATATAACGGCTTGTCTGGTGCCCCACCGGCTTATTAACACAGAAGAGCGGATAACCTAATTATGAAAATAAGCAGTATGCAAAGTTTTTAAAATTACACCAGCACATTAGTTCAGCTTGATTTAAAAGCAATTGTTACGGATGACGGTTTATGTAAGGCAATTGTATAACCTAATATACTGTTGTCTGTACTTTAGAGTCTGTTCCCTTAATAAATAAGTGCTCGTAACCCACGCTGATCTGAACCGATCAGTGAGGTTAGGCAACGTTTAAGTGGCAGATAATGTGACGGGTGACCAAAGTGGCAACTTATCACGAGCGTTTCCGTGCTTCGGAGGGCTTTTTAAGTCAGCGCAGCGGTTCCAGCTGTTTTTGATTGACTACGATCGTTAAACCAAGTCAGAAGCCATTTGGCGATTCTAAAACTTAAAAAAAGAAGAAATATCTACCCAAGTTTCTTGTTTGCTCGTGTTAAGGTTCGAATTACTTATAATGAACTTTCCCCTTTAACTGAGTAAACAATTTAGGGCGCTGAGTGTACAATTTTTATCTCGAATCGTAATCGAACTCACGACCTATAAGGTCACTGGAAAGCATTATTGGTAGGTACTGAAATGCATAACTCAGGTCAACAATCAATACTATTTGTATAAAAAGTATCTAATATTTCCAATTTATCGTCACATCAAAACCTTCATCAGCTGCTTTATGACTCTCCTATTGGTTTGTAGCCAACTCGAGACGAAAGATGTGATATTTTCCCATAAAATAACAGTTTCCCATCACTATGCATAATGATGTAAATGGTGAAAACTGGGTGAAAAACCATCACCGTTAAACGGCTTATTTATCTTCACTATTAAATGGGGTATCCCGTTTTATACAACGTGGTAGTTACCATAGATGGAACCTATAGTATGGTGAACTGTAAACTGTCACATCAAGACGGTTTCTTCATATAACTTTTGAACCTGGGTTAGTTTTTAAATTCGTTTTCGCAATTAGCGGATTTGATGACATCCTTCGCAGTGGCGTAGCTAGGTAACTAAAGGGCCTGGGGCAAAAAATAAACTAGGCCCCAGCTAAACTATTTAATATCGTTTGTTTCGTATTCGTTGTGTTCCGAATTCAGCGTAAGTACTACAGATTTGTCGTACTTCAGATTCGTCGTAATACAGTCGACTCCATAATAAAATTAAAAACCAAATACAAATTGCAACTTATTTTAATGAACAAATTAAAACAAATTTATTAAAATAAAAAAATATCTACCTGTAACCGTTCAAAAAATACAGTCCTGTGACAGACACACAGACAGCGGAGACACGTTAATAGGGTCCCGTTGAGCTCCCTTTGGGTATTGGTATTTTTAAACCAATGA
This sequence comes from Aproaerema taeniolella, assembly GCA_949987775.1. Taxonomy (NCBI): domain Eukaryota; kingdom Metazoa; phylum Arthropoda; class Insecta; order Lepidoptera; family Gelechiidae; genus Aproaerema; species Aproaerema taeniolella. The sequence continues at coordinate 7,751,284 of OX465258.1, read as the reverse complement.
CACCACTTTTTGCGACGAATCTGGAGTACGACTTTCACTAGTCCAATTTATAGTTTGTAAGTCAGAGTCCAAGGGGCCCCCTGAATAGAATAGAATAGAAAAATCTTTATTTTATAGGACATTCAGGACGTCACTTAAAACAAGTCAAGATTACAATGAAATACATACAAACATACATTAAACGATTTAAATACATATATACGCATTCGTACCTCTGATCCTACTGACTCTACGCCTATTCGCAAAGGTGCAGTCTTCCTCAGAGAAGAACAGGCAAGAAACTCTGAGGTTGCTCTTTTAAATCGCATTACAAATTTTCTTATTTACTAATTTTAACTAAATCTGAAATAACTCCAGAGCTGAGCAGTTCATGAGCTTGGGGGCCCCGGGGCACTGCCCCGCCTAGCCCTCCGGTAGCTTCGCCACTGATCCTACGTGGCTTAAATGCAAGGTACGAGTATATGGGGTGACTTAAAATTAGTTAGAGAAAGTTAAGGAGGTCGTTTTCCTACTGAAACTAAACAATTTTCCCTAAAGAACCCATATGAAACTCTCAAAAAATTGTTGACTTTCCATACAAAGGCAAATCGGCTGATCGTACAAGGTGTATGGAGAGGCGAAAATTTATTTCACATTTCGACCTATTTTCCTTCAGGTTCAGTTTCGTGGGCTTCGCTAACTAGTTTAACCCTTAACCACCTACCACCCGTCTACCAGACGGAAGCTACTTTGTAATCGCGAATATTTTTGTGGCCGTGCACTGTACAGTCCCGCGCCTTCCAGTACCTTCTCCCTGCACTCCTAGGTGCCGCGCGAGCGCTTGTCGACTTCACACGTGCGCTTGCTTACCTGTGGTGAGTAAAAAACTATCGCAGAGTGTCTCTGAGACGGATGGTAGGTGGTTACGTGACTAAACTAAAAATTCCTTTTTTTTATTTTTTCAGTAATTTATGGCTTTTATCAGTAAATTTTATTGAGAAGTATTTAGTAAATAAATTGTCGAGTGAAGAGGAAGAGGATCTGCCTAACAATGAGTGCAGCGAAGTCGAAAGTATTGTCGACGAACAGGAATTAGACGTTAATTTCTATGAAAAAATGTAGTAGTTTAGTGTCTGCAATTTTGTTGAAATAGTTGTACTAGCATTTTAATTAAAATTTTCCTTCATTTGTTGATTATTTAATATTTAAAAATTCATGAAAAAGGAAGCATTTACCTAGCTTTAGTATTTTCTAGTCTCTCATTACCGAATGACCAATTTTTGTACTAAAAAAATGTGAGTCTCTTAGGTTTATTTAGTATATGGAAAAATAATGGATGTTTTCATTGACTGTTTCTACTTTAATTAATGGTTAAAAGCATAATTCAACTATTTTTTATCATCTAACACCCCTAGACATAATCATATTTTACATATGAGGGTAATTTGACACACACGTCTCTAAGACGGGTGGTAGGTGGTTATGTTACAAAAATAGGAGGTAGGTAGTTAAGGGTTAATATTACTCAACAAATCAAAGAGTTAATGCAGCGTGTTTTCATTATAAATTGCCAAACAAATATTACAAAAATTCTACCGAAATCAGGAAGTTACGTTAATAACAAAAAAATATTTTACCGAAACCGGTTAACAAACAAGAAGAAAAGTGCTTTAAGATTTCGGCATACCTACTGGTTACCTACGAGCCGATATGGAATCGGAGGTCTAAATTATGTTTATTGAAATCAGTAGTGAACAGTGTTGCTGGTCGAAACTCAAACTTTTTTGTAAATTTAAACTTTAGCAAAATCATTTAAACCTATTTTGAAGAACCTATTCATAGATCGCCGAGCGTACTACAGAGTACGCTGAATCAAAGAAAAATATTCCATTCCACATTCAAAGACTCCATCTAATAACAAAAGAGATTGCTACCGCTACAGTACGTTTTATGCAGAAAACAAAACACGATCGTGAAACAAAGTCTGCAGAAGTAAAGGCAATATCTGTTCCCGGCGGATTGGCTCTGAGAAACAGGTGACAGCAAGTTACCTTGCGGTACTGTTTTAAAATTTCTCCTAGAATGTACAGTACCTAGATGCGTACAGTGCTTCTTTTTTTTGTGGTTAATTTCGTATTTCGAATAAGTAAGTTGATTTTCAATGACAAGAAAGAGACAGATACTACGTTACGAGAGACATTAAGAAAATAGAAGCATTGTAGGTACAAGCTTTTGCAGTAATAAAAGGTTTCTATGAACGAACGCCCAGTTACGTCCATCCAGTATATATGTGATTTGTGACCTTATTTTTAATTTATCACAGCTAATTTTAAATTTTTGAAATTAATTTTCTTCTAATAAATTAACTTTCTATTCTAAAAAAAATTAAATTGTTACAAATAAGATATCTAATTACGTAGAACACCGTGCGAACGTTGAGCTGAAAAATTTTAAGGCCTAGGTAGAGGCCATTTTGATCCCCCGAAAAAAAGTGGTGTTATTTTGACATGTGCCTCTGTGTGTCTGCGGTATCATAGCTCATAAACACATGCTGATTTTGATGAGTTTTTTTTCGTTACCACGTGTTTATGTGATGCAGTCGTGGGTGATACAAAATTTTTAATGTTGGTTTTGTATGGCTTGAATATTTTGACACTAAGGTTTGCCAAGTTGGTTGCACTGTAACAGCAATCGTTAGCTTAGAGGCCACACCTTATCTTGGGAAGACATCATGGATTCAGAGATATGCCTACAAAGGACATCTGGATCTGCAGCTGGCACTGGTTTCCAGTATACACGTGATTACTTAACAGACAAAGAGGCACAATCACAATAGATCTGCAAAGGACACAGTGATACGGAACCCGGACCCATCACGTATCTAAATAATTATTAAATGACATATGGATCTTATGGGTGTCTTTGAATATGTTAGCGAAATAATTTTCCACGTTAAAAACGTATGAGTCATAGACTTCAATCCCAACAACAGTTTCCACAAAGTAGATAACGAATATTTTTTGCAGACTACAATGCCTATTAGCACATAACCACAAAGGAAAATGTCACTAATTTATTTAGATGATGTTCTGGTTTGTAGTATTTTTGTGTTTTTGTTGGTTTTTTAAAAGCGCTGAATCAATTTCGATGAAATTTATATAGGACCTCTGAAGTAAACTCGTAGTATATTAATTTTGAAAATCGGTCCATAATTGGCGGAGAAATCGGTGAACATACATTTAAAAAAAATATATACAGTCGAACATAGAACCTCCTTCTTTTTTGAGGTCGGTAAAAATGGAAAGTGAGTTAGCCCACAAAACTAAGCAACTTTACCCAAGGAACATAGGCGGGTTTTTTTTTAATGTTTCGACTAAAGTTGTTTCATTGATTGAGATAATGAACATCCTTAATTTTGTCTGGCTCATATAAAGCCATCGCTTTCCCAAAGAATTTTTTTTTACAAAAAATCGCCTCTTCATCATACATCTTATTAGCGAAGTGCTCATATGTTTCTCTCAAATGCCACTAAGTTGATATAATAATGAGTGCAGTCAACACTTACGATTCGCTTTTTAAGATTGTTACAGTACGGAGGAGCGTGAAATTTGGCTTAGTAAAATGTTTAAATGGAGAAGAAGTCCAGTAACAGAAGCAACTAGTAGCACTTGATAGTCAAGTTGTTTACCTACTTTATTATAATATCTAGAATAAGGTAATCTCAGTTCCTAAAAGTAACGTACAAAAAGATCCCCAGTATTAACTGCTGTATCTTACTTTACCGCTGGATTACTTTTATGTCTTCTTTGACACTCCGCATTTTATGGCGAAATGTTTAACTTCGTAAATCCTACTCAGAAGAAAGTGAAACGGTTTTTGGCTTGAAATAACTTTTTAATACTTTAGCCCACGTTATTAGCTCTTTACTGCGAATTCAACAATACGCTCACTCCTGTTAGTGGTTCAGAACCCTTTGAACGTTTGATATGAATTCATAAACAGGCAATATTATAAAATAAAAAAATAATCATCACATCTGAATCCAGTATTTATAATAGATTAAAACGATGCGAGTGAAATAATGCTATTGACAGTTTCACAGTTGTTTTGCTTAAACAATGCTATTTTACACAAATCCGAAACAAACGCGCGTTCACTACATAAAAGAAGTCATTCATAAATGATAAAAACTCCGTCAGAATGGCGGAACGTGTTATCCCAAGTGAAAACCATTAAGCTTTGTGTGACAACGTGGAAAAAATGCTTAAAACGGGCTGTTTTGTTTTGAATGATAAATAAACCTCGGGTGCAATTGCGCTAGTGTTGCGGTACTAATGTATTTTTGGCGACGCGTCGCGACGTTACTACAAACTAATTTTTAAAAATGGAGATTGTTTGAAACCGTTCTTTTTCATAACTTTTTTATTTTTTCCGATGGATTTCTGCCAAGCAATCCCGTTGACTCTTAGCTACTGTGCACAAATATTGATATGTAGTAAGTATTTTTTATTATGAATAATGAGTTCGCTCTTGACGACAATCTAGCTCAAGTATTTTTTAAAGTATTCTTCGGTGGTTAATCATTTACGTTTATATTCTATGATAAGTTTTTCCTTTACACGCTTTTTATTTACTTGCAAGGTATGTAAGTATGTATCATATGTATGTTTGTTCGAGTCAAATCTTAAAACTTAATTTTAATGCAGTTACTTTCAAAATACGATGGAGCTGAAATTTTGGAAGATAATGCACGATCAGCTATGTGTGACGTCTTTATAGATCTAACTATAAAATAGCTAATCTGATATTAGGGGGAAAGGATTTGCTGAGAAAAATACGAAAATGTATTATATTTTAATTAATCTTGTTTTAAAAAGTTTAAAAAAAATATATGTCATATAATTTCACTTATCTTTGATCTTATCGTTTTCTGTATTTAAGAAAACTTAGCTTGAGAACAAGCTTTTGTGTTTAGGTATGTTTCATAGATGACATTGAGAAATGTAAATAGTATTATTTATGAAACCGTAATAAATTTTAAAAAATTACGTAACAATTCGAGTAACAGTCGTAACGATGCAGTACTGCAGAATTCAAATGGGAATAAAATAAATGGTAAGGTCAGAGACTTGGTATTTAGAAGACGTCTGAGATTTATTGCAGTGTAGTATTATTCTTAACTTTATTTATTGTCTTCTTCCTAAATTACTTGGACAAATGGGGCATTTAATGACATTTCTAAATATAGGTAACTTGATATTTATATTTTTGTAAAGACCTCAGAAAAGTATGTAGGGTATAATAATAGTATGCTAAAGTATGTAAGTACTGTAGAGGTCACATATAGATCAGATCCTTATTCGGAAACTTTTTTTTTTTTAAATCTAAAATTAGGCATAAAAAAAATTGAAGGAGAAACTCTTCAGCCCCATCAATCTATATTGCGCTTGCGCTCATTATAAGAACGCATGACATAACAATAAAGCTTATCACTTAGCCGGAGAGAAAACTTATTTTAAATATAAAAATTTCTTTGTACTTTTAAATATCTTTAAATTAACAGGTTGAACTAGGAAATTAAATTTAAGCATTTCGATGAAAATATCACCCTAACATGTATTTTTAAACTATTAATTTCATGCCCATATTAATTAACATAATGAAAGAGTATGATCGGATGTGTTAAGGACCTGAAATTGTAGGTTGAGCAAGTAATAAATGTTAGCATATTTTTTGTGGCTAAAACTGTACAGAAAAAGTTTTATATTTTTATGATAGTAATTTCAATTTTAGCAAACTTAAATCCGCAGAATAGAGTTTTTATAATGACAGTTTGTGGATATTGTAAACTATTATCAATTAAACTCTCTTTTATTTAGTTAGACGCGACGGGTTAAAAGAAGTTTTGATTAATGTTTTTACTTTTACATTTAGATTAAACTTTAACTAGGTCTTTACAATCTTCATCTTCATCAGCCCATATACGTCCCCACTGCTGGGGCCCGGGCCTCCCTCAATAACATGAGGGTAAATGTCATACTCACCACGCTTGGCAGATGGGTTGGCGAGGGTTTTGATATAATTGCAGAGTTTTCCTTCTCTGTGTGCAGATGAACTTGCTTGCATATTTACCTTAGTCGCCTTGTACGACACCTCGGTAAGAAAGAGGGTGGTCCTATTCTACTCTGCCGGGGACTCACTCGGCTTACAATATAAGGAGAAATTTATTCATTATTATAAATTATGCACTGCACTGAAAGCATTCAGAAAATACATACGTTTACAACTGACAGATTAATTCGTGCACACCCGTGTGTGCAGGATTTGTATTGCACGATGCGTAAACAAGCGCGCGACGGGTTAAGACCCTAATAACAGAAACGATTTATTATGAAGTTTTATGGGTTAAGTTCGTTCCAAAAAACGGAATATTTGAAGCAATCTTTCTCAAGTATATATTGGAACCTGTAAATCCAAGTTCAACAGCGATCGATTGCATTGCCCATTGTGTGTAAGATCTAAAGCAACCGAGAGTGAAACCGATTTCGAAAGTCGTGAATAGGCCTCTCACGACAACGTGGATAATGCTCGCTATTCACTAGACTAATAATGTTAAGCAACTCTGGATCTACAAACTTCAGAATTGTTGTGACAATTATATTGATATATTTTTAATTAATATTGTATCTGACTAGAGGATGCCCGGGACTTCGTTCCCGTGGGAATTTCGTAAAATCCTTCCTTATTCCTTGCCTACATTTTATAAGGAAACTTTATGCTGAATTTCAACTTTCTACGTCCGCCCAACCCAAGGGCGTTGATGAATCAGTGAGTCAGGACCTGCATTTTTATGTATTAAGATCTTGTGAAATATACGTACATATTCAACTTTATAATATACACATCAATACGGTCTAGGGATATTGCACGATTTTACATACAAAAGAGGGCTGTTTGAGAAGCTATAATAGCATACTAGAGATACATGGAGGGCTATAATTATCAGACGAGCAAGTGCTAAACTTAACTTTTCAGTTCTAGTCAATAAATTTTGTTTTACTTGAAATTTGTGAAAACGAGACGGAAACTAAAACGAAAATGTACTTTTTGCCTGCTTTTTGTATGAAAATTGTCGAATTTACGCAATTTTTTTTTCATTTACGTCACGTTTTCACAAATTTCAAGTAAAACAAAATTTATTGACTAGAATTGAAAATTCAGGTTTAACACTTGCTCGTATGAAAATAATAGCCCTCCATGTATCTTGAGTATGCTTTTATAGCTTCTCAATCTCAAACAGACCTCTTTTGTATGAAAAATCGTGCAATATCCCTGGACCGTGTTGATGTGTGTATTACCGTGATTAACTGAGAAGAATGTCATGAGTTTAATAGTAGATTAAGCAACAAGGGGATAAAACAGTGTATTATGTCACGGGCAGCATATTGAATTCTGAGCGAAATGAAGGATTCTGTAGTTAATTCCCGAGCGGAGCGAGGGAATTATGTTAAGAATCCTGAATGAAGCGAAGGATTTAAGTCTAACCAAGACTTAAGACACTTTTATCCCCGAGGAGCTTACTCTACTTTATACACCTACTGTGAGATTAAATAAAAAAGAAATCATAAATTCATGCCATCAATAATGTTTTGAGCCTCCGTTTCTATGTCAGAGTCGCTGGAATTACCTACATACTGGACTTTTTTTTAGATTTATTAAAAAAGCTTACCAAACAATTTAGTAATTCGCGGTGAAAACCACAGATCCAAAATCACCGACGACGTTTTCTTATAATATTTAGTTCCGTAGGCAAAGGAAAGTCAATAGCTAAGACATACAGCCAAGTTTTTATAATAATTATTTTTAATAAAAGTAAAATCTCTTTGATGTGTCAAATTTTATAGTTAAAATCTCCTTGGACCAAGGAAGTTAAGCCTTCAATAGCTTTGTTTTTTTTTCGAAATTATTTTTGATAGAAGTTTTTGTTGAAATTTTGGCGTTCCATATTTAAAGGTCATTAATGCCCAAGGGAAGTTCCATACAATTTTATTTCCCTTAAGCTTTAATGGCTTACTTTTAAATATAGAATACTTGACGTATAATACGTGCTCCAGATGCAGGTGGTGTATAAACATACATATATACGCTCACGCCCATAATCCCCAACAGGGTAGGCAGAGCATCAGTGGTTCTAGAACCACTAGATGCCACGTTTGACACAAATAGTGTGGGACAAACGTGGTTATCAGATGGAACAAGTTCATGAGTTTAAAAAATATAATGATAAAATTTAGGTATGTCATTCTGCTCATGAAGCTTTCCCAAGGATTTCTCTAAAAAATCCTACTTTTGATACTAATGCAATCAGCTGATAGATTCAAACGTAACAAAATAGAGATGAGCGTCAGACATATGCACTGCATTTTTACTATATAGAGTGTTAAATTCAAAACCCTGTGACACTCAGTAACATTTGTCCTTTTTTGCTGAATATATTAAGTACCCATTCAAATGTAAAATCAAGTACCAAACAACGTGCATGAGCAAGTTTCCAAAATCCACTCTTTCTTAACCTGACCACAAACATCACAATGACATATTAACATATTATACAACAGTCGACTAGTGAAAACATGGCCTAAGCTTAACAATGAAAATTGGTGTCTACATTCATATTTGAATGTTAATGGCATTTTCGTGGTTTTTCATAAGCATAATGGCTTCCTTCTTAAAAAATTTGAATGGATCTTTATGACAGTGAGAGTTCACGTTTTGTATTTGTACATTACTAAGGTGTCTTGTAGATTTTGGCATATTATATCATTTGGAAAAAGTAAATAAAGTACCAGTGGCATTTGAAAGAATTCAAATTCGTCTCTAAAATACTCACAGCTTTTACTATGGTCTTTTAATATCTTGGTAAGCAAAAAAGAGAGCACTGAAGTTGTTACTTATCAGTGAGGATAGCAACTTGATGATGATCCGTGTAAAGAGAACTTTCTACTAGAGTTTTCAATACGATTTGATAATGTTGAGTTACCCCAACAAACATTTTAGCGTCAGTTAGAATTCATTTTAGCATCTAAGGAGATTTAAAGGCGCTACAGTAACTGCGTCTGCAACTTGTGGCAACATAAAGAGCATTAGTGAACAAAATATATCGTATACTTAAACTCTGTTGCAGAAACGTCCATTAATGTTAACGCTACTTTTAATATTACTGTGACTTTCCGTCTTATTGACACAAAAAGGACGGCATTACATTTAAAGAGGCTTTATAGCTTCAGTTATATTTCTACTTCATGTTTATAAAGCGATAAGAGAATGCGCATAAAGGTAAAAGTGATAGCGCAGCGATTATTATAACTACTAATACAAGTAAAGCCTAGTCAAAAATCCCTTAGACCAGCAGTTATGTTTCTTAAACATAAAATATGTATATCTGGTATTCTTCTGTAGTTGCTGCAGTGGAGTAAACATAGATGCGTGGAGCCGGCAAAAATATTTTTATTAAACTTAAAAATCTTTCGCTTTTCATCATGTTTTACCGCTGAGGAATAAAGTTTTCTCTGTAAATAGCCAGAGGGAGATTTTGTACTATCTGGAACTCTTGAGATCCGTACAAGGCCAAGTGGACGGTCATGTTTCTTTCACACAGTATCCTGAAAAACACTTGCACAACCCTTCTTGGCAAACTCAAGTCGCAGCTGTAAGTGGTCGTTTAGTAGAACTATAGATACAATACAAGTTACCTCACACAATCCCTGCTCGGTGCTTTTAGCAAGGCTCGGAAGCTTCCACGTTTTATTGTACTCATAAATTTTACGCGCGCTATACTCGTTGAGATTGCTCGTGGATTTTTGTACTTCATTTGCTATGGGCTAGCGTTTGTTATAGTTAGGGGATTTTTCTTTTATCGTTGTGTGTTTTGAAAATGTCAAGCTAAAATAGTCAAAGCCACCCAAATCGCAAATCGCACAAAGCTGATCGCAAAAGTTGTAAAGACGATACAATTTCTGATTGGCAAGAGTTGTTTAGTTTGGTGGGCTGATTTCATCCTCATTTTTGCTAACAAATTTAAAGTCACCAAAATTTTGAAAATTCCCTGAGTAAAGTTTGTGATTCATGAACACAACATATTTTTAATGATAGATATGAATCTAAAATAATAATGCACTGAAAACCATATCAAATGTGTTTTGTAAAACACATTGTTGCCTCGAAAAATGCCTGCGTTACACAAAAATTCCATTGTTTGGATTTAAATTACTTCCCATAAACGTAAATATGCGTTTGCCAGGATTTGGGATCAACCAATTTTGTATAAAGTACGTACATTTTTATGGAAATCGAGATTTTACGTGTCTTGTCTTTATACATCATAATTTTATAATATAATTGAACTTTATGAAAAAAAAACTATTTCAAAGAATTTATTTGGAGCTACATTGAGTTTCTTTTTCTGATCGTAGGTTATATATATCATCACGGTAGATAGGTAAATAAGAAATATGATGAACTCCACTTGTATTGATTAAATTGGATTAGACATTTGTGTTTTTTCGGAAAAAAAGTGTGATAAATCGAAATTTTGACCCGAAATGCTAGTTTATCAAAATCATTAGAGCCGTTTTCGAGAAACATGTTACAAAAATACAAATTGATTGAATTTATTGTTTAGCCCACAATGTACAAAAGGAAGTTTCTGTTAAAGCCAATGATTTATATATACATATACGTTAAAACGCATAGAAAATTAAGATAATTACTTATTTCAACCTCAACTTATAAGAATACTAAGCAGAGATAAGCCAAGTAAATTATGGAAAGAATGTCAAATAAACAATTTCAGAATTACATTTGTGGTTGATAATAACAGGTTATGTTGAAAAGAAACAATTATTACGCAAATGAGAAACAGTCGTACAATTTTCCTTGAACGCTGAAATGTGCGGTTTTATATCCATTTATTGTATTATAAATACTAATGGCCATGCCAAGAAGATTCGTAATAGATTATGAGCGTTGTCTTAAAGCAATAAAAAACATAAATATTATTATAACAACGGTTAAAATATAATATTTTTGAAAGTTAATTGACGTTGATTGCATCCATTTTTCATCCCTTCCTCATTATACCAACTAATGTCTAACCGGCATGCAATTCGATTTTTTATTAATTCAATTTTTTTCTCTGGGTAAAGTTTTTATACAGGGCTTTAGGTATCTCTCTTTCAACCTCTCGGGTGGTTAATCAGTCCATGAAACTGAACTACTTTTCCAAGCATAGGTCAAAATACGAAAAAAAAATTTGAGTTCCCATACAAACTTCATCAGCATATAACGCATTTTGTATGGGAGATCAATATTTTTTTTCGTATTTCGACCTATGTTCCTTGGGAAAGTTGTTCAGTTTCATGGACTAATTAACCACCCGAGAGGTTGAAAAAGAGATACCTAAAGCCCTGTATAACTACTACAGCACTATACGAAAATAATACAAACCAGAAATATTTTATAGCCTGAACAAAAATTAGTTATTGTTTGATGTTTTTATTATGTAGAATAAATGTAGCCTATGTCCTTTCCCAAGGTCTAATCTATCTCTGTACCAAACATTAAAATCGGTTCCATAGTTAAGGCGTGAAAGCGGAACAGACAGACAGAGTTACTTTCGCATTTATAATATTAGTTGGGATTACTTTATACTAAGATCGAACCTAAATAATGAATCGATTTTGCAAAACAATAAGGCAATAAATATTTTTGTTTCAATATTTTGCTTTGAAGTCATAGCGTATTTTTTTAAACTTTTGTATTTAACTAATTTTTTCTATGTCTATGAACTTTTGGATCATAAATGTTGTAAACTCTTTGTAAACTCTATGGAAATCCACCGACAAAAAAATATAACTTTTTGGAATGGTAATATTAGGTCTATGTTGGGTCCATGATAAAGTGAAATGAAGTGATAAAGTGACAATTTTAATTTTATTTCTATGTCTATGCTGATAAACTGCTGATAATGGAATTTCAAAGACATTTCAAAACCACAAATTAATAATAGTATAATTAAAACGCTAGTGTTTATATTATCTTTGATAATAATTAATGTGTCTTGATTTTGCCCAAGATATAATTTGGTTTAGTTTCAATTGCTTATTAGTTTCCTTGCAATCTGTAAGATATCAGTGAAAAGAGTAACAATGACTTCAGCGATCGAAGATGCAAGTAAAATGTTAACTTGGTGAATATTGTGATAAATAACGTTACAATGATTTCCAATGTTTGTTTCAGGAGACTGATGACTTTAAAGTATTGGTAAAATTGATCAAAAATTGCCTTTTTGTGATGATCACTCCTGCCTTAACGTTTATCTTGTGCTTGAAAATAGCGGGACTCCTACCTTTCGAGCCTAAGAAAACTAATTTGATCGTAGCTGTAGGAACTATAATACTCATGCATTTGGCTCTTGGAGTATTTATACGCAAGATATATAAAGAAACAAAGGGAAAGAATGTTAAAGAAAGAAGTATGTTTTAATCTTCTGCATAAATCCTGCTAGTTTAAGCGCCAGTTTTAAAAACAATACATTGTCTCAGATGTAGTGATAAGCAATACATTTTGTTTTTTCGAATTCTGTTTGTGGTTTTTTTTGATGAATGGGTACTACTTAATCGATTTTAGACAGAGATGTATGAAAGAGTCTCATTCCTACTTTGACGCGATGGTAAAACTATATGTATTAATTTCTAGCCATAATATTACCTCAAAGTTTTAAAGTTTTAGGTAATATTATGGCTAGAAATTAATACATAAAGTTTTACCATCGCGTCAAAGTAGGAATGAGACTCTTTCATACATCTCAGTCTAAAATCGATAAATAGGGTACTAAAAAAACTGAGAAAAATTCAGCACATTATCTACTAATGGTACTTTTTATTTTATATATTTTTTAACAGTTTGTATTGTCACCATGTTAGCCCTAATTCGCTGACTACCTATTGGGTTTATTGGTATTAATCTTTCTGCAAGCTCTTTAACATTTATAGGCGTACACCGCATCCAACCTTAACATGTTATCAAAAGGTTATTTTTTATTATTATTATAAGATGGGTTAACTCTTGACCTCAATCTTGACCATAAGGTCAAAGATGAGGTCGACGATGGAGCGAGTTAACCTAGAAAATGCCTATAAAGGCACTGGTACTCCCACACACCGACGGAACACAGCAAGCTGTTTGGCGTCGGACTTCGGTAGGAGGGTGGTCGCGAACCAGACGGCCCCTTCACAGAGCCTACCACACCGCATGAGACCATAGGATGACACTTCAGATTCAGAAAAAAATGAAGTGTCGTTGCCTGGGATGGATTACTAGGAGGCAGGTCTCATTTGTGTTTCCTTAGTCGCCTCTTACGACACCCACGAAAAGAGATGGGGTGGTGTTATTCTCAACCGATCACCACACGGTTCAATACCGTGGTCGAATACTTAGTAAAAATAGGTGGTTGAATACTTAGTAAAAATAGCCTAAATATTAACTAGAAGTCATCAGGATGAACGTTCACGACAATTTCCAGATTCAAGGTTCTAAATTACTCACTTTATACGAATCTCTCCTGTCCTCCGCTGAGACAGTAGTTATTTACCATAATGTCTTCAAAGAATTTATTTCCTTCATACATTTTAATACAGCGGAGCATCGTTAAGGTGAAATTGAAGCAAAATTTGTACATCACTCTGTGAAAAATGAGGGGAACTCTCGGCTTGTCTAATTTAGTCCTAAATAGAGTAGGTAGAGCTGCTTAAATAAAAATGAGATGCAAGGCAATCTTAATTTAAAAGACAAAAAGCCTTGGGGTAGACTTATGGATGAAATTGACGTACTTGAAATACACAAAAACGGCTGGAAATGAAACCACAGGCCACACTTTGGCTCAATGCCCTGTAGATTTTTTTTAATTTCCTAATAAGTCCTTTTACATTGCGGGATACTTTACCTGTGACTGACCTAACTGAACGTAATCTTAGAAATTAAATTAAAATTTTCAATGTTATTTTTTGAGTGTCGAGTGTTAAAAAGATTATGCCTATCTTTGGTAGAGTCAATTTGGAGAAGATAATTTCCAGTAATACCGCATAAATAAAATTAATATTTTTGGTAACGTGCTTGCGTCTTTTTCTTGGCTTATTTCATTTTTTTTTATAAGATGGGTTAACTCTTGATGACGTAGATCATAGATGAGGTCGACGATGGAGTGAGTTAACCCAGAAAATGCCTATTAAGGCACTGGTACTCCCACGCACCGACGGAACACAGCAAGCTGTTTGGCGTCGGACTTCGGTAGGAGGGTGGTCGCGAACCAGACGGCCGGCCCTTCACGGAAAGAAATGGGGTGGTGTTATTCTCATCCGATCACCACACGGCAAAAAGTTTTGCTGCTCTTTGTTACCAGTAACAAGTCGTTACCCTGTCAGTTACCTCAAATTTTAAGGAAACGTGAAACTATTTTGATATTTACTATTGTGCTTTGTATTTTTTGTAGGAATTAGTTGAAGTATTCTGTAATATTATTCGAGACGGTCGATTAGTCGTGTGAAAATTGTGTACGGAGTTTTTGCTAAAATTAACGCTAAATTTACTTTGAATTTGTAATTTACTTTGTGCGGAATAGGTATATTGAAAGACGTATATCTTATCATACTATCTTTACTTACTTACTATACTTACTATTATACCACGATATTTTTTAATCAGTACCCAAATTTTTTGTACGTAAAATTTATGAAAATTTAACAGACCCATGTTTTTTTTGTTTTATATCGTTTCATATAAAAATTTCAATCTACGTTTCATATAAATATTTTTTTTCCTTCTTATTTACGTTCTCTCAACGTTACTGACATTGTAAAAAAAAATTCGGTACTGATTAAAAAGTCACCCTGTGTATATTATACTTACTTATTCTACTATACTATATTATATTTGTATATTTAACATTTAAAATTGAAAGTCCACACCCACTGACTCATCAACACTCAACAAAAACCCTTAGACCTAGAAAGCCAATATAACACAAATGTTTCTTTTATAATGTAGGCATGGAGTAAGTTAGCGTTTTTACGAAATTTCCACGTAAACAAAGTCCCGTGCATCCTTTAGTTTAAAATCAGGCGGTCGTTATCTTGAGTGTAGATAAACTGACAAAGTTTTATTAACAGTAAATTCCGATTAGAATAAAAGAAACGGTAATAAAAGTTTTTTCCAAGAAAACTCAGGAGCAGTTAGTGAGGATATAAAATTGTGAAGACTAAGCATTATTAACCTCCTAAGCAAAAGTTAAGTTAGTTACATTAAGACTTGTATACTCCGAGTTGGGGTAACTGGAGCAACACTAACTTTAACTCTAACTGACCACGGAGTATTAAATAGAATGGAGGGAGATAACATAATGATAAAGTGACTTTTCATTTACGAAGGTAAAAAAAAATTCTTCAACCAAATGGCTGCGCTGACGACGACCTCGACGAAATCTCATTATTTCTAATACTATTTCTCATAAGGCACTATTTTTGTATTACTCTGAATGAATGACACTTTAATTTTTTGTATGACATTATTTTTTATTCAGTCACCTGAACTTAAAAAAAAATTGGTGTATACTTTCACACATCAGATATTCCGAGTAAATCTTCGGAAGCGTGTCAATTATTTAATATCCCACGGGTTTTTTATGTAGTGTTGGCAAATTCAGTACAACGCCATCTACCGAAAGCACACCGTAAGTTAATGTTGAGGTTGTTACCAACTGCCTCTCTCCTCCTTTACTATTCCATGACTAACTCCAGTTCTACCGCATATTAAATTACGCCAGTTTAGTTACACGAAGTGCAGTCGGGTATTATCCAACGAAACTAAATAGTTCGGGAGTTGGGTGTTCATGTAGCGAAGAAACTAAACTGATAATTTGCAAGTATTCCTCAATACGACGGAGTTTCCTGACTTAAAGTGATTGGATTTCATTGAAAGACCAACGTTGAGTTTTCTGATACGAGTGAAAGCTCAAGAAGCGAAGAGAATAGATACGTTTATAATATGTCTTTACCTATGAAATTGCCGTTTTTCATACAATATTTTTGGAAAACTGAATTTTCCATACTAACGTTTTTGGATTTTTCTCGGGAATGTGAAATCCAAATTTAGCAAAATTTTGTGGGAAGGTTTGGACAACATTAAGTTAATTTTCATCATACTTACTTTATTGAAAGTTGTAACTGTAACAACAGTACAGCAAAAATAAGCAATGAAACGGGCAACGGATGAAACGAGCTATATTTGAGCTTCTTTTTCAGCAAATAAATCTAAAGTAAATATGTACTAATTTGACTCAATATCTCCGTTATATGGCCAAGATTTTAAATAAAAAACAATTTTAGTAATAGCTGTTCAGTCAAATAAAGCTTGAGAAAAAATCGGCAATTCCATATTATATACTACTAGCTTTCCGCCCGCGGCTCCGCCCGCGTGGACTACAGGTTATATCGTGCCCAACTGTGGGATAAAATTTAGCCTATGTCCTTTCCCAGGCTCTAATCTATCTCTGTACCAAAATTCATCAAAATCGGTTCAGCGGTTTAGGCGTGAAAAGGTAACAGACAGACAGACAGACAGACAGAGTTACTTTCGCATTTATAATATTAGTAGGGATTATATGTTAACGGAAATGTGTGAAATCCGTCATTGTATACAATTCCTAGGAATGTGTGAAATGAATTATATTTGATACATTTCCTGGGAAATCTATACATTTCCTAAATAACAATCGGAAATGTATAAAATGTTTTTTTTTCTGTTCATAAGTCATTCGACTTCTTTGTTCGATTGTGATAGATGGAACTGCGACAAGTAGGTTTGTTAGTAGCCTAACCCAACCAACCCGTTAAGGGTGGGTTGGGTTAGGTTAGGTTAGAACTGCTACCCCTACGCACGAGCCAAGCGAGCAAAGCGAGCGCGCCGCGGCAGCGTCCGGCGAAGTGCCAGAAACGACTGTGTTTGCGTTAAGCGGTTGTCGCATGTGGTTAAAAAACAGTGAAAATTTCATAAAATGTGACCATTTCGCAAAGCGAGCAAATCCAAAATATGGCCAAGACAAAATCACGTCGCTTATTCAGGTTAGGTTAGGTTGTTTTACTTATTTTATTCACAGAAAACATTACTTTTATACATTCCCTAGAGCAATTTCGGAATTTTATACAATTCCTAGGATATGTGTGTATTAAAAAAATCTTTGAAACCATATTTTATACATTTCCTATGTAGCCTCGGAATTGTATACATTTCCTAGGAATTATATACAATTCCTAAATTTCATAACATTTCCGGTAACATATAAAAGCAGAGATAATGTGCCTTAAGATCCTTAAGAGTAGTTGTACAAATTAACAACTATTGAACTTATACTTATTCATTTATAATTATAACACTATAACTAAAATGTTTTTTTTTCTAAATTCTTTTATAAATATTAGGTACAGCGATTTGATTATCTACTCAGCAATAATTTGTCACCCAATGAATAATTCGTCTTAACGAAAATTTCTGCAAATTTTTGAAATTGTTTAGTTTGACTATTCTATTACCAATTACCGTTGTACTCTGCCATAAGTAAGCGGGGTGAGGTGGAGGGAAGGACATGCGGTTCCCGCTCTGTCAGTTTGTTAGCAATGACGGCAAACTGACAGAGCGGGAGCGGCAGCCCTTTGCCTCCCGCTTCACCCTGCATACATGCGGTATAGCGGTAACGGCCAATCTATTTAAATACTCATCCACAGAAGTATCAGTGAATTACATATTTATGTTATGTATTAAAATTAATTACATTATTTATTTCAAATTTGACTGCGTTGACATTAACAGTTTGTTTTTATCTCAATTTCAGGTAAGCATCAGAGTAGTATGAAAAAAGACAGTTCCAGCTAATTTCGGAAGGTAATTATTAGAAGGCAAAAAACCTCACTTCAGATGACACAAAAAGTTCAAATAAACTATTACTCATACTTTGATTCCATTACTCTGCAAACAAAAGATTCCATTACTATCTCAAACATACCCTTTCCCGTTTGCCAAATAGCCAAGATAAGGTAATACACTCAGTAATATGTGTGTAATCTTGCAGTAGATGTTGCGATAGAAATTAGTATGAAAGTCACGTTCTGAGTTGCACAGGAGATAAGCTGAGGTGCATGTCCAAGGATTGCCCCGGGGTCGTGTTCGCAATTAAAAATTGGATTTTACTTTACTACAGCCAATAGAATCGAGTGGTCGTTCATTGGAGATTTCCGAATTACCCGCTTTTGATATTTATTCAACGTTTTTGCGCTTTAAATCTAGATTGGTATTCTAGTCTACCAGCTGTTTACCTGACTTTTTAATTAATGGAATAGGAATAGCCATAGGAAAAAGAATAGTATATTCATCGATGCCTTAGCATTAGAAAACTATATTTAAATTAATGAATTTTGAAGAGTAAAAGAAGAGTAAAAGAGCTAACTCAAGCTCTATCACATATCAGTCAATATTTCTGCAAAGGAAAAACCACAAAGTGGGTTACAAAAAAGAAACTCTAATAAAAATAGGTACTTAGCCTAACTAAAAGCTCTCGAAAAGTTTTATTCGACACCTGTTTGTGTGCCACTAGGGCCTGAAAGTTTCAGGACGGAACACCCAAACAAACTGCTTCATAGTTTAGGGATAATTTGGCGCTACGGGTAAATTCTATTCTAGCTCGGGGATATTTGGACTTATGCACAGAGTCGCATTGGGGTATTTGGGCTAAGGACTTAATAATTTAATTGATGATTTTTATAAGTGAACTAGTTTGCGTGCATACTACGAAGAATTACAAACTTAATAGAATAAAATAGAATAGTTAAAATCTTTATTTTATAGGACATTCAGGATGCCACTTAAAACAAGTCAAGATTACAATGAAATACATACAAACATACATTAAACGATTTAAATACATACATACGCATTCGTTCTTTTGACATAATACAACCATATCTAAGTTTTCAAACGTTTAGCATCTAAACCATTTTAAATTGTTGAATTATGTGTAACACTCAAGAAAAGTTTAGTGGAACATAATAGTTTAGGTTTTAAAACAAATATTAGTATAATGATAAGAAGAAGAAGTAAACTCACGTTTCATCTAATAATCCTCAGAATGAATGTCAAAAGTGGCGTCATGTGGTTTTAGAACTACATGACGTTCTGTCTATCCGGAAAGGGATTACAGGCGTGAGTGTGTGTATGTATGTATATAAGAAGAAGTATAACGTATTTGTCTAAATAATATTTTTAATAGTGTGGATGGTCTATGCAAATTGCTTATGAGTTGGGCAGGCTTAGAAGAAACTGACAATGTCGCCTAGGCTTGAAATCTACTTTTCGATAACGTTCGTTTATCAATTTTAATTTTTATTTTTTTTAAGAAAAAAATTGGCGAGCTATTCATGATAACCTTTTATGCTGTTTACCAAAAATCTTTGTGTTTATTCGACATAATTTTTATTTGACCTATCTATCCAAAGGTCTAATCATCTGATTATTAAATTCGAACACTGCTGAACAGTTTATATAATAAAGTAATCTTTAGATGAGTACTTAATTTTGATGGCCCCATATTCTGCCTCCAACTCTGTATATATGAATTCACATACCGTGTTACTAATTGTTTTTCTCGGGTGTGTACATTGAATATATTAGTGTCGCCTCCCGTCGTCGCTCGGGAGACGCTCGTTTAGTTTAGTTTAAACTTACACGGCCCGCTTCTGAATCTGTTCCATATGGAGATGCGTGTTTAAACGTCCTGTTAATGCTGCGAAAGTTAGGCTTTGAATTGGTTTTCTTGAGGTTAGAAGATAAAGGTATTTTGTTCCGTTTACACCGCCAATGTAAGCTAAGAAAGTGGGTAGGTACAATTTGTTCAAGTATTGCCAATTACATGATTAATTAGTATCGAAAATATTTTTTTAATATTACTTGACTACTTTTTGTACTGGAACTATCCCTTAGTTGACGGTAGCTTCATATATGTTTTCTAGTTTTAGTGTTTGTATGTCTGTAAGTCTAAAGATTCCATGATACAAGGGAAACTTTAACGGTGGTGTTTCAGTTACCCCGGGGCAGATATTATCTTTATCACGTTTGAATTTTAATTACAACTTTTAAATAAGTAGATTCCGTTCGCGTTAAATATAACATATTCTTTTGGTATATTCGTATCAATTGTGTTAATCGCCTTCGTGTTGGTAAAATACCATTTAAGCACAGAACAGTGACTTTAAAAAAAAAATTGCGATGATTCTACTTAGAGCGAGCGAGGTATGTTCTTTTCAGTCGTTGGCTATGTTAAAAATTAAATTAATTCTTCGTTACTTATCACCACAATTACTTTATCTTACTATCACGCAAGATATAAACAAAAAACTTCTACCAAAAGCCGATACAACATAGTTGGGTAAATAGGTAATTACCCAACGTTACAGCTATTACCAACTTTTCCTCATATGAAACTAGTCACACTAGCCCCTACACAACACATACGAACAGCCTACAGGCCTTGAGGTATACTAGCATAGTAAACTTGGCATACGTAGAAAGTCACTCTCGCTATCCTACCACTAGAGTTGAGAAATATTTCATTGTATGGTTTGAGTGATATGAGGGTGCTTATATCAGTTGGAATTTAGGGTCTTAAAAGACAGATAGACGTACAACCAAGTGATCTTATAACGGTAAATTTTTTACCCTTGAGGTACAAATGAAAAAAGACGAATGTTCGTTTTTTTAAATATTTATTTATGAAACTCGATCATCTATCTATATATATCTGTACATATTATAAAGAGGAAAGATTTGATCGTTTGTTTTTTTGTTTGCATTGAATAGGCTCCGAAACTACAGGACCGATTTGAAAAATTATTTCACCATTAGAAAGCTACATTATCCCCGATGGGCATAGGCTATATAATTTTCCAGAATTCCCACCGGAACGAAGTCCCGGACGAAATGCTAGTTTTTTATAAATCTATTATTTTTGTAATTTTCCTCCATCAAAAACTAAGAGCAGATATAGAGAGTAAAACTCTAATGTTTTCTAACTAATAATAATATGATTATGACACAAAAGATATACTTACACCACTCTACTTCATATCTTTGACCATTTCTTTCACAAGCTACCCTTCTCTAACCACAGTTTACATCTGATATGTGATCAAATGATACTGGAAAGTGCTACTGGCTTTAATTATGTGTAAACACGGTGTTATGTGGCAACTTAATACAAGTGTTGGAGATTCGTGTTAGAAGTTTTTAACTGGTTCGGGTTGCATTGAAAACTTTGCACTAGATAGCTGGATAGCGTTTTCGCTCTTATTTTCACATTTGCTTTTTGTCCACGCCTTTCTCTGCGTGGAATTCTTTCTCAGTGACATTTTTGTTAATACGTTTTTTTTTGGCTTTTCATAAGGCTCTCTTAAAATCCTAATAAGTGATGACTTGTGGTTTATTTACAGTGAATTTTTTAAGAGATAAAGTCATTTATACTTCGTGTTGTCGCTTCTTGATGGAAATCCATTTATTACCAATGAAATACATGATTTTTACACTAACTAAGATACTCCTGAATATGATGTCATCGGAACCAGTCTCAATAAAAATATAAAATAAACAAGCGGAATTATGTATTTCACTGGTAATAGAGATAAAGTCTGGTCGAATAGGTTCCCGTGTTCATATTCCTGTTCGTGTTCCGGTGTGCGTCAATGTTTACTAGGTCAAGTCAAGTCGATCACTCATTTTTTTTATACTTACACTCTGAGAGGCATAGAAGGCGCAAGTAAACCTTTTGAAATCCAAATGTGTCACAAACATATCGCTTTGAATTTATATTCCATGTTCCATATCAAAACACTTTGCGTACAATCCTGTTAATAACCTCATTTGGTATTGCACATCATCAAAGCAAAGCCACCTCCTAATAGGCTCTCCTAATACCTCAGCTTCATACAACGCTGGCTTACAAAACATCCTCGCAGTGACGTTGGCACGGGTCAGCGCAAAAAGCGATGGGAAAATCAGCTTTCAAAAGGTGAACTCAAGTGTAAAGGGTTATCAGCCCTGCAATTATCAGCACCCCGATAGTACCCGCCCTTTGGCTTTAATTACTGTATCGAAATTTGGGAAGTTGGTTGATTTTGTATGCCCTTTGAATAATATAGGGTTAGGGACGAATACGAATACATTTGGGACAAATATTAGTAGCCCAAATATTGCCGCCTCAAATATTAAGTGGAACGCCAATTCATTTACATTTCATGTTCGTTTCGAAATTTAAATTGGTAAAATGTTTGATGCGAATAATTGAGTATGAGAACTGATAGGTTATATTTATTGTTAAAAGACAGAAATTATATTATGAGTATGAGAAGCTAGCCATAATTCACAAATAACATCATAACTATCAATTCGGAAAATATTTGCCTCCGTCCTTTTACTTATAATTCTTCTATCTTGGGCTCAAGAGCTCAAAATTAAAAACAATAATAGTCCATACAAATTTTCAGGCTTGGGTGAAACACATATTTATTTGGACATTCAGTATGCACTATGCATGCCTTATATGGATGGAGGAATGCAGGCCTTAGATACAACACTTAGGGCGGGTGTTTCAATATCACCCTATCTCTTTGTATTACAATTAAGCTAAGTTTCACATTTGAAGGGTTGAAGTTTATTTCAATCCGGATATTCCTCGCCTTAACTTATCCGAGATAAGTCACAATATTGCAACATAATGGACAGAAAACGCTATTTGACTTAGATTTTTATTGCCATTTGGTATTTTTAACAAATACTACATACTCAAAGGTATTTTTCTATGTCTATGCATTTGGTTCTACATCGACATCAAACACTGACTTGCATGACACTTCTATTGATAAAAATAAAGGAGAATGTGCATTTTGGTCTATTAATAATCAAAAACAAAAAAAGCTAGCGGCAGCGGTGGGTACTTGAGACTGCCGCTAACTTTTTTGTTTTTGATTATTTATTAGTCAAAATTAGACTCATAAACTTTTTATATGGCAGCGAACTCGAGTCATGGTTAGAAATATAAATAAACCGCGGTATATATTTCATAAGTGTGAACTCATTTTTTACGAAAACTATTGTTATTCACAATCAACATCATTAGTTTTTGTGATACAAGTGTATTTCAAAATTCATTTAAGTATAAAAGAAAATATTCTATATTTCCTAAACTAACCCGTGTATTCACTCAATTGTTTTTTTAATGGTTCTGCATATTAATGCGTTTCTAGAAATGCTTAGTCCTAAGACTACCGCTTGATGCATAAAACATAGACCAAGCTCCATAGATTTTTGCCCGTTCTCCTTTGCAAATGAAAAAGTTTTAAAATCAATTTCGCGATATTTCTGCTACAAAAATGAATGAATAGTGGTCTACTACAAACTCGGACCTAATTATTTGGTCTCAGACTACGAAGTCGCTATTCTATAAGCGAATTAATAAAACAGATTACACATGCCAATCTCAGATTGCAACTAAAGCTACGAAAATCCTCCGCTTAGATTAAGGCTAGTTAGGGTGGACTTTAGGTGCCACTTAATTTTAAATCTAAATTGAAATACACATAAGTCGTACCTACCTTCAAACCTGGATTAATTTGAGATAAGCTTCTATTGAAATACCGGCCCTTAGTATAGGTCTAGAAAAAAAAACAGTATTTGACAAACAATAGCTGACGTACTAATTAATTTAGACCTTTCTCTTTATTCAAACCACGAAAAAATCTGAAAAAATGACTTCAATTTCCGAGCATTATTGCGATACCTTTATTTATCTAAAATATTTAATAAAAGTTGAATACTTAGATGATGTCAGACTCCATAAAACTAGTCTAGTAAGTAGGTAGATGTAAATTGCTAATTCACAGACTAAGTAAATTAATATTTAAATTAATGCGACTCTAATCCGCCACAACCCGTTTTAATTCGCCATTGATAAACCTCACTTAAAAAACCATAAAATAAAGTACTTATAATGTCATGCTTTACAGAATTAAATGACTTTAAATAGTCCTGAGACATTACACGCAAAGCAAACATTAATCACCCAGTAGCCGCAAACGTCCACACTTGTGCACAGTGTGAAGTTTATTCAGCTTTACATAGTCACTGGGTCAAATGAGTTATTTATTAGAAAAGTTTTGAGGAAACTGACACCCGCTTAGCTGCCTCTAAAGTTTTCATTTTAGATTTGAGATAGGGTGAAGCTTGTGGGAGCACGGTCGCGGGACATAATTTTATAGTACTGTTCATAGTACTGTGTTAGTACTGTTCACGGTCGCGGGACATAATTTTATAGTACTGTTCATAGTTGACTGTACACTCCCGTTTTCATTCATAGGATGAGCTATTGTGTGTATGGGTGGATGGTGTTAGGTGAAGTCACTGTCGTTTACTTACTCTGTGAGCTTTCTCATTGATATGGCGTCACCTCAAGTTGTATACTCTTTTACTTCTTAAACGAAAACCACAGTCATCACCAATTCGTTCAAGAACCCTGCCTTGGTTGGTGACGCTACCATCGCCATATAGTGTCAAAAAATGGGTATTCTTATAATTTCCAACCTGAAATACAAAATTCTTTTAGGGATTTTGCAAGCTTTGCGAAACGACTTATGGCCACAGTCTGGTAGGATTTAAGACCGTTAATCTTGGTCATCTTGATCCTGATTAACCTCACCGTTGTTCTCTAGTTTGATCGAGAGTAACCCCATGTAAAAATAATCTATTTTTTCAAATGACCTTTGACGTTTACATGTAGAGGCTTTTCAATGCATTTTATTTTTTGTGGGGCAATATTCAGCAGGTATACAACCGCTTAGTGGGCTTTTGAATGTTCAGCACAAAAACTAAAATAGATAAAAACAACGCGATTCAACAAAATCCAGCGCCATTTTGCCGTGAATTGTTTTTGTTCTGTGTTCGGTTTTTGGTTAAAAAATAAAAGTAAAAACTGGACAGTTCGCTGGCCTGCAGACGGACGCACCATGCCAGATGCATTTACATGCTATCACTGTGTATTTGTTTTAAAGCAAACTATTAAATTTTCATATTTTTAACCACATAATAATATAACAGAACGTTTTGCGCAATTAGATAGATATAATTATTTCATTGCTCGCACGTAAACTATTACCTAACAAGACTTTATATATTTTAACCCGTTAAGTATATTTGAATCTAGGTATTGGTTTCAACGATGGATTCAAGGGGAGTATAAGAGTATTCTTCGATCCATCAATGGAGCCAATGGATCCAAGATAGACGGATGGATCTTAGAAACTTAAAAAAATACATAGATATACTGGTAGAGTACATAACTTTATTAAAAAAAACTAAATTTCGCGGTTCGAAAATTCCGTCTGACACCAAGGTTAGTCAAGTGCGTCACTTAACAATAAAGAGGAGGAATATAAAAACTTTCTTACAATATGTTCTTTACAATATAAAATACTGAAAGAAAGAGCTCTTGATGGAAAACAAGTGAACGAGCAGATGCTATTGAGCAAAACTTCACAATATGGCGGAACTTATGAGTTTTCTACAAAACGAAAAACTAATAAACCTCGAGATAGACGCATTCGACGTTATTTTCCACTTCTTTTATGCGCTTTTTATTTCTTCTAAACCAATCTTTATTTCACGTTTATTTTATGAAATTCTTTGAATTATGTTATAGGACATTTGTCAAGCGTTGGTGGCTTTATACAGGGCTTTAGCTATTTCTCTTTCACCTCTCAGGTGGTTAATCAGTCCATGAAACTGAATAACTTTCCCAAGGAACGTAGGTCAAAATACGAAAAAAAAATTTTGAGTTCCCATACAAACTTCATCAGCATATAGCGCATTTTGTATGGGAGATCATAATTTTTTTTTCGTATTTTGACCTATGTTCCTTGGGGAAGTTGTTCAGTTTCATGGACTGATTAACCACCCAAGAGGTAGAAAGAGAGATACCTAAAGCCCTGTATAGGTATGATTTGTAAGCTTTTCTTGGAGCATAGTGCACAAAAGCGTAGCCTTAGTATAGATGAAAAATTTTGGTGGCTTTTGCTAGTGGATCGGGCGACTACAGCCCTGGCGTTCATCTCGACCGCGGTTTAATGTCTTTTGATATTCATTCGTTTCAACTATTTTAACTGCGTCAAGAGCTATTTTATTTTATTGAATAAAAACTTGCTTTCCGCCCGGGACTTCGTTCCCGTGGGAATTTGAAAAATTATATAGTCTATGTTCATCGGGGATAATGTAGGATTGTAATTGTGAAAGAATTTTTCAAATCGGTCCAGTAGTTTCGGAGCCTATTCGATACAAACAAACAAACAATTAAATCTTTGCTCTTTATAATACGTATATAAAACTACAACACTATAAAACTGGGTGTTCTATCGCTTATTACCTTTTAATTAGTGTATTACTGTAAACAAATAAAGCGTAAAACTGCAGTTAAAATAACAGAAATAGTAAGTATTTCATATTCTTTATGGAACGTCTTTAAGAATGCATACGAATTATCAAATTTGCATTTGTTCGAAACAAGTTTGAGGTGATAACTACATCACGCCATTCCTTATTGTTTCTGAGAATTGTGAATCTTCACAATTAACCACTGATTTCTTAAAGAAAACTTCCTAGCTCAGGGGTTCCCAAACTGTGCGCCGCGGCGCCCTGGTGCACCGTAGTCAGTACAGAGAGCCGCCGTGAGGCGATTCTTTGTTCCATACTCCGATCCGAAACCTTAACTTAAGGATTGGCGGGTACATACAAAGCAAACATTCCAACGCTTTGAAAAGCTTATGGAGATCACAGAACTCAACCTATCACATTGACTAGGTAGCTGTTTTTTTATATTTGAGTATTCTAATGAATAAATAAAAAACTCAACTTCATATTTAAGATGTTTAAATTTTTAAATAGGGCGCCGAGACCGAATTCGGAAGTTATAAGTGCGCCGCGGACTGAAAAAGATTGGGAACCCCTGGCCTAGCTGGTTGACTTGATAAAGTACCTAATCAGGGATCGTTTGTAGTGGATGGAAAATTGGAAAACTACATTAGTTAGGTAAATAGACTACTAACTTGACTATACACCACATAACACACACGTAAAAAAGAAGAATGTAGTTATGAGCTAGTTACAGAAACGAGGTCGTGTTACAAATTAAAGCTTCTTCTTATCGTGTAGGTTTTAGTCAAGTATGTGGTGAATTGGCTAACCCTGGTGTCAGAGTTTTCAAACCACCAAATGGCCTTTGACTTGGTTTTAACGACTGTAGTCAATCGACAACAGCCTGGACCGACAATTTCACGTGCCCTCCGAAACACGGAAACGCTCGTGATAAATTACCACTTTTTGGTCACCCGTCAGATTTACTGCCTCTGTGTACGTTGCTTAACCTCACTGATCGGTTGAGATCAGCGAGCGCCACTGGGCTACGAGCGCTTCAAAATCTAAATATATAAAAGGAGAAACTGACTGACTGACTGACTGACTGACATATCAACGCACAGCCTAAACGGCTAAACGTAGGCACTTGAAATTTGGAAGGGACGTAGCTTAGGTACCGTAGAGGTGCATTAAGAAAGGAATTCTCGAAATTCCCACGGGAACGGGAATTAGCGGGAAAATCCTTTTGTATGAAAAATCTAAACCGCTTAAGTTAGACGCTTGAAATTTGGCATGCAGGTACCTTAGTAAACTTAAAGCTTAGTTGCAACAGGATATTGCAAAATACCCACGGGAACGGGAGTTAGCGGGAAAAAATCTTTTGTATGTAAAAATCTAAATCACGTAAGATAGATGTTTTCAATCTGTGTACTCTGTACAAAAAAAAATTGCACGCAAACGAAGTTGCGGGCTTCAGCTAGTGTATTATAATGGGTGACTTTAATTTTTTTTAATTTAAAATGAATTAGCCCACGAAACTGAACAACTTAAAAACAATTTTCGCCTCTCCATTTATGCGAGAATTTCATAAAGGTTCCATAGGAAAAGTTGTGTAGTTTCATGAGGAGAACAACCCCTTAAAGTCACCAAATACATCATTATACATGTACAGATAAATATCATAGCAAGAACTAAATTTATCTATTCGAAAGGGGATTCTTTATACTAAATGTTGTATACTACAACTGAATATTTACAAGGGTTTAGTTAACAGTTATTTTAATAGTCACTAAGGACAATATTAGGGACTATTTACCCGGGATTTTATGGGTTAACATGTAAAATTAAACAATGTTGTAGGTAATTTTACGTAGCCCCTAAACTGAGCTTAGGGACGATGGGATCACATAATTTATGTTCCTACGGGTCTTAAAACTTAAGCCCATTTATGAATTATTAATATTTTATCTGGGACGTGTCTTAAGAGTGACCTGACCGAACTTGGCTATTGAACGCTTTTACATTTTATTCATTCATATATAAACTTACGCCTATAATTCCTGTCGGGTTAGGCAGAGCGACACCACTTTTAAAGTATGCCTGAGAAGAGTTATAAGCTGTCACATTCTACGTTTTTTTACACTCCCAGTTCAGTGTGGAAGTCTATTATGTTATCATAAACGAATTTTCAAAATGAAAAAGTCAAATCAAATCGCCTTCGGATTTGTACTAAAAATTACAAAATAAGTCCACACATACTCGTATCTTACCTATTTACGTATAAGAGCAAGATTGGAAGGTTGAGGAAAGGTTGAGGAGAACTAAATAAAAGTTTACTTTTATTTTTATTGTTATTTAGTTGAAGTACATATTAGATACTGAAGTTTCTGAACTTATTTATTGTATCCCAAGTACTTTTGTATGAATTAATAGAGTGCTATAAGAGTTTTATTTGCCTACAGATATGTTATTTTGCTTACCACAGTAAGTTCCTGAGCGGTATAAATTATTACTCTTCTTATCCATAATGTATGTAACTATTCCTAAGACATTTTCATATTTATTGAAGTCAAGGAAAACTTATTTGTTTATGCTGATTTCTGCCAATTAATCCTTACCATCTAGACAGCAATCAAATCGATTAATACTAAGTATTAAGACTGTCGCGGTATTTAACCTATTTTTAAGCTTCTTGACCTGGTTTCTTGTTACAAATACCAAAAATTAATCACAATTAAACAGTTTTTTGTGGGGTGCATTTAAAGTAGTCGACTTGATTTGAATCACCCCTTGAAATAAAACATTTTACTTGTGGTATTAAAATGACTTTTTAAGTTAAAAGAAAGACTAGAAAACATTTCAAAGATGATTATTGAAATAATGTCTATAAATTAATTGGTTCCTGCCTTCCTTACCATGTTAATCAAGTATATAGCGAATTTGACGAACCCTGGTGTCAGAGTTTTCAAACAACTTAGTTTTTGACTGAACTCAATCGACAACAGCAGAGACCGCCAGCGTAACGTGTCACCCGAAGCACGGAAACGCTCGTTTTAAATTGCCACTTTGGTTAGGTCACCTATCAGGTCACCCATTTTATACATAAATTAATATTTAGGTACCTATGTTCCTCAAGAAAAGAAAGCCATTTCTTAGAGTTACGACAGCCAATACTAGAATACCGTTGTAGTTATTTCCCAAGTAACGTTTGTCAATAAATAAAAACATTGACGTTAAACGCCTTCTTACCCTCAAAATCCCCTTTCCTGACATTTAACAGCACTGTTTATACGCCTATCACTGTCAAAAAGTAAAAGAGTAAGCGTAAAAAGTAATTCTTCACGCAACAGCATTCCGCTTAAATTTTTATTCTTGAGTATAAAAATCTCGGAAAAGTATCCTAAATAAAATTCCGAGTTTCGAACTGTCATACAAATAAAAAAATCCACTCAATATTTACGGCTTTCTTAGACATAAAAATAGACCGATTTTACACCTCACAAGGACCCAGTCGATTTATGCGAGCGTAAAAGGGGGATCAATAACATTTTAACAGCTCGGGTGAAGAGAACTCGAAACTCCTCGAGCCTACTCTCGAGTTATTGTACAGTGAACGGCATATCATACCTTCTGTTCTACGTTCTATATGTCGGTGATAAGAGCGTTTTTGCAACGAATCCTTGGTAGTGGCTGTACAAGACGAAGTTTTTACCGAAATAACTTGAAAGTACGATTGGTGAAACGTTTTAACTCATTGGTATTGGGGCAGTTTCAATCTCACACTTATCCTTTACAAAAGACTCCCGAATCATTTTGCTTTAAAATGTACAGAAGGACTTATGAAATCATCATATCCGTGCACTCTGTGCGTTTGTAATAAGAACGGTTTTGCAATGAAAATTGGGTCGATGCCTGTATATGCCAACAATATTATTTCTTATAGTCCACGGGGAAAAACGTACTTGAACTGTTCTGTACGCATACTTGAGACAACGGAAACAGCTTCAGTCTAGAGTAATGGATTTAAGATTAAAACTGAGCTCTACCCTTAACCTTCTTTTTGAAAGCAGTTTTGTAGTAATAAAAAGAGTGTTAAATACATAACTGGAGTTCTCCTTACCACTAAAATCTTCCTCACTTCTTCTCGTTTGTGACTATGACAGATTAATGCGTATAAATGATCAGGTTTATTTTTGAAATTTGAACAAAAATATGAAACTATGTCCCGATTTACCTTCCTTACCTCCTTACGCTTCTAGTACCTTACGCTGACTGAACATACAAATACACTAACGCATGTAGAAAAACAATAAATTTAATTTTTCACCCCCGATTTTGATCGCTTAAAAGTTTTAAATGACTGAACTAATTTTGATTAAATATATATAGCTGGAGACATCTTTACGTTAGCTTCCAACAAAAAGAAATCGCATCGAAATTGGTTTATTCGTTTAGAAGCTACGATACCAACGACAGACATACAGATACACATCTCGAACTTGTAACTCCCCTCTTTTTTGATGGGAGTTAAAAATACCTAATTTATTCATGTTACAATACTTATTCAAAAAATATAAACGAATTACATTAATATTTTCGAATAACTTTAAACGAAATAACTAATTTTGTGTATTAGACATATAAAGAACACCTTCCTTTAGCATACACATTGTAAATTTGTAAACATTCAATAAATTTCATCTAATTAGCAATACAAGCAACAGAAATAGCCTGTTCGGCGCAAGCTTCCGGGTTACACCAGCTAGGGAATACAGAGCCTAGTCTACCACTTAGAGGCTGAATAATTTACCCAGTTGCTACTACTAAAGTCCTGAGCCAACTGTCCCTGAAGGCTGGTTGGAACAGAATTTTCAGATGGATCTATGTTGAGTGTTAACCAACCTATTAATAACTGAGTCTCTCCCGAATCTCTTTAAACTTCATGTGAATGGGCTTATTTTGTTTAAGCTTAAAATTATCGAATACATTTATTATTTGCTCCAGCGCTAGATTGTGGAAGAGTGGCAAGCAGCACTTTGTATGTTCTGTGAAATAAATATTTTTGGCTTTGTCAAAAAAAAAAGCTTGAGTGCTAAAATTGATTATCAGCGAAACAAAACTTACTCACCAATAATTTGACAGCCGGTTTGGTAGGTAGTGACGCTTTCTCTATTGATAAACGGGTCCTAGGTTCGATTCGCGCCGGGGTCAATTTTTGTGTAAAAAGCAGATGTCTCTTTTTATTTAAGTTCCAAGGGGGTACCTTTAATAATAATAATAATAAAGGTTTTATTTTCTCCACAAAGGTACAATTTTTACTTACAGCTACTTATTGCATACGGTTCACATAAACCTTTGTGAGAGCTGGAGTCTGTACTAGGTTTCAGACAAAAACCTGTGTTACAGATCACCAGGCTCCCAACCACCTCGGATAGATCTGGTGTATATACTTAAATATTGCATTTGTGTCAACTTGAAACAAGCGAAATCTTACTGTGTGCCTTGTAGCGTTTATTTTGCGTTAATTATTTATTTCAACTAAAATGAAGATGCAACCAGCAAATATAATAACTTAGATGATAAAATAAATTACATGAGTGAAACAAACTGAAATGGAATACAGAATACGTGACGCAAAGTTTTGTAATTTCCTAAAGCATAACAGAGTATCACCAAGTTGTGTTGCGGTAAACCTGTATGTACAGGCAGCTGCAGAGATATCTGACCACCCCTATAAAATAAGGATGAAATTATTTCACGAAATGTTTTAGTTATTTCAATTATATTTTTTATATTAATATAGTTTTGTCAACTAAACAATTAAGATTAATCATGATTATAAAATTTTATGTTTTGTCATAGATAAATTCATTTTTATCCGGTAGGGGTGGTCAGGTATCTCTGCAGCTGTCTGTGCATGCCTATGTATACAGGGCTTTAGGTAAATCTCTTTCAACCTCTCAGGTGGTTAATTAGTCCATGAAACTAAACAATTTCCCCAAGAAACATAGGTCTAAATACGAAAAAAAAGTTTGAGTTCCCATACAAACTTCATCAGCATATAGCGCATTTTGTATGGTGGGAGATCAAAAATTTTTTTTGTATTTTGACCTATGTTCCTTGGGGAAATTGTTTAGTTTCATGGACTGATTTAGCACCCGAGAGGTTGAAAGAGATTTACCTAAAGCCGTGTATAGGGTGCTTTACCCTGCGGAACATACGTTGAAATATGGAAGAAAAAATTTCAAAAATTAAAAAACAAAATTTTTTTAACAAATCATAGTCTTCTTGGGAAAAGGTGTTTATTTCATGGGGAAAATCTTTTTGTATTTTTTGCTATTTGGCTTAAAATATGGATAAATATCATGTGTCTGTAGATTAGAAATTAAATAACTTTGCTTTTTCACTCAACGCCAACATGAAATGTTTACATTAGAATTGATCTCAATAATAAAATACTTACTTGTAGATACATTTTCAGCCCTTATTTTAAATTTTAAGACACTTGAAAAAAAAAAACTTTTAAATCAAATCCAATTTATAGTGTTTGAACCAAATTACTAACCACCTGACTTGAGTTTTAAAATGCAGTGCAAAGAAAACCGCGGTGCCATCGAAAAAGGAGCTTGCCGACACGTGTAGAAATAATAAAAAAACGCTGAGTCGTCGGATCGATGTTATCAATGCAATGTGGGCACGTTTGGTGAAATTTTACCTAAAAGCACCTAAAGCATAGCACTGGGTCTCGTCGCTGAAACGTTCACCCGAATTACAGATATTATTTCCTAACTTATTTTTTGTCCTAGTTTTTTCAACTTGTATTTAAGATTTAAAAAATACTGCAGTGGAAAAAGTATATCATAATAGCGATGGCGAGCTTACAAAACCTAATTTAACATGTAACATATGTACTCAAGCAAGAAAAAATTAAATAAGATGTTTGTATTGCGTAATTATTAAGACTCAACTCCATTGGTGATTTAGGTATTGGTTCTTATTATTAGTGGAGACCCTTAAATACTTATTCTTGTTGTACTCGTAGTATATTATTATTATGGATGGTCTAAAACCAAAAAACTTAACAGGAAAATTGTTATGACCTTTTTCGGTTCCATCTTTAATTGTATTAACCTAAACATAATCAACACATGAAGTTAATAGTAACGTTTTTCTTTAATTTTTTAAACAAATATGCATAAGTAAGTAAATTTTCTTAAAAAAAAAATTGACAACTTAAAATTTGCTTTTATTTCCAAAATAAAAACTGTTTATTAAAGGTTCTTTATTTATTCACAGGCGTATCCATTACGGCATAACCGTTTTAGTCAATAGGTAGGTAGGGAGCTGACCCAGCAGTGGGATTACACAAACCGCTTTGGAAACATTTTTAGTAGATAATTTTAATAGATTTTTTACAAAAATCTGTAAAAAAACATATCGTAGGGCTATGCAGGGTACACCACACACATACACACCCCACCCCCACACACATACACACACACACACACACACCCACACACACACACACACATACATTGACAGACATACCGCATAAGCACCAATAATAATAACAAGTAATCTGTGCTCTAGCTTTCTCCCTCGATTATTTGTTTAACGCTTCTGTACTGAGTAAACATCTAATTTATGAGCATATTTTTTACGGCAACCAAGCTTCTGTTATCTTTTACGTACATTTAAGTTACATTAATAACTTATTACTTATCTTTATAAGCTGTTGGTTTTCTGGAAAAAAAAAGAACACGTTTTAATATGTTCAAAATTATTTTAATCCATGTTTGATGCTATGATACGTTGAAGTGAATACGGAGTCCATTAAAATATTTCGCTCGCTAATCTCGAGAGGCCCTCCGATTTTAAAAGGCCGCTGTAAAAGAATTTTAAATTTTTAAACGGATGTACCAAAACATACCTTTAAATATTTTTGCAAAAATCTTTAGTACTTCGACAATCGACTCTACTAATTTAAAAAAATGAAAATATGACAGTAAAAGCCCTATTGAACTGTGAGTATATTAGATACCTATATAAAGTTACCTAATAGTACCTTAGATAATTTTATATGTACCTAATCTGTTAGGTTGCAATTCGACACATTCACGGAAATTTTCAAGATTTATGATTTTGTTTTTATATATTTTAAGCTCTTCATCTCCTACGTAAGTGGTTAGCCAAATTTGTTTTTCGTGAAACCCTTGTTTCGTCAAAAACAACCTTGATCAAGCCTTTGTATCGCCAAATTAGACTTTCGCCAACAACACTTTATATAGGCAATTGCAAAATCGGTTAACAAAATACACTTCAAATTACTTTTTCATTTTTCTTGTCAACAAAATTCAATTATCTTCTTAAAATATTATAATTAAAAATGTCTTCTGAAAATAATAGGTCTTTACCTATGAAATTGCTAATTTTTTCTCAAGCTTTATTTTATTTATAATTTATTTGATTGAACCAGCTATTACTAAAATTGTTTTTTATTTAAAACCTTGGCCATATAACGGAGATATTGAGTCAAATTAATACATTTACTTTAGATTTATTTGCTGAAAAAGAAGCTCAAATATGGCTCGTTTCGTCCGTTGCCCGTTTCATTGCTTATTTTTGCTGTACCGTTATTACAGTTACAACTTTCAATTAAAGTAAGTATGATAAAAATTAACTTAATGTTGTCTAAACCTTCCCACAAAATTTTGCTAAATTTGGATTTCGCATTCCCGAGAAAAATCCAAAAACGTTAGTATTGAAAATTCGGTTTTCCAAAAATATTGTATGAAAAACGGCAATTTCATAGGTAAAGACCTATTATTTAGTGTAACTTCATTGTAAATACATTAATTTTTTATTCACTTATACTATATTTAGCCATTTTACAATAGTAATGTTCTGAATAAGTCTTGCGAAAGTATAGTGAAAACATAAGCTAGGTATATGTGCCAATTGTACGTAATATATTGCAGTCAGGGCGCTATCTATAGTAGGGTCTACCCTTTGCAACATATGAAACTGGAAACCGAGTGAAAGTGGCAATGGGACTGGATACGGGAATTGCTCTGTTAATTTTGTATGAACGACAAACGGCGGTTTTGTAACTGTTTTTGTTTAGCTGCTGGGTTTTGTTTTACTCCTGCTTTTTGATGAAGTGATATCAAATTCGAGCAGGTAGGGACCTTATTTTCAATTCAGTTGCATAACATAATACAGATGCTTCTAATATCTTCTTGTGTTTCGGCAATCCTCGATTTTCCGAATGTACACGAATTATTTATTAAATCTTAGATTTATCGAGTAATATCATTTCAATGCAGAACTACGTACTTTAGGTACTGTTTTTTTGTTATAATTTATAATATATATTACTTATTAGATTTATAGTACAGTTATTTAAATTTAGCATTACATATTTTACTGTTTTTTGCTTGCGGAGCACTGTAAAATCATTGATATGTGTAAGTAAATAAATGTGGATTCGTTTTCTCCTGTATTTCCTTCTGAGGCCGAAGTACGCAAAGTCATAGAACAGAAACACTTGAGAATTACCTACGTAATTGTCTGTCAGTCTTTATCGTTATGTCTGAATGCGATAAACTCAAAAACTGCTGAATTTTCATGCGGTTTATATCAATACATGGAGCGATTCAAGAGGAAAGTTTATGTGTATAATTCATTCCCGAAATTCCCGAAAAAAGTTCCAGGCGGGGAAGCTAGTCTATACTTATATTATAAAGAGGAAAGATTTGATTGTTTGTTTGCGTTGAATAGGTTCCGAAACTACTGGACCGATTTGAAAAATTCTTTCACCATTAGAAAGCTAGATTATACCCGATTTTTTTTATTGTACGATGGACAAAGGCTAATTAATTTTTCCGAATTCCCACGGGAACGAAGTCCCGGGCGGGATGCTGGTTTCTTATAAAGAACATAGTTTTATAACCTTTTACGATTCTTGTAAACGCACGGTGTCTAAAACATATTTTACTTCAGCAGGATATAAACGTACCAACTAAAAATATTTGCATGAATGGAGCCGTATTAAAAATAATGATTCCTACGCCTTCCTCGTTACCTAGCTGCTTCTTTATCTATGAAATGCTACTGAATACGACGATAATATTTATCTTTGAGGTTTTACATACAATTATTTTCATATGCGATTGTGCACTTTAACACCCAGTTGCAGAAACTTCCACTAAAATTAATGCTACTTCAAAAATCATTCTGTCATTTTCCATCTTGTTGACATACAACATTTGAAATTGTACGATTAACTTGGTCAAAAATACACGTTTCTAAATTTAAAAGGTAACTCTTATACAGTTAGGCTGGTTTCCAATTTTGAGGAATCGAAGTTCAGTTTTCTGTACTAATTGATTATCTAAGTGCAACTGTTATTTTCATTATTCCTCATTGTACAACACCAACAACATTTCTTCAATAAATAAATAATTATATTCTTTTTAAAGGTTATCATTTATTTATACTAATATTATAAAGAGGAAAGATTTGTACATTTGTATTTTTGTATGTAACGCCTCCGAAACTACTGGACCGATTTGAAAAATTCTTTCACTATTAGGATGCTACATTATCCCTGAGTAACATAGGCTACATAATTTTCCCGAATTCCCACGGGAACGAAGTCCCGAGCGGGATGCTAGTCATTCATACAAATCCCTCGTAGATTTGTTATAAATCACTCGAGATTAAAGAGCGATACAGTGATCAATTATATGAGGTGGTGATATTCATAACTAGTCGCAAGATGGCAAGAAAGATACGAGGTAGTACAATTCTCGAACCGATCGCCAGATGGCATGAAAGATATGGGGTGGTGGGTGATATTATCAACCTTCACCAGACGGCAGGAAAGATGTGTGGTGTTAATATACTCTACCGGTCACTAAATAGTGTCCTGGAGCTACCTACTCTACCAGTCACTAAACGGTGACCGGTAGAGTAGGTAGCTCCAGGACACAAAGGAGCCCCAAAAAACAACTTAAAAGTCTCAGGGAACAACTTCGTTTTTGCTTCGTTTACATTGATGACCTATTATCATCCACATATATGACCGTAAATTTCAGTATATTTTTATTTTTGACCTAAACTACTGAAGCGATTTCGATAAAAATTTTATGGGACCAATCTGGAAGTAGATGCTTTCGAAATAAAAATAAATGTTGAAATCAGTCTACAAATGACGGAGTTTTGAGGTAATAAACATATAAAAAAAATCACCCGAATCAATTCAAGAACCTCCTCCTTTTTTTTGAAGTCGGTAAAATTGATTAAAAACGAAACAAATATAATTTTTAACATTAAAAACGTATGAGTCACCGACTTTAATCCCAACAACAGTTCGCACAAAGTAGATAACTAGTATATTTTGCAGACTATAATGCCTATTAGCAGATAACCACAAACGAAAATGTCACTAATTTATTTAGACGATGTTCTGGTTTGTAGTATTTTTTTTGTTTTTGTTGATTTTTTTAAAAGCGCTCAATCATTTTCGATAAAATTAATATAGAACCACCTCTGGAGTACACTCTTTCGAACAAAAAAATAATTTTGAAAATCGGTCCATAATTGGCGGAGAAATCGGTGAACATACATTAAAAAAAAGTACATGTAGTCGAACATCCTTTTTTGAAGTCGGTAAAAACTTAAAATTGTATCTAAATTCAATACAAAGAGGTCACGTAACCACAAAGGCGTAAAACAGTTCCAAATAAAACGACTGGACATTTGATCTCTTCGAAGTAACCTTTTAGGCAACTTCCAGACGGTTACGGAGTTTCCTAACAAAAACAAACGATAACGTTCTTTCTATAGAACAAGAAACTCGTTTTGTTGGTAAATAGGGATAGTTTGGACTTGCCTGTAATGAACAATAGTAGGTAGTTACGTTTAGATTGGACTAACGCTATAATTGTTCATTAATCGAGTTTCTCCATTTACTAGGTGACTAAATTTGTGAAAATTAAATGTGTGAATGAGCCCACGAAACTGAACAACTTTCTCCAAGGAACGTTAGTTGAAATATTAAAAAAAACAATGGTTTGCACTCCGGGAGTGCCGGCAGAAGTTAAAACTTGAACATTAACGTTGTGCAATGTGCATTAATATGGAAATAAAAAAAAATACACAAAAAGAGTCCGTTATTATCTGAGGATTCGAACCCTCGACCTGTTGCTTACAATCTGGCAACTTTTCCACTCGACCAAACTGTCTACTTTCAATTCAGTAAAATAGTCTATCGGTATTTGCGCACTATACAGGGTGTAAAAGACAGCTTAGCAAATACTTAAATGGTGGCATCTACCCGTAACTATCATCAGCTATTAATAATTATTTTTTCCCGGAAATATCATGTTATGGAGTTTTCATTATTTACCTACTTTGGCGCTACGCAACGTATCGCGGAACCGCGACCCGCGCGCGATCCCCCCGCGCCGCGTTGCTATCGGAGTGCGATGTACATTTCTGGTTTTCGTGTTTTACGTTGTTATGATTGTTTTTATTGCAAAATGGAGTGTATTCGATTAAATAATAGAAAAAGTAAGTAGAAAATATGAAAAAACATGAAAAAAAATGAATTTTTTTTGAGAAAAATTCCACTGGAAAATCATTCAGAATGATTGTTTGAGTCCAGGCTCAACTCCAGAGTTATTCAGATATTAAGTCAATTAAAATTAAAAGTAAGAAAATTTATATGATTGACTTAAAAAGAGCGACCCTCGGAGTTTCTTGCCTATTCTTCTCCTGAGGAAGACTGCACCTTTGCGAATAGGCGCAAAGTCAAAAGTGCTAATGTAATTCATAATATTGACGTGTTCAAGTATCATTTTATATGTTCAATGAAATAAACACTTTTGACTTTTGACTTTTGACAGGGTTTCAGTTTTTGCTAAGCTGTCTTTTACACCCTTTATGCGAATAATCGTTGACATGTGTCACAGAGATAATTTTACCATAGGGCTGCAATGACTAAAAATACTACATACTCAAAATAGGGCTGCCATACGTCCTGGTTTCCATCTATACTTCAAAGTACACAACGCTGCTAAAGAAGTTTTCACTTCAAAGAAGTTTTTCGATCACGGTCACGTGACATCTGACGATCTGACGCGAGTTCATCGCGAGTTTAACATTTTTTCCCCATACTAAAAGTGCTTAACGCCGCTAAAGGAAGTTTTCACTTCAAAAATAATTTTTGGCCTCTCCATACAACTTATGTAATCAGTATTATTTGCCTTTGTATGGGAAGTTGAATATTTTTGACATTGGAAATGTCTTTTCGTTCGCTCCAGTATAGGCTCCCATTTCACGAAAAAGTGCGATCCCCATCTTGGATAGTTGTGAAGATATGATATTTTTAAAAAGAGCTACAAAGTACAAAAAGAATTATTCAAAAAAGTCAAAAACGAAAAAAGTTATGGCCGAAATAGTGAAAAAAAATTCAATTTCTTCAGAATTTTTGATACTGGCGCTCGATATTTTGGAAACGAAGAATGATATCAAAAATTTGAGAAAAACTCCTCTGAACAATTTAGTCAGCTACAATTTGAGCTTAAAACAAAGACGGTTAAGGATTTACCCTGTAGCCTATCCTTTTTGAAAATAGTCAGAACGATATTTTTTCGAATTCGTGAAAGACACGAAATCTGTGAAATTTTAAAAAAAAATCATATAGGTTCCTGGAGAAAATTGTTTGGTTTTATGGGGAGAATTAGGTACAACCCAAGTCTAAGTACGTCTCTAATATTCTCATCTCACCAAAAATTTGGAGAGATTAACAGGAGTCAAATACAACATTAAATGCAGACCCAAAGCTATCACTCCAATTGTCCTTTTGTATCATAATCATAATTTCATAGCGACTCTAACCTCAGTAGAAATACCTATATTAACGACTAGCATTCCGCCCGGAACTTCGTTCCCGTGGGAATTCAGGAAAATCATTTACCCTATGTTCATCACGGATAATGTAGAATTCTAATGGTGAAAGAATTTTTCAAATAGGTCAAGTAGTTTCGGAGCCTATTCAATGCAAACAAACAAACAAACAATCAAATACGCTAATTACCTTCTTAATATTAATGCTCATTACATATTAATTTTATCTACATTTAGTTAATAAGACAAAGCGTACACCCGTAACATAACATTAATGTAGGAATTAATCTACTTTCAAAAAATAAATAAAATATAAATATATTTATTACTCTAAAAGTTAAAAATAATAAAATTAATAATATTAAAGCATTAAATAAAAAAAACTCAATATAAAACTTTCTTTTATACAAACTCTCTCAAACTATCACATCTTTCCTCTTTATAATATTATGAGTATAGATAAAGATACAGTTTACAATTTACAGATATTGTGATTGTGCTAAAACTGATGAGAAAAGTAAAATAAAATTTCTTAACACTGTACATTGACACGAATTCTTAGTTCTACAGTAAAGTTGCATTATTAATTTATTCTCAAGAAATCTAATACAGTGGATACTATGAGCCAGAGAGCTAACTAGGTCGAAGGCCAGTCATATCGAATATTAAGTGGACACATGAGAACTGGAGTCTCAGTTACCAGGGTTGTGTAAGAAATATTACCTATAAATCGTGTTACTGAAGCATCGATTGATTTCTCTGGGAGTGAAGTTAGTTGGCGTACCCTGAAGCAATCCAAGGTCCACAATAATTTGGAATAATTAAAAGGAATTGCAATTTAAGAAAATATGCAATTGTTTAAGAAAAATAGTTTAAGATAAAACTAGTACCAAACGTAAACCAAACCAAACAACCAAACATAAACTGGATATACTAGATAGTAGTCTCCACGAAGTTACAAAATCTTTTATGGGGAAATGGTATACGATTCTACAATAAGATTGCCACATGTACTCAAAACATACCTTTAAGTAAATTTAAATAATTAAAAAACACTTTCTAAAAAGGGCTAGTAAGGTTCTCTGATTTATCGGTTAGACAAGAATCTATGGGAATAAACTGATCAGTCAGTAAGAAATAGAAAATAAATAAATTTGTATTTATTTTTGCAAAGAGCACTCTTTAGAGTTTCTTGCCTGTTCGTCTCGGCGGAAGATTGCACCTTTGAAAACAGGCATATAATTTAAAAAATATATATTTAACGTTTTACATGACTTTAATGTGACGTTGACTTTGATTTAGCTGCTAGTTCATTAAGTTTTTGAGGGAAATCTATGTCCAGTCCAGCATTAGATGTCTTGCGACTGTCAAGGCGATTATAATGATTTGAAACCACATGCTTTTAAACCTACTGTAATGTAAGCGTCGTGTCTCCTGTTAAGGCCTAGGGGATCCGCTGTGTTAAAACTTTCTCAAATAACTAGAGTAGGTTTCAAATAACAGATAAAAACGCTACATTCTGGTCGTGTAATAAGTCTAGCAATTCGTGTAAGATTCTGTCAATGCTATAGAAAGTGGGGTCGACGCGTGCGCCATTTGTTTGTTGCACAAAATATCACAAGTCGTGACTGTCACTGAAATTGCTTAACCGCAATTGGATATTGCTACTAAAATGCTGCTCTAATGACATAAGGTTACCCTAAGTGTACTTTATACAAAAAAGCAGTGCCTACTGTGTTGCCACTCTCTTTGTATCTTTCTCTACGTTTATCGTGTACAGTAAAAAGTAAATAAAAAAAATAAAAAAATGAAATTAAAAAGCCTTGAACCTATTTAATTAGTAAAAATGTCTAAGAAGTCGTATTATGTCTGCCCTTATTTGGTAAACACAGCTGTTATTAAAATATCTAGATAACCTATATTATACGTTTCACAAAATATTTGGTATGGTCTTAAAAATACATATAATTTATTTCTTAAACACGTCTATGATAAGTACAAGTTACAAAGAAAGTACTGTATTGTATATATTCTATCTTGCGGTGGAAATAATGCGTTTGAAATCATAGAACTACTAAGAATTAGTAATCAAAGTTAAACCCTATTCTGTTCTGATACCTAATTAACTACTCAAGTCTATGTAAGGCAGGTAAATAGTTAACTAATAAACTTAAATAGCATCTTAAATCACCGTTCACCAAAATCGGATATTTAAATTGGGTTATCCATGTAAGCCTATTGTTCGACTAAATTGAAAACCACGCAATACCTCTCTAAGACGATAGTATTAACTCTGAACAATGCTTCTTGTTAGCGTTAACTAGGGTGGGACGGCGCTGTAGGGTTGTGTCAACTCAATGGATTTTTCTTTTAGTTTTAGAATGACTTTAAATGAAAAAATTAAAATCTTACGAAACATTAACACCGAGTATGTTAATATAATTTTAAACAGCTTTTAATAAGGAGAAAAAAATTTGGAAACGTAATCATTATGTCAAACAAAATATGAATTTTTAATGAACGAAACAAAGAAAATGATTCAAGTTGAATTGTTTTGTAAAGAAACCGAGTAAAAAAATAACAATATAACGCTTATCTTAACCTTTTTCTCCTTTAGAAACTTTAGATTTCTGCTATTTTCCCACAATAAGTATTAAAATGTATCATTTAAAGTTCTTGATATTATTTTCCAGTTCATCCATAATCATGGCGCTTGTAACAGTGATGAAATATCGGATACTCATTTATAAAAAAACCGTTTTAATTATGTTCAAAACTAGTATTACAGTATTGTAAGCTAAGCTTTGGAATTACCATTAACAAATAAAGTTCTGTCGTATTTTGATTCCCTATCGCTGAACTAACAGCAACCAAGAAGAAACAACTTTAATAATTTAAAAAAATCATTGTATCTGAAGGTCCCAAACACATGAACGGAATTTTTTTTTGTATACAATAGTATACTATACTAACAATCAAATTAATTTCCATCCTACAATCAGTAGTATAATATGAGTTTTCTATTTGTTACTAACCCTACAGTTGAATGGTCTTAGAGAGTCCTTGTATTATTATCTCACTCGCATGTCACACGTTGAATAATGGCAGAATGGACGTCATTTTAATGGTAAACGAAGATGGGCTGTTCAATTTTGACCTCTCTTATCAAAGACCATTCAATAGCGGTACCAACCAGAAACAGAACTACCTACATTTGATAATAAAATGTTTGAAATAGATACTTTGTTGAAGAAAATTCTGTTTTGATAAATCTTGTGCTTGCACTTTGCACACCAAAACATTTACAGCGGCAAATTACAAAAAAAAACAGTTAATAAAAAAAAGTAAGTTAGGAAACGTATTGTGTGAAATTATAATTTTTGCATTATAATTCAAAAGAAAATAAGTTTGTTGGTATAATACACGTAAAAAAAATATCTGTAAATACATCAATATTGAGTGACTTTAAATTAGAGGAAATTAAGAGTGCGGTTCAGCCCACGAAACTGATCAACTTTACCAAGAAACTTATGTCGAAATATGAAAAAAAAAGATTTCGCCTCTTCATACAACTTGAGTGATCAGCTGATTACCTTGTATGAGAAGTTTAAGATTTTTTTGAGAATTTCGTATTGTTTTCGTGGGAAAAATAGTACAGTTTTAATGGGAAAATCACATCCTAAACTTTCGCTAACCATTTCAAAGCCATTATACTAAAGTCAAAGCGTTTACCTAGCTCTATGACAGTACTTGCTGCTGCTATTTGTAAGCATTTCCATACTGCCCATGCCCGATTGACCTTTTAAAGGCAGTAGATACTTGACTAGGCAGACACCGCAGCAGAAGATGCGTGTTAATAGGTAACCATACCTTACACCAAAACCGAGCACACATAATGAAATT
Source organism: Aproaerema taeniolella (assembly GCA_949987775.1). Taxonomy (NCBI): domain Eukaryota; kingdom Metazoa; phylum Arthropoda; class Insecta; order Lepidoptera; family Gelechiidae; genus Aproaerema; species Aproaerema taeniolella. The sequence goes on along the minus strand of OX465258.1, from coordinate 7,706,938 downwards.
ACTCGGCCTTGTCTGTCATCCGGGCATCGGACAAAGCCTGCATCGGTCGTCGGGGGTTTGTAATTAGAATCCGGACCGGACCAATCCGAACCGATCCAGTTCGGATGTTGTTTGGTTACCTGACATCATACTCTATTATCAGCCAGCACTATTTCAGTATTTAGAAGCAAGGAACTAGGATTTTTGTGATTAGAATTATTCGCAAGAAATCGAAGGTTATTTTAGGTTATCATTTCTGAGTCCAATAATGATTAAATTCCAGCAGATACATATCAAAATTAGCCAATAATTAATTATATCATTCTAAATTATAAAACACAACAGCTTGTAATAAACAAATGTATGGTATGTTTGGATAGATATTTTCACTGTTTTGCACTAAAAATGCTAAATAGTCTTGTTAAAATGTATAGTGATATAGTTAATATACTTTCTTGATTTCATCAGCCCTTGATGCCTTTGTTTCAAAATGCCTTTCATACCTTTGACAGAAATAGCTTTGGAAACTGAGAAACAAAATAAAGTAATCTTTTCCAAGACTTTTTAATAAACAATACTACCTATACAACTGAAACTATTTAAACAGTCTTCTATTTCTTTGAAATCTGAGAAATGGAAGAAGTTATAGCAATTATGATATTTACAAAGAACATTTTAAGTTTCAACTTGAAATTAATTTTCTCGCGGTTCACAATTCAAGAAAAGTAGAGTTTCTTTCAAATACCAAGTGGTTTTCATTTATATTAAAATTGTTTAGAAGTTCAATATTTATTCAAAGTAGTATTCGAGTAGAATTTTATAATAAAACTCATAAATCGCACTAGGTATTTAATTTAAACTTAACTAATCGTCTAGACTAAAAATTATCACATGTCACGCCCTTTGACCTATGGGGAAGGCAGAGCTTCAAAAACGCATAAGACTTTGACGCAACAGTTGACAATATTTCTTTATCCATCCATACACTCACGCCTATAATCCCTGAGCATCATTTGGTTCACAATTTCAGATGTTGACACGTCTGACACACATTCTGAGAGCAATTTAATGACAATTACATTTACTGATAAAAATTTTTTTGTTACAGATATATGAGACACCAGAAAGCACGCGATCAAAGAAATGGTCATCAAAATTGAGGCTAAACACATCGGGAAGCGCGAAATCATCAGAAAAGTCTCCTGAAAGTCCGTACATGTACGGAACTATTAGCGCACCAGGAGGATCTGCTTTATCTAAATCAATGAAGTATGCAGAGACCTGGCTTTATGGGTCCGTCAGAACCCAAACTCCACCTGTCAGATCCAGCATCTTCTCAGCCTACCCCGAAATGACGGGGCCGGTATTAATAAGCACTCCTCAAAAACCAACACCCCATAATTACGCTGTTATTCTATGTTCCTGCCCTGAGTACCTGAATGGTACGAAGAAAACCAGCTCTACCAAAGTCAGTATATGTAAGAAATGCAAAGGATCTCGTTTGCCATTGACAATTGCGGAAAGTCCACGGTTGCTGGTTGGAGGTACAGTAAGAGGACCACAAGTGAGTCGCGAGACTGGTCTACTGAAAGGCGGGACAGTGAGAGTTCAGGGTTCTAAGTCAAGACCAACAATACTAAAAAATAACGGTGAAGCTGATCCATATGACTTAATGCGAAGGAGTAGATTAGCTCCACCTCATGAAACTCGTATTGGTAGCCAATTCTCAACTTCAAGATCAAGAGCTAAAAGTATTAGCCCATGCAGAATAAAATCTAAAAGACCAAGTCCAGAAACGCTCCGAAAAAGCAGAAGCAAATCTGTAACACGTGTGAATGAAATTTGGGTAGAAGAGGATAACACTCTTCAAGAACCAAAAAAGTCGATTTTGTCCTGCGATATAAACCCGTATGATCTTGTGAAGTCAAGTGGTAGTTCAAAGTCACTGTTAGAAATCGAGTTCGATGACAATTTTGGTGATGTTTTCCATGAGTCGTTAAAAAACGGTAGTTTTAAACCATTGAATAAATCGAGATCAGACTCTAACGTCAAAGCTATTAGTGGTCAAAGAATTAAGATATCTGAGGATTCAGCATCGCGAGATGATTATGACCCTATAAATTTTGATCTCAAAACTCATGAACTCAAAACTCCTGAGGCCTCTCCTACTTTATCATTGCCAAATATTAAACATGAAAATAGAAAACCCCTGTCGTTAAGTAAAAACACTAGTAAAAAAATATTGAGTATTCCATCTCCGTCTCGTACAAAACAGAAAAGCGTTTCACCTAAGCGACCACCAAGAAAGTTAAGAAATACGAAGACTGACGAGGACAGTGAAAGTGATAATCAGCGATTTACAGAGAGATCATTTACTAGAAAAACTTACAATGATACACTCCGAAATCAAAAATATAAGAATCAAAACACAGATACAATAAAATCTATTTTGAAGAAACCTAGAAATTATGATTTTAATGACTTATCTACAAAAGTTGATACATCAGACGATTCATTTGATAACAGGCGGAACTCGTCTCAGTTTTATATTCCAAAGCCAAAAGATAAAGGTCTTTACAGTTCTCAAAATATCAACATTAGGAAACGAGTTCAGTTTTTGGTAGAAAAGGAAGAAACTAGAGTAATTTGTTCAGCAGAATTCAATTTTGAGCAAGCTACCACTGACATTAGAGAAAGCAATGTTGATATCGAAGAAGATGTATCAGCTGAAGGCGATGTTGTCAGTCAAAGCTTGGATTACCAGATAAATAATTCCGATACAAGAAGTAGCTTTGACTCAAATGAAACAAGTAATATAGAAATCAAAGAATTAATAAATCAAGAAGTGCGCAGTAATCAACAAGAGACGATTGAATACCTGAATAGTTGCGAAACGGTTGTAGAAGAAACTCAATTAATTTCTGTACAGAATTGTCTTGAAAATAACAGTGAAAACTTGGCTAGTAAGGAAGGTAAAGTATCAATATTTGAATAAGATTTTTTGGTTTTGATAACGTTTGTACTTAATGTTAATTTTTTGTTTCAGATAACGATATCCCAAAGATACCAGTTTTGCGACGATCTGAATCTGAAAGACTTGCAACAACTCTATCGATCTCTCCACCAAAGTTTTTAGACACTATGGCTTTACGTTCAAAAACGAAACATGGACACACAAATCAAATATTTGTCACTATTCATGAGTCAGAAACTACAGAAAATAATCATCCTCATCAAGATTCTGAAAACAATTTATCAAAGGAAACTGTTGCACAGCCACCAGATTTACCAAATTCTGCATATTATAGTCAAGACATGGAATCTGGCAATTTTAGTGACAGTAGTGACATAACCAAACAAGTTCTAAGCCACCTTCGTCGAGGACTCTCGGAATCACCAGAACCGCCACCTAGACTGAAATCAAAAGACCGACTAAGATCAAAAAAGCATAACAATTATATGAAAACTCGCTTCATCAGAAACAACTCAACGAGTTCTACCAGTGATGAATGGTCAGATGCCAATGATTATGAACAAAAAACTGTACTTAGAGTTAAGCAGTTTGATTCTGAAGATTCTGACCAATCCAAAACGGTTTCTCCAAGTGTCATGAACTTTGCTGAAAATGAGCCCAGGAAAACGTCTATCCAAATAAACGGTAATGAATGCTATTCTACGATGAATGTAAGTAGCGATACGCCTATTTATTTATCTTCCGTTGTTGTTAACGAAGACTTCGGAAACACTTGCAATACATATCAAACCGGAACAACAGTCACAATTAGCGTTGGGACTCCTGAAAAAGAGTTGAAAAAATCCAAAAGCCAGATTTATATCGGTGCAGTTCTTTCTAATGAACATGATAAACAACAAGATGCAAATACGTATGAAGAATATTACGCTGAAAATAATAGAAATAATTCTCACAATATAAATACAACGGAAGCAACAAAAGACATGTCTTTGATTTTAAGGGATCCAGTAGAAGCTGTAAAACGAAATTTGATTCCACATGTGTGCGGTAAGAAAGATGATAATGAAAAGCACTGTAACAGTGATAATCAAGAACTTGTAAATGGTAGTCAAGAAAATGGAGACTTTGTGACAAAGTTATTTGATGATCCTTTCTTTGGTCACCTTGCAGAAGGACTAGATTCAGATTTGGTGAAAAAACTAATAGAAAACTCTTTAATTAAACTCCAAGAAACTAAGAACCAAGAGGGAACAGAAAGCAGCAAAGTAACAATAGAAAAACTAATAGAGAGCTCACTCAAGAACATGAAAGAGGAAGTAACTAAAAATGAAAATTCAAAGGAAGAAAAATCAATGACGCCAGAAAATAAGAACAATGAAGAAGCAAAATTACAAAAAGAAAATGACTTTGATTACCACAGTAACGACAATAACGGCTGCTCTGCTCCCTATGAAAGTATGGAGTACGAGAGCGGTAATATGGGGGTTTTCTCAGATCTTGAACCAATGTCAGATTGTTACAACGCATCGGCCAGTGAACTATCCACTGAAGATGATACAAACTCGACAAGATCGAAGTTTTATCAAATGCTAGTAGATGCTGCATTATGTGACATTGAAATAGCAAACAACACCGACGATGATCACCATTATGAATCTATTCGTTTGAATAGTGACCCAATTTATGAAGAAATTGGAGACATGCCACCTCCTTTGCCTGTCAATCCTCCACCAAATTCTTTGATGCTATTAGATGACGATAAACGTAATGGTTCTCGTTCTATATTTGAAGGTGCATCGAAGTACGATATTCTTTCGTACTTGGTTGATGCGAAAGAAAGAGGCATTGACGATGAAGAAACCTACATTACAAGTTATGTGTCTGAAAACGGTACTACTCTTATTGAAGAGACTAAAGATAAGCTCATCAGTACTGAAATGATTAATAAGCACCTAAGCAGTAATACCAGTCAACTATCTCACACCTCTGATTCAAGTGAAGACAATTCCTTAACCATCAACCATGATAGCTTAGAAAAAACAGTGATTTGTAAGAAAACGTCTGCTGAAATTGAAAGAAATGATTCAGGTGTTGGGTCTGAAACAAGTAAATCTTCAAGAAGTAGACTGCAAGGTAAAACTTCGCCATGCAACACCATAAATGACAAGGATACGCCAATACATCTTTGCGAAGACTGCGATACCGCAGTAGAGACACAAGTCACTGAACAAGGTAAATATGTTAAAGGTATTTATTTGTGGCCTTATACATCTACTTTTTATTTTATCCTTAGTACTATACTATGAAAATTTTTTTCAGGGTCATTATATGCTCCCTTGGTATGTAGAAAATGTGCCAAAAAGAGAGCAGAGAGAAAAGAAATAATAACGGAAATTGTAGAAACGGAAGAAAAATATGGTCGCGACTTGCAAATTATTTTAGAAGAATTCTACAAGCCCATGTTGGTGGCTGGACTTTTAAATCAAGAACAACTTAGTGCGATATTTTTAAATGTCGAGGAACTAATTGAAAACAATCAGGTGTTGTCGGAAAAGTTACGGGATGCCTTAGAAATCGCCGTTGATCAGGGTGATGAGGTAATTTTAAGAACATCTGCCCATAATTATTGTACGATTTAAAACGTTCACATTATAATGTTAATCTGCAAAATTGTGTCCTATTTTCGTTACAGGATTTGCTAACAGTAAACGTTGGTAAAATACTCCTGGAGTGTGCAGGAATGCTTGCTGCTTTCCAATCATACTGCGTGAAGCAAGCAGGCGCTGCCTTACTACTGGCAGGTCTCGAGAAGGAGAAGGAACTCCTGAGGATATTCTTGCGCGTCTCGCAGATGGAAAACGCGGTCCTGAGACGAATGAACCTTAACTCTTTTCTCATGGTATGTTTGACATTCATCAGCTCACATTTAGCTATAACATAATATTGCTTCTAATCAGTACAAAAAATCAACTTCACCATATCAACCGCAAGAAGCCTACATTGATCGATCTTGTTCCACTTCCACCCGTTTCCAGTGGCTTTCTACAATCTTTCCTTTTTACATGATATTAAAGATCTTTGCTTTTACAAAATTGAATAAATTTCTTCAAATTAAAATGAAAAATTTTAGGTGCCAGTCCAACGCGTGACAAAATATCCCCTCCTTCTCTCACGGTTGCATCGAGCGACGGCAGCTTGTGCTACAGAGCGTGAAGACGTCAAAGCTGCTCAGCGATGTGTGGAGTCTAAGCTAGAGCAGATCAACACAGCAGCAGCGGCAGCCGCGGCAGCAGCCAGAGACGTGCCATTGTGGCGCCGTCTCGCGGCAGCTAGACGAACTGCCCACGATCTACACGTCGCTGACATCAGACTGAGGAAGATGGCTGTTGATGTTTTAGACTGGAATCATGATGATGCCAGGTATGATTGAGCTGACCGCTTTTTTACCCTACTACGTCAGAGGGTAATGTTTTTAACCCCCGATAAAAAGACGGGTGTTCATTTGATGTCTGTCTGTCACAGAATACGTAGTATTGTTGATTAAATTTTTAACGCAATTTCAGACTGAATTGCGTCCCAATAATTACGATTGCGTTACTTAAGTTTTAGTTAAACGCAGCCATTAAGGATAATAGAAGCCCGATTTAATTAAAAAATAAACTTTTAGCACTCGGGCAGACAATTCTAAATGTTTTTACAAATTGTAGCTTTAACACATTCCCTACCATTGGGTGGTGGATAGGACAAATGACGCCATTACTAAAACCATTGTGGGCCTCAGGTTTTCTGTTCTGGTGCAATTTCAAAGAGTTCTGCTTGAGTAGATTTTGTCAAAAAAATGTGGTGGATATTACACTAGTCTTTTTATTCTCTTTCCGACCTAGGGTCTTTTTTTGTTTTTCGACTCTTGTTCCTCCGCGTTTACTCTTGTAGTGTATTTGTAAGAGATAATGGGAGAGTTAATTATAAAATATAATAAAATATTATTTATAAAATAGAATAAAATATTCAATAGTCGGTCTTCTTTTTATTTGTTGAATTATCAATTATAGTTGATGACAAATGTTGCAATGGTTTATTTTAAGAAAATGACAAATGTATTTTAAGTTAGTTAGACAAGGAAGCAAGCTTAACTTATAGTATCCATTTAGCTTTAATTTTACATTTTTGCAACAGCGAAAAAAAATATCAGTCGCCAGTTTCTTTGACTTGCCCCATTTAACTGATAATCGTCCCTTTAGTGGCAGTTACGGCGGTAAGTACAATTCCCTCAGACTGTTTATTGCTGAAAAGCAACACAAATACCAGCAATTATCCTTACGTATACAAAAAGGCTAGCGTGAAGAGTCGTCTTAAGACATTTAAAGTGGCGTTGCTCGCAAAATATGGTACAAGGGTTGGATAAAATAGAATGAAACAAGTGTAAATTGCACGGTTTAGCAAATTTAAATTAAGCATAAAATCTAAACATTTTAATCTCTTGTATTTCTACTTTAAATGTTGAATTTTGTTGCAAGTTAACACACTGGTTTCGTAGGTTGCTAGAGTTTGAAACCAAAACTTAGGATTGTTTTTTTTTATAGTATAGATTAATTGGTCTATTTAATATAGAAATTATTGATATTCATGTTGTTTGAAGAAATAATAAACGGGTTTCAAAAATTTTGATTTGTATGTACCGATTGCTAATTTATTTATCAGCAAAATAAATGAATTTCAAATTTTGTGCAAACTGAGAAAAAGTAGTAGGTTATTAAACACATTGGGAATTTTCACAATATTGAAATGGTATGAATTAATGCGCGTTAATCAAATTACTGACACCATTCTCGATTTATATATTGATAAACTATTGAAAGTTAACTTGTACGGAAAATTTTCTTAAAGTACTTACTTACTTATTTCGCTGGCTGAACGACCCAAAGTGGATCTTGGCCTCCGACATTAAAGTGCGCCATTCCGTTTTGTCTTGTGCCAATTTTGACGAGTCGGGCACTTTCAACTCTATTAAGTAGGTCTTTGGCGACTTCATCTTTCCAGCCATATCTTGGACGACCCACCAGGCGGCGCCCGACGGTTGTCCAAGGTATGCCCTTTTAGCGGTGTGCTCCTCCACCATCCTCTCTACGTGACCGAGCCAGCGAAGTCCGATGATATTTGGCTCGGACACTAGCTCTTCTATCTCTCGGTTATACCTTCGCCTTACCTTCTCTGTTCTTTAAAATAGCCTGCTTGATACTTTTTACTATCTTCTTACAAAAATATTCGGGATTCGTAGTAGTGGACAGAAAGTAATAGTCATTATTTTTAAATAAAAGGAGAGACAACAGATAAATTTTAATAATTTAAATTCGTCGTACAATAATTGTCAGGGATGTTGAAATTAAATTTAAATTCGACACTCGACATTCATTTCCGACAAAATGATAAATTTGAATAATTCAACGCGTGAAAGCAACGCGTACAATATTCTGTGACAAGTAATAATGAAAATTAATTCGTCTCCCATAATGTTGGCTTTATTACGAATGTCTTTGACTTTGATCTTTTCACAGTAGAAAATGATACTTTCCTACGTAGTGACTATTAGCCCCTTCATTTTAGGCTGTTCTTAGTGTAAGACATTGTCTGATTTAATGGCTTCTTCATTGTATGATCTTAAGTCTATGTCACACACAGCATAATAAGTCTACGCTATGGGGATAAGTTTGCTGCTGTATAAGTATTGTCGAGGCTTTGATGTATCTAAACTTAACTAATTATTGCATTCATAATAGTTTCAAAATCAATTGTAAATTTTTTGGTCATCTAAAGGTTCTATGTGCATATTTTTTCTCGTACATTTAATATATCTCTATCATCTCTAGCAAACACGTATTTATTTAGTACTAAATGTTGTTCTTGTGACCTGTTTGCATAGATAAATTGTTTATGCCTTGGGTAGTTATAAGTAACCCTGTCATTAACGTTGTGCCAAAATCACTACATGAAACTATTATTTTCTTGAATGTTCCAAATTTCCCCTTTCTCCACAGATTCGCAATGGAAGGCAAGCTTCTGTTCACGCAGCCAAACGATAACAACTGGCGCAAGGGCCGCACTATCAAGCTCACGCCTATCAACGCCTTATTGGTAACTAATGGAAAGGTGAGTGTCGTTTTGAAAGACTCCTTCGTTTTCTTCTAACTAGTTGCAAGTACTTTATTCCGTTTTTTCATCGTTCTTGCTTTTCATGTCAACTTAATATGTTCTTGTATTTGCATCTTTCTCGTTAATGGATCGATTCTCAATTTTAATCAAAATAGTTTCCTGTCTTGCGTAGGATTAATTATATTTTATTTCGAAGGTCTAGCTAGACCGTTAATAAGTAATACCAATTACTTTGTTTACGGCACTCTAGATAATGTCTGAATTAAAATAATAAGACGCACATGGACTCATGTCCTTAACCCGTCGTGCGCTTGTTTACGCCGCGTGCGATTCAAATCTTGCACTTACGAGTGTGCAAGAATAGCGCAAAGGTTTAATGCTTAATAAATAACGGTTAGAAACTTAAATATCATTATAATTTTTGTGTGAATTTGATTGATTCCTTGCCAATATAATTTCCTTCCTGCCAAATCCTGAAGCATTGTCAAGCATCGTATATCAAAAGACGTCGAATAAGAAACGGGAAAAACACTAGAAAGAAGAAGTGAACATTTCCTTTTGAAGATTTAAATAAAGACGTTTCAAGCAGTTTAAATAGTAGATTGGAGTATCCCTACAAGTAGAGATTTCTTTCAACCAAACTCAAGCTTAATTAACTTAAAATGTTTGAAAAATTCTAATCAATAAAACTCATCTTTTTCCAGCCAACGACGACTCACAAGACGAACGAGATACGCGAGACTAGAGAGGCAAGAGATCGTGAAGCAAGAGAGAGGGAAGGAGAGGCACTATTTGCGCGTAGCGGAGTGAGAGAGGCAGCATTACTTCTTGTGAGAGAAAAGGCAGGAAGATACACACTGCAGAGGGAGCCACTGTTCCTGGATAGATGTGTCGTTGCAGCCGATCATGAACCCGAACACTTCTTCGAAGTTCACGAGATTACTACTAAGGATTCTTATATTTTTAAGGTATACATTTTTGATCGATCTTAATGATGGAAGTCTACCTAGATATATTTTCGTAGATATTCTGTTATATCACCAATTCCATATTTTGACCTATGTTCCGTGATGAAACTTCTTCAGTTTTGTGGGCTGATACGCATCCTTAATTTTCACTAACTAATTCATAGTCATTAGTCACCCAATATTTTGTCTGGTAACTATAAAGATGAAAAAAATGAATACTCTATTCACTCTTTTTAATGAGTAGAAATGTAACATTCTCAATAAATATCTGTATTTTTTAATTATTAATTATCATGAACTGAAATTAGTGGTTTTTCTCATTAAAATTACATTTATAATTTGAAAATATTATTTCAGGCGGAAGAAAACAGTCGCACGCGAACATGGTACCGGCAGTTGCAGTACCACGCTCAAGGCGCAGGCGCATGGCGCAAGAGACGGAACGCATTGGCGAATATCATGATCAACCCGATGCTAACAAGAAATTGATACTGTGTAAATGAAACTATGTAGATGATAATAATTCAGAAATCCATTGCCATTTTTATTGTTTTTAATTTAGAGTTGGTAGTGTACAGTGTTGCGTTTAATGCGTGTATGATATTGTACGATAGAAATATAACTTTTCGCCCCGCATTTTTCAGAATATTTAAATTACATAATATAAATTATTGGCATTTGGGTTGTGTCATTCTGAGTTTTTAGCACTATTGTTTATATTTCCTTAACCGTTTCGTAAAACGCAACACAAAATCACAGCATTTCTAAAATTGAAAAAGTAGATTCAGGATTTAAATAAATTGCAATGTAAACTTGTCAGAAATATATTTGTCTGTAAAATAACATGATGTAAATAATATAAAAAAAACATTTGCCACTAGTTTTATTGCTAGCTTTACACCAAAATATAGTTTTCTTAACATTTGAGTGCCCTATATGGTTAAAATTGTTAACAAATATAATTCATGTAGATTAAACTATAATAATTTTAAAAATGTCTATCAATTTTGTAAATAATTAATTTAATAGCTGTGATATCCCATCTGTAACTAAAAAATGATATAAAAATACCTAAAACTGCTTCTTTTTAATTGTAACTCTTTTGTTATAATTTTAATTAAGTTTTCTCACACTTTCCACAATTATAAAAAAAATCAATTAACTTCCTGACTAGTCTTAAGGGAAAATCTTGTAATTAAATATTTATAAGGAAAATAATATACATAATTGCATTGTATTTATTGTACGTAGTACTTAAGAATTTTAATATTGCTAAAATATAGATTGTAGAGTTAAACAAAATGTTTTCGCCTTTAAAAAATATTGTATTGTTATTATATTGTCTGTAGTAAAGAAGAAATAAATTAAATATTATTAAAATAAATATGGGTTGTTAATTCAAGCGCTATAGTGTAAGTTCAAATTGATGATGCTTTATTTAAAATAATTGGGTATATGACTGATATTTTTTTATTCTTGAAATTGAAGGTATTTTATTTTATGAATTGCATGATATAAACCGTTTTTTAATATTTTTAAAAATAAGAAAGATGTTAAGGTTTAAAAGTCTCAATTAGACAGAGAAGCAAATTCTGAATATTAACATCACAGTTGTAAGAAAGAGACAAACAAAAAAATATGATAGGCGTTGTGAGCTATTATTACTACGTACGCTAGTACATAATACTTCAATGGATATGCGGTAAGTTTTTAATAAAAATTTTAATCCATTTTAAACTTTATTTCAGACTGTGTTATTACGTTACTTAAATTAATATATCTAAATAAATATGTAATGTTCAATATCAGTCCTCGATTTTTATACTATCAGTTTTTTTCTTAATTGCGTCGCACAATAAAAACGTCAAAATTAAAAATAATCCCAAACAATCTGAATTTTCATACCTTTTTGAATTTAGATTAGGGCATTCTAGAATAATAGAGCTAGGCAGTTGTGTAGATAACGAAACAGAGTTGGTAAGGTAGAAACAACACAATTCGAACAAATGCAAATTAGCTTGTAGGTATTTCGCAAAAATAATACGTATATTTTTTAGAAAAAGTTTCGTATGTGTTCGGATAAAATTTTAGTAATAATGAAGTTGTTTTCGTACCGTGTTTCGACTTGGCTTTTAGGAAAAAAGTTTTGCTATAATCAGTGGCGTAACCATAGGGTGGCAGAGCGGGCAAAATCCCCCCCTGGCATTTTAACAGCACTATAAAAAAATTGTATTAAATACCTAAAATTAATTAAAGTTAACACCACTAAAGCCCGGGGCCCTGATTCTGTAACTTCAGTTGTGTATCGATGGAATGGTCGCCATTTTATTCAAGTGGCGAAATTGAGAACTATCCAAATATACATCTAATGACGGCTGCTTTCACTGGTGGCGCCACCGCCAATGTTGCTAGGTAGTTTGCAACTTTACGTTTGGTTGACGGTGGCGCTGCTGGTCGGGGTGGTTGTCAGCAAGTATATGAAAATTAAATAGTTCTCAATTTCGCCACCTGAACAGATAAAATGGCCACCATTCCATCGACACACAACTGAAGTTATAGAATCGGGCCCAGGTACAAATTCAAATAAATAATTAAAGATTTTAACGCATCAAAAGAAACTGATATTTGTTATTAAATATTTTTTTTAGTGGCGGGCCCCATTTAATGATTTTAAATCTCCAAATCCAAGTGAAAAAAATTTTACAAACTAAATAAAGCGTTGACAAACCACGACAGTTCTTGTTTAGAACTTCATATAGTTCTGACAGAATTAAATCCGAGTTCGTGAGCTGCAACACTGAGATGTTAACCACATTTCTAATAAATTGTGACGTGAAACTAAGTTCTGTTAGACATTGCTACGTATCCGAAGGTAAGCAAAACTTACTTTGTAAGATAAATCATTCAAGCTAATATAATGTGATAGAAAGAAGTTTTCGACGCGATAACATTATAATAATAACATACCTTTTAGTGTTAGTGTTTTTTTCACGCCTAGAAGATAGAAGACGTAAAAAAAAACCGCAGCGGCCCAAGCTAAGCCTGCGATTAAAACTTTAAAGTGACAGCATTCGAACGTGAATTGCTGTCAAAGTGAAGTTATCGCTTCCCTTTGATAGCGATTTACGTTGAGTGACATGACTGCCGTGTTGTACTTGGAATGCAGTTTTTCTATGGTGAATCTATCTTAAATGTCAGTTATTATTATGTTCAGATCTCAACAAATGGCAGATAGATAGAAAGATTCTTAAATATGGCCCCATATATTATGTGTTGCCATAATTCCGCCATAATTGTGTTGCGCTGAAAATACACGACACGGATTTCTCTTACGGTAACACCACAACAGTTTCTAGTTAAACAGCTAAAAATTACCAAATTAAAGGTGGTAAGAATTACATTAATTTGGACCTCATTCACAGTAGAAACTGAGACAGTAAATTATTATTGAAAATCTGTGCTCATTCACTCAAGAGCAAACCTAAAGCAAACTGAATATAATTTTAATACCTACACTCAGTGCTTTTGACGAACGGTAAACTGATTGATCATCTCTATTTACCTGAATTTTATTGTTCGGTTCTAAAAAGTTATGGCACAAATTTATTCGTGTTTAAAATTGGGCTTTAGACCTCGAGCTGTTGTGGAACAAAGAAGAGCGTAAGATAAAAGCGGGTCTAAAATCTATCCTAAAAATGCCCACTTTTATCATAAATGAACGCACTATAAATAAAGGTCTTCCAAGACTAGGGTCTGAGATTTTTCATGAGTATCCATCGAACTATCGTTTATTTTACGAGGTTATAAAATTCAAATTACAACAAGCTCTGCGACCTTTTATCGGTATAATAAAGAGGGATGCCCGCAGTAAAAATAATTTTATGTGCCCCGAAGTCCGGATATTTGAGCCGACGAAACAAAAGTTTGCGACAATAACACACATGTGGATCGGTATTTGTTTTATTTCCTGAATTAATGAGGTTGATATCATTATATCGCATCGTCTGTGGCATAAGTGTATTTTACGATGCTATTTCGGTATTTAACGATTTTCCTACAATGAAAGACATTCTCAGACATTTAAAAATGACAAGACATAACAGTTATAATATTTTTGTTCTTTCAATGATATAGGTCTACAAAGATCTTGTGGCCGACGGGTGACAGTTGTAGGTAGTAGAATTTGTATTGGAAATAAAGGCGTCACCGTGGAAACCGCGGGCCAAAAGATCTTTGTAGACCTGTACATTATTTTACTAATGTATTACAGTTCTAAAATTATATTCAAGAATAAGGTGCCTGAATGGTTTCATTTCAATTTTACTATGCAAATACATACGTGCTTCTAATAATTTCTGTGAATATTTGAATTCTCGCACAGTTCACCCCAAAACAAAACAATCCCCAAGACCCTCTTTAGCGGAAATAAACCGTGGCTACGGTAATAATTCCCTTGGTATTAATCCCTTCCATTCACCACTTCTCATATTTCCTCCGCCTTTACTAATACACGTAATAAATAAAATATCAAAATACCCCTCTTAAGGAAGGGACTAAAACTTGTTCCTTGCGGGACGCCAACATGTTTGTTGACGTCTTTTCCCCGGAGAACGTCTGGTAACCGTTTTTAGTAAATTTATCAATTTGCTTTCAACTACTAAAAGGTGTTTGTAAAGTTTGACGTTTAAGCAAAATTACAAAATCTAGTAATAAATTGAGTTAGCATAAGTTTTCATTTGGGACTGTTAGTCGTTGGAAAAGGGTTGAAGAGGCCATATTTTATAAAATACTAGTTTTCCGCCTGCGGTTCCGCCCACGTGGACTACAAGTTATATCGTGCTGAACTATGGGATAAAATGTAGCATATGTCCTTTTCCAGGCTCTAATCTATCTCTGTACCAAATTACATCAAAATTGGTTCAGTAGTTAAGGCGTGAAAGACGGACAGACAGAGACAGACAGATCGAGTTACTTTCGCATTTATAATATTAAAGTAAGGATTCCATATTCTATTTCATTCTATCAAATGTATTTAGGAATTGTCAAAGCTTACAAGTGGAAAAGATTTTTACATAAAAATACTAATTGGTACGAAAATGTAACACCACAAGATAACTCTAGAATGAAAAATGGTCTATTACTCCCGACATTCGATTGCTTATAACTTTTAAACGTCTGAACCCATTTTGGTTACATATAGCGAATAACCATCTCAATTACATCAGATTTCAAACAAAAAAACCGCATTTAAATCAGTCCATTCGTTTAGAAGCTACGATGCCACAGACAGACATACAGATATAGCCGTTAAACTTACAACACCCCTCTTTTTTGTCGGGGGTTAAAAATAAACTTTCTTATAATTATGCGTAAATTCACTTCAGTTCTTGAACTTCGAAAGCTTCCCATTTAAAAAATCAAGAAGCCATGAAAATTGAATGAAATAAAAAAAAACAAGTAGCCCAACCCAGATCTTCACAATTCATTGTACACTCAGAACGAATTCCAATTTATTCTTACAACCCATTTCCAGCCACAAGTGGAAAGTTCCCCTTTCGACAAAAACTCTCAAAAAGCGTTTAACTCGTTAAACATCATTCCAGTGAATCTATTGTCTGTTTTGAGAGTTCCCTAATCGTCTTACAGTGGTAATACCGTAATGTTGTCTCCGGTATCTTGTTAATCCCGCAAATCCAGGGTTTTGGAGCTTCGCCTTCTAATCCCGTTAAAGTCACTCGACTATTAATTGAGGCGTTGTTGCAGGATTTTCAGAAATTTTTGAATCATTAATAAGGATCTTAGTATCATCCCATTAGCCACAATTTATGGTGTTAGATCATTTTTTGGTAGAGATTGTCACTTGCTGTAAAAAAAAAAATCCTGAATACTCAAACTTTCATTAATGTTAAAGACACCCTTTTAAAAGGGTGACTTTTAAAAGCCGTCCTATCGAATTTTCTCATTTAGATAAATCACAAGATTTAACCCTTTTTTATTGGAAGTTTGTGTATATCTGGATACTATACTCTTTAAATGAAATGTTATACGAGTAGGTCCATTCAAGCATCACGTTCATAGCTTGCGTTTAATTGGAAGTTCGGTGGCGCACCGTAGCATTGCATGGCTACCAAGGCTGAAAGGCGCTTGTAGCTAAACTGGCAATCGACACTCAAGAGAATGTGAAAGAATAAATGAATAAAAAATTATATTAAACTTAATAATGTGGCAATTCTCTTTAGTCCCGAGGAGCTCTTTCGAATTAATATGTTAGATGTCAGTTAAACTACAAGTGGGTACTAAAACAACGCCTTTAAGATACCATTCTGAAAATAGAAAATATCTTCAATAGTACATTTCATTTTTAACCCCCGACGCAAAAAGAGAGGGGTGTTACATGTTAAACGTGTCTGTCTATGTATCTGTGTGTCTGTATATATGTGTGTCTGTGTATCTGTCTGTGGTATCGTAGCTCCCAAACGGATGAACCGATTTTAGTTTAGTTTTTTTTGTGTCATAGATAATGTTATACTGAGTGTTCTTAGCCATGTTTCATGAAAGTCTGTTCAGCCCTCTAAAAGTTATAAGCAATCGAAAATCGGGGGTGATTGAAATTTTTTAATTTTAGTATTATCATTTCGACATTTTAACAAAACGTGTGTTTTGGCTTGAAACGACTTGAAACTATTAAAACATAAAAGTCAGCATTTACGTCACTTACATGCGCATCAGATAACCCCAAACCGATCGTATAGTAACAAGACAGAGTACACGTATATGGTAACCTAATGTGCGGCTCTCTGTACTAGCATTCTGCCTATGATTTCGCTCTCTAGCTCTCTAACTATCTTTACGTAAAAAAATAGGTCGACGCCAAAAAACAAACAAATACAGCTTCATATTTATATTATTAGTAAGGAAGTATAGGTAAAAAGCTTAAAAAGTCCCTCTTACGTATGTTAGTGAAGTGTTCGAATAGACATTTTAGATATTCCAAGTTTGCATACAGCGTAATACACACACACACCCACGCAAGAGGGGTTTTAGTTAAGTCTTTTACCTACAATGATTTTATTCACATTAACTTATTACAATAATGGATTCCTATTTCTTTTTAAAAACTAAAAACTTTGTAACACCCCCAACATTCGATTGCTTATAAACGGCTGAAACAATTTTAATCAAAAAGAGCTAAGAACCATCTCGAATACGTCTGCTTCATACAAAAAAACTGCATTCGAATTGGTCCATTCGATTACGAGCTACGATGCCACAGACAGACACACAGATACACAGATTCACAGACGTTAAACTTATAACGCTTTTCTGGACGAAACAAAAGCGCAAGAAATGAAGTTCTTTAATGTCTAGAGTCTAAAGGAATATAATTCGGGACCATATCATAATTGTGGAAAAAGTTACTTTGATATCTTTAAAGCATTTTAGTGTTCCTTCATTTTAACTCACTTGGAAAAGTGTGGAAAACCCTCTCGCGGACTGAATATACAAGGTGTTTAAAAAAAAAAATCAAAAAAAAGATAATTCAAAATTAATTAAAATTTAGCTTATTGCGCAGCACTATTACAAATATGACAAGTATGTCATATTAATTATATATGAAACTTTCATTTTGAAAGATGTCAAACCGTGCAACTGATTACTGGAGTTGCGACTATTTCACTTTTGAAATTAAATTTTGGAATTTCTTTTTTTTGTTTTTTTTTGAAACACCTTGTATAAAGAAAAAAGGTAAATGTATACAGCTGTGTGAATCCACAAAATAGTTCTAGCATTCATTAGTGGTAGAAGACTAGGTCTCAAGTGAGATGTTTCATTTAATAGAGCAACACCTAAACTGGACCACCTCCCTCTGGTGTTTGTAAATGGAGATCATAGGATAGTTTCTCTAGGACCTAGAGTCTAGGAGATATATCTTCTATACTAATATTATAAAGAGGAAAGATTTGTATTTTTGTATGTAACGAATCAGTGGCGTGCATTCCATACAAGCAGAAAAGCAGTGCCTACCCTAGGGTATTCAAGGAAAATAAAACAAAAATTAAATATATAATGTACACTAACGATCACAGAATCAAACGAATATAAACGTTTTACTAAATCACGTTATCTACATTATATTTTTACTGAATTTAAACTTTTTCGAAACAGCGCCATCTAAACTAGTGTGCTCGCCTTAGAATGTGCCGCTCGCCGCCGCCGCTAGACGGCGAAGCTTATAAGCACTCGTTTGAAATGCCTTTTTTGTTTAAAAATGCTGGCTTCTGATTGGCTGTTTCGCCTCCCCCGCGAAAAAATTAACGAACTGATTGTATGGCGAAAAAAGCTCTGCCTATAAAGCGATGCTACCAAATTGAGAAGTGTCAATATTTGGTAAATTTGGAAGGGCTGTTATAGATTTTTAATTTTGCGGCATTTTTTTCTTAATAGATTGTTTTTCTTTTGCAACTACGAACGAAAACTTTTGCAAATTAATGTTTTATCAGTTTATAGTGATTATTAGACATTTGTTTAGAACAAAATAAGTACAATAAGTTGTGAAAAATGTGGTGATGATGTTTGTTTGCCGAAATTGCGTAATTTTCAAGTTTACCTTTTCAAGAAAAAGTAAACATTATCGCAAAAGGCCGAGTAAGACATTTTAATACTAAAGTATAAGACATTCACAATAATTGGCTCACGGGCTATGTGCATACTAACCGCTTATTTTGTGTTCCGTGCATTTTGTTTTCAAACTGTTATACATATAAAAGTTTGGAAGCACATGTTATTTTGATTTGAATAACCTTAGGTTGTTTTAACTAACATTCTAAAATCTTAATAATTTTCATGACTAAAAGTTCACTGCCTACCCTGCCTAAAATGTCTATGCACGCCACTGTAACGAATAAACTTAAAAACTACTGGACCGATTTCAAAAATTCTTTCATCGTTAGGATGCTACACTATCCCTGAGTAACATAGGCTACATAATATTCCCGAGTTCCCACGGGAACGAAGTCCCGAGCGGGATGCTAGTATTTTATAATGTCACATTGAAACGGTAGACATTGGGTATCATTTGAGTAATGGATTTCACTCATTTCTTTGCTTCACCTATAATTTAATGTTTCTTTTGAGAATAGTGTAGTGATTTTAGATTTTAACCCCCAACAAAAAAGTTTGACGTGTGTATCTGTGTGTCTGTCTGTCTGTGGCATCGTAGCTTCTAAACGAATGAACCGATTTCGATGCGGTTTGTTTTTGTTTGAAATCTGACGTAATCAAGATGGTTCTTAGCGTAACTGTCAGAGATTTAATATTTTTTTAAATATTAGTTTTGTTACTGTAGTTTCTTCCAGGGTAAACCTTCGTTTAAATTAAGATTTTAAATATATCTTCATATTGAGATTTTTTTGTCACAATAATTTGGTTTTAAAATTGCGTAAGTTACTTTAATAGTGGCAAATAATCTTCTCACAAAGAAAAAACTTTCAAAACTTTCAAATAATTTTCTTATAAAGATAACTTTCAAATTCTCACAAAGTAAAAAAAGAAAAAGAATATTGTATTTAATTTAAGGTTTTCTACACTAATATTTGTATTTTTGTATGTAACGAATAAACTTATAAACTAATTCTTTCACCATTAGGATGCTACATTATCCCTGAGTAAAATAGGCTACACAATTTTCCCGAATTCCACGGGAACGAAGTCCCGAGCGGAATGCTAGTCTGTAAATAAAACATGTCTAGCCATTATTAAGAACTAACTCTCCGCTTGAGACTTCGTTCCCGTGGGATTTGGTAAAATAATGTTGCATATGTAATTAATTATTCTGATGTCTTAGATATATAGATAGAAATGCTTTATTGCACACAGTCACAAAAAAAAGTTTTACATACTTAACTAAATAAAAGTGCGCAAAGGCGGTCTTATCTCTAAGGGCAATCTTTTGCAGGCAACTCTTGTTTTAGGGACAACTTTAGGAAATCGGGAGTAGAGTAATACTTAAAAATAATAATATACTAATTTAATACAATAATGATGTCTAAGCTACACAACTGCAAAATTTCATCAAAATCCATCTTGTAGTTTTTTTCCTGAAGGAGTAACATACATTTATTCATCTTTCCATCCATCCATCCTCACAGACTTTCATTTTTAATATTAGCAAGAAATAATTCTTAATTTAACAAGAAAAACGTCGCTTCAGCAGCTCTAGCACGATAACGACAAACTCGCGCTCGGTTCACGCTGAAACTTCACTTTGATTGCGCTAGGGTCCTGCGCAAACGCTTGCTTGCCCTATGGCGTTGTCAATGTTGACATTTTGACATAGGATCGCGGTGTTGTCGCGGCGCTGTCATTATCGTACTTGACCTGCTGCTGTCAGTGTTCAGTATATGTATTTATTGTCACCTAATTCAATTTTTTTTGTTTATATTTGTTTGCAAACACTGAATCTGCATGCCAAACTCTTTCTGTACGTCGCCACTAAAAGGCTACCAGACTTTTATTCTCTTTATTATAATTTTAGCTTTACAGAGATATGAAAGAGGTCAGGCAGTCAATTTGCAAGTCTGAATAGGTGAGCATGGATCTTTACTTTTGCTATGATAACTTTCAACTTAGCTTCCTACGCTTTAGATTTTTCAAAATGTTTATGCTGTTTACCAAGTTGCGCAGTAAATGTATTTGAATATGAAATTCGTAGATGCTTCGTTGCATAGTTTTTCGCTTCAAGTTTTTTCCGAGACCTTTTAGTGCTGAATAAATCAAGCTTGTAAAAACGCAGAACTAAGTTTTGCATTAACTCATCATCATCATGTAATCCTGTTATCCCTCATCAGGGACATAGGGCTCTCAGAAAGGATTTCCACTCTTCTCTGTTTTGGGCGGCAGCTTCTCAATCGAACTGTCAATCTCATTCTTATCATTTGAAAATCAAACTTACTTATTTAAAAACTAGCTTTCCATTAATTTTTCCACGGGACTTCTTTCCCGTGGGAAAATTAATCAAAATTAAATCCTTCAATGGGAGGATTCAACAAAAATTTATGAGAATGGCGTCATCTTAACATCTGAAAGTAATTTGAGTGTATTCAAGATTTTGAATTGAGACTGTTCCTACAAGGTTGTGATATTTGGAAATCTTTTTTCTTTTTGCTGTATTTTATAGCATTTTTTAGATTCTAGATACAGAAAAACTACGGCTGATTGCGTGCCTGCGATGAGAAGAAAATTAAAACCAATTACATTTGGCCCACCGAACTAAGTAAAAGCAATTTTTTTTCTATAAAAATACATAAATGTTCTGGATCAAAGAACTATTCATATTTCCTTACATAACAATTTGAGCTTGGAAATATTCTGAGATCCTGAGGAATTCTTTAAAAATAAATAAGCAATATTTTAATGGTAAAGCGTATTATTTAATTTTCTTTATGATATTTAATACAGGTTAATCCAATGTATTGTACTGTATTAAAAAATACACATTTCAAAAACACAAAAACATACATAATTTAATTTCACTTACAATTAGTATATTATATGTATAAGGGGTGGTATAAATTTATATTTTGTAAAAAAAATTAAGAGTTTCGATATAGCATATAACTTGGTTACTTTGATGATGTTCAGTTACGTTTTAAATTCAATACATCTTTTTCTTTTAAAGTAATAGTATGTTAGCTTTGCTTTTCCCACAAAATAAACGAAACTCAACCAATTGTGACGCAGGTGTTCTATAAATAAACACGACCCAACAAACGCATCTAAGCATTATCATCATCTTATTTTTAAACCACCCTTATGTTAAGGGTGATTGAATTGCTTTTTGGATAGCAAATGTTGAAGGGCCACTCTAAGGGTGTAGGAAAAGGAAACGGGCAAGGATTGGCCTTGTGATAGAAGCAGAACCGTTTTGTAACGTTATCGAGATCCAACGGAATGATTTCATTATACGGAGTGGATGTGCGAATTGATTTTTACGAACTACTATTTCGTTCGTAAGTTGGGATAGGAAATTGGTTACGAAATTGGACCTACTCGTACATTTTCACTGAAAAAGGGGCCCTGGATATACACTCTGTTTGTTTACATGCAATCATACGAGGTGTTGGCTGTTAGATTTTGTAAACAGGGTTTTCAAGGTTTTTCATAAAATAAATTTTATTTAAATGCATTGGACTGAAAACGGTGGTCAAAACGAAGGGAGGCCTTTGCCCAGCAGTGAGATAGAACAGACTGACAAAAAAAAAAAACCCCGCTAAAGTCAGGGAGTGATAGGTTTTACTAAGACAAAAAAAAAAGATTTGCCATTTTTCTTGTGAATTTAATTACCGTTATTTAATCACTTGGATTGTTCAGATGAAGTGGTGTATGTAGATATTACAATAGCCGCAAGGAGCTCATTTGAAAGAAAGATATTCCACCTCCTGATATAGTCGTGGTGTCCATTTGAGTATTCCACAACAAAAAATCACCCACTACCAATCACATTTAGAGCTCACAAACGAATCGTATTCAAGACTGGCACATAGTAACAAAGTGCCTAATTCATTCGAATGAGCAATCGCACAGAAACACCGATAGTGTAATTCTACATAAAGGCAACCTCGTCTCGGCTACAGAGAGCGAGCGGTGGCAAATGAACTCGACCTTTTTAGGGCCGTCAAAAGGGCAAGTGTGAATGAGAGCTACAAGCTTTGAGAGCATATAACAAGCTGGATGTGTTACATACTACGACTAGTTTCTAGTCCTAGTAACTTTAGTTGCAATTTTATACCTTTAAGTTATGCCCCTACGCTGAACTGAAGCGAATTAAGTACTGGTTATCTGCTTTTTACACAAATATTTGCACCGACTGGGAATCGAACCGGACCCGTTGATCAAGAGGCAGCGCTACTACCACTCGACCAAACCAGCGTTGATTCTTTAGTTGGAAACAAAAAATGAAGGAAATCTGAAGCTGGACAAAGTGTGACGAGAAAATTGGGTTTCATGAAAGGTAATTAGGTAATAGGTGATTTTTTTTCTTCTTCTTATCGTGTAGTGTAGGTATAGTCAAGTATGTGGCGAACTTGGCTAACTGTAGTCAATCGACAACAGCTGGGACCGACAGCTTAACGTGCCCTCCGAAGCACGGAAACGCTCGTGATAAATTGCCACTTTCGTCACCCATCAGTTTCCCTGCCTCTGTGTATGTTGCTTAACCTCACTGATTGGTTGAGATCAGTGAGAGCCACTGATCTACGAGGGTTACGATTTTTACCTGGTCTATTTTATTTTTATTTCGTTCTTTTGGAATAATTACATAAGTTTCTTTTTTTAAATTATTATAAGATGGGTAACTCTTGACCTCAATCATGACCATAAGGTCAAAGAATACCATAAGGTGAGAAATATACGCCATCGATATTAAAAGATACCTAAACATTCTTAGAGTTAGCAAAATGTAGTTTTTATTAACAAGGTTGTATATGTATACTTAATAAATAATAGTACCAAAAACTTCGAAACTTATTTATGAATGTATCTATGATGAACGTGCACAAATTTTCATACTCACCTCAAATTATGGATCCTTTAAATTCTGCATTCTAGAATATTCTTCATCCGTGTCAACAACACGAGGGTTATAGTGTAGCGTTAGAGCATACGGTGCTGAGCTACGAATTGTTACAATCAAAGGTTGAGTCATACTCAGTTGGAACCAGCTCATTCATCATTCAAACGACTTCATTTGTGCTGACGCTACTGGCTCAGATAAACGAGGGTTAGCTTGAGGTATCGTCTTCCATACTGATTGTGATTTGAGACTGATATAAATGTAAAACTCTTTCTCATGTACCACATTAAATTAGTGGAACCAAATACCTGGTTTAAAACTACGTTCGCAACGCAGGCGATCACAAAAAAATGTGTGAGAGACATATTTGAGAAACACAAATAGTTTTATGAGATTTTACTTTTTTTTAATTCTATACTCTTAAGGGGTTTTTTCTTTACATAGATTTTAAACCATAGATTTTTAATTCTATGTGTTCACCGCCGTTTAACGGATTTTCTTTTCGCCAGCGTACCTCAACTAAGTAGCAACCATTTAGGGGGGGATGAAGTCATAGAAATAAGTTAAATATCACAGATGATTTTACATTAATAAATCAGAGAGTCAGTGCTTTCTTCTTGTTATACAAAGCGACGGATCAATCAATTGTTTATGCAACTTTTCCACGTGGAAAAAAGTCGTGGGTGGAAAGCTCGTTAAAATTACATCCAGAACATTGTCACTGACCACATATCTTCATTTCAAACAAGAGACACCTCTCCGAAACTTTGTCGTCAAACTTATGTATACAACAGTAGGTATTGTATACAGTGTTAAACTCCCGCAAACTGTGGTATTCGTCGCAACAAACAAAAGTGGGTTAAGTCGCGATTTGCAGATCCAAACTCCCAGCAGATTCTACGAGACCAAGCCATGCTATTTATATATCTTTTCTTGTGTATTCTTGAAGTAAACGAAGGCTTAAAGGGGGATTTTCGTTACGCCATTCCCATTCCTTTTGCTTATCTAAAGAAGGATACAAGGAGCCGCTGGACAAACTACACATTTCTTTTATTTAGCTGTACCTAACCGGTTAAAGAGAATTTCAATTACTTTTTGAAATACTATTGACATAAGAAATCTAAAATAGAAAATTAATTAAAATAATAAAATTAAGTTTAGAGTCGCTGGGTAGGTCACGGTATAATTTTTCAAGCGTATGTGAAATCATTAGGTTTGACTGTCAATAAGTATAGATCTTAAGTACCTACTTTATAAAAACTAAACTTTTATTAATTAACTGATAATAATTTATAAACATATTCTTTTTGTCATTTCTCGTAGCGTTAAATGATTTTCTATCGCTATTTTATGGTAGGTTAGTATAAAACTGCTAATGTTTGACGTTTCTTTATGTATAGCTATGAATAATTTACTATTTAATTTTGTTGTATTCAAATGCATCTTTCTCATGACTTTTATTTTGGCGAAAATCTTAACAAACTCGTCAAGCGTGTTAATTGAAAAAAAGTCGAGTCTAATAATCCGTCCAACTGCATTGCAGTCTTGGCGAAGGGAGAATTCCGATTCTGAGGAACGAAAAGACACTGTGAACTGTAGGAGGTTTGAGAATCGCCGAGCGTCAGCCTTATTGAGCAGCATTATTGGGTTCTTTTTTTTATAATAAGATGGGATAACTCTTGACCTCAATCTTGACCAAGGTCACAGATGAGGTCGACGGTGGAGCGAGTTAACCCAGAAAACTCCCAAAAGGCACTGGTACTCCCACGCACCAACGGAACACAGTAAGCTGTTTGGCGTCGGACTTCAGTAGGAGGGTGGTCGCGAACCAGATGGCCCTTCACAGAGCCTACCACACCGCATGAGACCATAGGACGACACCTCAGATTCAGAACCAATTGAGGTGTCGTTGCCTGAGGTGGATTAATAGGAGGCAGGTCTCATTTGTGTTTCCTTAGTCGCCTTTTACGACACCCACGGAAAGAAATGGGGTGCTGTTATTCTCAACCGATCACCACACGGTCTATGCTTAATATCACTTATAGATTCTGAACCCTGGAGCGCCTCTGAGCCATGAGTCTTGGCTTAACAGTTAGTGGAATACGGCTTCGTATAGTGGGTGACTTTAAATTTGTTAGCGAAAATTAATAATGTGAAATCAGCCCACGGAATTGAACAATTTTCCCTAAGGAAAGCAGCGTGAAAATTGAAAAAAAAAACAACGGGTTGCACTCCAGGAGTGCCGGCAGAAGTGAAAACTTGAACATTAACGTTGTGCATTACCTAATATTTAATTTAATTTTTTTTATGCTGACACCGGATGACATCTCGACTTTTGCAGTTTTAATTTCCTATATTTATCAAACACCCCTCCGTGACATCTTGACTTTTGCCTTTTTAATTTCCTATATTTACACCCCTCCGCCTTACGGATTTTTGATCACGTGACCCTGACGAGAATTTAAAATTTTTTACCCATACTTTAAAGAGCATACTAAGTTTTCACTTCAAAAAAATACACTTCTCCATAAAACTTGTGCGATCAACTAATTTATCTTTGACAACACTTTTTTTTTTGAGAATTTCATGTACTTAAAAGTTTTCAATTTCATGCGGAGAATCACCCAAAAAGTTTTGCTCATTAATTTAAAGTTGGATCTACGATATCGATTTTTTCGAGTTTCTAACTGGCTCTTTAGTTAGACGGACTTAGTATCGACGGTCATAATCATTATGAGGGCATCAGCACATTTAGCAGAGAAAATATGCATCCTATTTTTTTTATGCAAATATCTCATAACTTTTAATGTAAATATGCAAATATCTCGTAATTTTTCAGATGAGTAATTGAAGCGATGTGTTATGTTGTTTTATGGTGCCTCAGAATACCTCTCCGTCGTAGTCAGTAGGATTTGTGAATAAGCCAGCGCTCCGTTCTGTTTGCCACCAGATATTCGCATCCTAGCCAACTAGAGCTTCTCGCCTCGCATGCTTAATAAAATAAGCTCCTCCGGATTTTCAAACAACATGTGTTGCGTAAAACAGGGCTGTACGGTACTTTATTAGTGGTGAATTGTTTTTGGATTTTTAGAATTTAGCTATTTTAATAAATCAGCAGTGAAGATAATTTGGAAAGTTCTTTCACTTTACAGAAGATATTAAGTCCAGGGTTCTAAAAAGTTGTATTTATAGGAACAGTTGCAAGATTTGCTTAGTTTGGGGTTAACCCTAGATAACTAAACATTCGTCCAGACGACTACGCACCCCCCCGCCAAAGTCCAGTTCGGGCACTTGCCCGCGCCCCCTGCTCTCCGCTCTTTTTCTACCTTCCTGATTACTGTAAATAACACCAAGTGTGACGCATTTGCAGTCACACGCTTAACAGGACGCGCCCTGTGACCATCCCGTCGTCCACTCGACGAAAGTCTAGTTATAACGTAACTTTTATGCAAAGGTAAGTGAATTACTGTCACTGTATTTTTTTAGTTGTTTTGTTTTTACTTTCAGATATTTTTGATAATCAAAGTTTATTTAAATTGTTTTACTTAGTTAAGCATGAAAATTTTGTTATTTACAACATTTACTTGAGATTTCATGCCAATGAGCGTGGTTTTCAATTAATAGTTTTTGGAATGTGTGTACTGATTGATACATTTTTTTCAATCTTATTTTAGATGGAGTTGAGACGACAAAAGGAGCAGATACGCAAATGGCTTGAAGAGGAGATGGAAGATGAACACGAAGAACCATCTAACAACTCGTCTCCGGAAACAGAGGATTATTTGTTGCAAGAAATACATCGAACCACTGACAGCGATTTCGATCCTCCTAATACTAAAAGTAAGATGGAATCTGACGAAGATATCATACGCCCAAGTAAGAGAGCTCAAACTCAAGACATACACCTACTCTTCTGATGACCCTTCAGATGATAATTTAGACAGTGCAGGTAATGATAACTCTACTAACAATAATTTACGTGTTATCCATCCATCTACAAGTAACCTCTTTGGGAAAAATAAATATAAATGCTCGACTACACCTAGATCAGCTTCTACTCGCACTTTGAGACGGAACGTAATACATTTTATACCAGGTCCAAGAGCAGAAGCGAGAGAATTGGAGGATTTGCCATGGCTGCAGCAGAGATTACAGACGGTAACTTTGCGACGAGATATCAAAGTTATGATACAGGATATTCTGGGCATCACACCTGACGTAGAAGCCGCTATCCATCCTACGTCAAATATGCGCAAAATGTATCATCTATGTCCATCAAAGGCGCGAAAGATGATAAAACATCGGTGCATGAAATGCAAAAATGCAATTTGTGGCCCTCACAATGTTGATATGTGTAGTAAATGTTTAGAATAAGGTTTTTGTTAATATTTTATTATGATTAAGTTCCTATTTAACATTAAATTTGTGCCACGGAACAAGTTCCTATTTCTAATAAATATTTTCGACAATATCGTGTTTTTTTATTGCGTAGTCCGTTCGACTAATGTTTAGTTATTATGTAACCATGAATGTAGTTTAGTTATCTAGGGTTAAATAGCGCAGGACGCTGCTGTCTGGATTGTCCAAGATTCAATAAATACAAATATTTCTAACTATTTTTATTTAGTTTTGAAACTTAAATGTTGCATACACTATACACAATTACACGACGGTACAATTGTTTCAATCTTTATTTGGTTGAGACATTGAGTGTCTGAGGTCTATCTTTTCAGGACAGATAAATAAAGAATATTGTTTACCTAGAACATAAAAAAAATGTTTTCCTGGATTTTTCTATATTTCTATGGCCAGACCTTGTTTAGTGACTCGATTATGTGATGAGACATGTATTTTTGTATTCTTGTTATTATTTAAATTTTTATGTAATGTACTTAGGTGTTCAATTGCAGAATTACCATTTCTCCACTTAATATTATTAATAACAAGATTTTAACAAAAACTAAAGGAGGTACCATCGAGTTCAGAAGTTTCCTCGCTATTCCTAGCACCTGCTCAGTGTAATTAATTGTTAGCAGGTTCCTTGCAACTAATTAACTGTAGGTACTCCTTTTACACTTGCCAAGGAGTTTCGCTATTATCATATCGTTAAGGTAAACTTGGTATTCTAATTATAGGGTTGAGGAATAAAAAGTTTTGATGCTGTGCAGGCGTGGGACGTTGGTTGTCTATTGAAAAGAAAGAAAGTAAATAGGTAGTTCATAAATAATTAAATGCAACGCACACTTAAAGCCGATACTGACCGAAGAAAATATTTTATTTTCCCAGAGGACTCAAAACGAATACCATTATCTAACACTAAAATGTCCCTTATATCATAGGGCACAAGATACAAAATAATATCTTTTAGCATGAATTTCAAATGAAATTAATTGAACTACATTTACTTACTTAACTTTACTTACTCAAAGCAAGTTTTTTTTTCTTAAAAAACTTAAAGTTTCTGCAAAATTTTACTAAAAGAGCGGGGGAGTAAGAAAGTTCAAAAAAATTTGAAGTTGCTAAGAATTTCCGCTGAGCTATTTACCATTTTCAGATTTTATTTAAGCAGTATACTTACTAACATTTAATTATCAGTAATACACATGACAACAATATAACGAAAATACTAAGTATTTAATACAACATATGACATAGAAATAAGGTCTTATCCCTAGCCATAAAATTTTTTTTTTCAGCAAATAATATTTGTTCTGGTGGACTATGAGGCCTAAATCCCCCTTTACTGTGTTTATATGGCATATATTTCTTATGTTGTTTGTGCAATAAAGAATATATATATATAATATTTCGAAGGGAGGCCCGTTTCTTGTGTGGGGAAAATATATTACAGGCTATTGAAAATTTTAGTTCTTTAAGAGAATTAGGAAAATAACTGAGAGGAGAACCTGATATGAATATCTACAGATATGAATGGCGACAGTTTCATATTACCTACTTGTGTGCTGATGATACAACAGTAAATAACATCACTTTTACATGACGTTGTTATCGTTTAAAAGTTGGCCTTGAGGGTCCTTATAAAGAAACACTGAGTGTCATATTCAGATAAAACAATCACAAAAATGTCGAATTAAATTTTAATTAAATTAACTATCCAAAACTCTAAAATAAATAAAAAAATAAGAATGGGTTCGCTCTTGACCCTAACCTTGCTGGCTCAGGGGCAAAATAAGTAGTTAGGCATGGGTGAAGCTTGCTATATCCTCGACCACATCTTCGCCCCTGGACTAGAATGTGGTCAAGAGTAAACCCGTTCTCGGTAAAAAAATAATTAAAGGAGCCGGTGGTGTACCAATGCAGGGCAAAGGCCTTTTTTCCCTATCCAATAATGGCAATAATGTTATATTAAATATAATTATATTAGTTCACCAAAACTTCTGTTGAGTTTCTTAGTAAGATTTAAATTTCTGAACCCAATTTAAATTATCGGCATCATTTGACAAGTCATTAGGCAAATTCGTGTACGAATCGAAATTGTAGCTGTAACCTTTGAAAAGGGACCTCTCGATAGTGCTCCAGGTTTAATAGTGTAAACATTAGGCAGGGAAATTACAAGGGACTATTTTATCCCATTAGCACCCAACTTGAGACGGCTAAAATTGCGCTTTAGTGTTTATTTGAGAGTACGGTGAAGTTTATTTAGGTGTTTGTACTTGACAATATTAGTTCGTTTTCGGCGTAGTCTAATACGGATGGTTTTTGTACGTTTCATTTACATTAATAAATCTGACAAATAATTATGATCTTGTTATAATATTACAGGTTGAAACATTAACTCACATTGATATTTGTACTAACTTTTGAATACAATAGGTCAACATTTAAAAACTTGTTTATGATCTAGGAAAATTAGTCAAATGAGGGTGAGAATCTCGGAATAAGAGATAGTCAGCTAAAAAAGTTGTATAAACCTTTATTTTAACACCCTAAAGCTTGTCTCAAAACCTACATATCGTAGGATGTCCGCGTCTACAGAAATTCAAAAAAATCGATTTTTTATATATTTATTGCAAATATCTCGTTTCCTATGGGTTTTATGCTATTTGTACCTATGATAAATATTGTAGAAAATTAAATTCTCTAGACCTTTAATTCAAACATTTTTTAAAATCTTGAACCATTTTCGAGAGAGAGGGCAGAGCGCGCGCAGCGTTTAAATCGTTATAGATCCTATACGGTAATTCTGATTGAAAAACGGTGTGAAAAACCTAACAATGTTTTTTTAATACCTATTCAACGATACCCCACTTGATATAGTTCGTCGATTTTCTTTTTTTTCTTTTTCACAATATGGCGTCCAAAATCGTCCATTTTGATTTTTTCAAATTTTAATGCTTTGTATGACATTTGCGCCATCATGAAGAATCAAACGACGTATCATTTATCAAAATCGGTTTACGCGTTCGGTCTTAATAGTGCCACAAAGGTACAGACCCATATACATACATACATGAAAATGACGAACTATGTCAAGTGGGGTATCGTTGAATAGGTATTAAAAAAAAATTGTTAGGTTTCTCATACCGTTTTTCAATCAGAATTACCGTTTAGCATCTATAACGATTTAAACATTGCGCGCGCTCTGCCCTCTCTCGAAAATGGTTCAATATATTAAAAAAATGTGGAAACAAAAGTGGTAGAGAATTAATCCTCTACAATATTTATAATAAGTACAAATAGCATACAACGCATAGGAAACGAGATATTTGCGATAAATGTATAAAAAAAAATCGATTTTTTTGACCTTTGACCTTAGAATTTCTGTAGACGCGGACACCCTACGATATGTAGGTTTTGAGACAAGTTTTAAGGTTTTAAAATAAAGGTTTATACAACTTTTTTAGGTGACTATCACTCATTCCGAGGTGAAACCCCTAATACTCCTGGATTAGATATATATTAAACTTGACGGGAGCTTTGGGGGAATCAACATGTGGTAAGAACATCGCCGTAAGTGGAGGCGAAAAATGCATTGATTCGAAAAATGCATTGATCCCTGTTATTAGCAGAGAAAGAGAGTGCATAACAAAAAATAGTGCACGAGTCTGGACCTACAATCTAAATACCCTAACTGGCGCAATATAAATATTATAAAGCAGCTCAATCACAACAAAACTCGCTCGCGGTACAATGCACCGCGATCAAATGTCAAAATGACAACACCAGAGGGCAAGCAAGCCTTGCGCGGTAGACTCAAGCTGTTAAGTGAAGTTTCACTGTCATCTAAAGTGCGAGATGCATGAGTTTGTTGCAGGTCGAACCAGGCCCACAGGATATCAAAACGGTCGTAGTATTAACCTTTACTACTAAGTAGTTTAACTTCTTTCATGTAACTACAGAAAAACTATGCGTTTCAATATTAGCGTTGTGAGGCTAACATTTTGCGGCATTTTACAGCTATCAGCTGTTGATACTCTAACGTACGAATATTTATACTGCATTGGTGGTGCTACTAAGCACCGTCGTAGTCAACAACTAAGTCTCGTGTTAATGATCTAAATACATAGGAATATATGTTATACTAATGTCGTTTCAGCTTTTAATTGCAATCTTTGAATGATTAGGCGTTGTTAATTTCTATTACTATAATATTATTTTTTTGTTTTAAAAATAATTTAACTTATATGTAATATAATCATTGCCACTATTTATATGCGAGAAGAAGGCTACGTTGAGCTAGACAAAAATTAATTATCTGTTATCAGAATAATTGAAATACGTTCACTTGTTAGCAAGTTCAACAGCTTTTCCTTAGGATCAGAAAAGGTTTCCAAAAATAATGTAAGTCGTATCTGAAATCAATGAATAATAAAATACAACAGAGTAATTTATATTTTTCTTTGCCGTTGGAGCAAGATTTTCTAGCACTTGATATTACAACGGTACATTTGATTATCATATTTTTTGTTTCTTTTTCCTTTTATTTTTCCCTTGTGATTTTACGTGGTCTATTTGCATATTGAATTCCGATATAGTGCTCAAATTTATAGCTTTCTGGAACGTATTGTACTGCGATATTTTGTTTAGGTTTCTTTTATTCTGTATGAAGGTATATTTTAGAATCTACCACACCTGCTACAACACCTGTGTTAAAAGTTGTGGAGCTAAAATATCGAATAGAACAACGTTTCCATTCTGTATTTTGTACTTTTGCCAATTCTTTAATAAATTAGAAAGCGTTATGTTTTTTTATTATTTTGAACATGATATAAAAGGCTGAGATGGGAGCCAAAATATACATACCCATACATACATAGGTATGCTTACTCTTATAATCGTTATTAGGGTAGGCAGAGCATCAGTGGTTTAAAAACCACTTGATGCCACGTGTGAAATAAATTCAGAGGGTTGTAAGATGAAATATGATAATGTATTTCTTTGATAAAATGCTAAACAACAATAATTGACACTCATTTAAGAGACCAATAAACAGCTCTAAATCCATTGAAGTATTATGTACTCTAAATCACTGGATATCGTTTGCCGATTCCACTCAACCTCAAAATTCATTTATACTAATAAATTTTTCCCTTTTCTTGGCCCGTTTCTATATAATAAGTTAATCAGGACATTAATTATATACCACCATAATTCCTTTCATTGTAAGAAAATTTTTAATAATTACCTTCGGACCTTGTCCTACGACGAATCAGAAAATTTAATGCTAATTTTAAGATAATCTTAACTATTCTTAAGTAAATTTAAACTTATCTGTAGATAGACCTCAGTTACTATGAACTTTTTATTGTTGTTTTATAATTTTTCCCTTTTGTAATATGAAATAAGTCACAAAGTTTTATTTAGCGCATAAGAAGCCCGAGATACAGGTTTTTCATTTCTATATTAGCACTATAGCAATTTAAGTTAACAGCATTATTTAATATGTATGAACTTTTTACTAAATAAACAATTTTAATATCATTTTATTATTATTATTATTACTGGAAAAGTTGTTGTAACTGAAATGGAAGCTGAAATAGAAACATCATATTTCCCTTAGATTCAGAATCTAACAGCCTAGGAAATAAGAGGAGCTTCTGTAAGGAATCGATGACATTCAGACGACTGCCGAGACTCGTATATCAAGGCCCAGTGTGACAGCACTGAGCGATGTCCTAATATCCGCCTTGGAATAGCACCGGTGACTAATGCGGTATCAGAAATGCATGCGTGCAAGATGCAAGGAATTTATGAGACCCGTATGGCACGAATCAATTTGAATTGAAAATATTCCTTGTATTTCAAGCGGGTTTCAGTCGCAGCCGATGCGGAAAATGTAGTGAAATTGAAAATATGAGTGCAATAACAATGTAATGCTGGGGCTATTTTCAAGGCGGAAATTGTTTGTGTTCCTTAACAATTCATGTCGTTGATGCACGAGTAAGGTGATTTTTATTTTTAAAACTGGCTTTCTACCTGGGCCATCGTTCCTGTGGGAATTCGGGAAAATTATGTAGCCTATAACTATGTGTTAGTCTAGGGTGTCAGCTATCTCCATACCAAACAAATTTATCCAAATTTGTCCAGCCGTTTGAGCATGAAGTAGTACCAAATAAAGTTTCATTCATTCATTCAAACATGCAACCACACACACACACACATACATACACACATACACACACACACACACAAACACACACATACACACATACACTTACACAAAAAAGCCTTTATAATATTAGAGTGATTATTTTGAAGTTTCCAAAAAACCTTACGAAGTAACGATGAAATTAGGCTGTATGACCTAATAGATAAGGCTGCATGGCTTCCTTTTCTTGTTTTGACACAATTTGACAAACTAAGTTTACCAAAGAGAATATAAACACTAGCGTTTTAACGTTTACAATTTGATAGGAAATGTAATGAAATGTTATATTTACAATGTTCTTTTAGTTTTTATTTACTATTTTAATAATGAATTCAGTACTTGCATTATTTTTAGCAATTTGTTTTCTCAACATTTTACACATTCGTTTTGTGGCGTGCCGATTTTTTCGCCACATACGAGCAACTGAAAGTTTACAAGGTGCTGCTTTACAAAATCAACTTTTTCTAGAAGATGATAAAACTCCTATTTTTGTTATAAAGTCTCAAAACGCAACGCTCAAGTTTTTTCCGAATTTCTCGGCAGCTACTGTAACCAAACAGAAAACTCTGAAATCCCCTAAGCTTAAAAAAAAAGTAAAAGGAAAATATTACACAACAACTACAATGAGGAACCCACGCAGACATTACTTGAGACGTTTTTCTATTGTAACTCGGAAACCAACCTTAACCCCAGCGATGATGCTTAGTTTAAGTACTTATTATAACCAAGATGATGCTAGATCGATACATCGTAGAAAAACTACACGAAGACTATTTCATCATCGACATTATTCGACTGCGACCCAATTACCTAATCGGACTATTTTGTATGACAATACCAATTATGATAACTTTGACGTTGTACCATCATCATCGGCGGCAACAGCAACCAGAAGTCCCACTGAAGAAGATTATATTTTTGAAGTGTGGCCAACGGGAGTTCCTTTGAGAGCATTTTTATCAACAGCTGTCGATCCATACATAAAGTCAACAGTTCCACAAAGAACCCTCAGTACCCTTTTTAAGAATGTTACGGTTGTAAATGAAAGAGCAAGAGACGAATTAATCAACGAAATTTTACAATTTGATTACGAATTCGTCACAAAACGTAAACGTACAAGAACCATACCACAACTTATAACAGCAAAACTAATAAGTTTTACAAGTCCTACGATCAAGTTTCGGAAAAAGCCTAAGGTTTCCAATAAAACATTTGGTAAATACAGTACCAAGAGTTCCGCACACTTCGAAACATACTTTAGGCGAAAAACAAAGACAACATATTTTGAAAGAAAACATGGAAAACATGCAGGAATCATCTTAAGTCGTAACCCAGTAAGGACTGATTCAGATACCTTATGCTATGAATGTGGTTTAAACAGTAGAGGAATACCTTATAGCCATGATTGTTACGACCTCTTCTCGGGTGATCATTTGCACATACAAAGACGGAAAGGAATGGTACAAAGATGTAGTGAGTTTAAATATTCTCATTTTGGCGGTTGTGTAAAGAGGTATACCGATGTAGACAGTCCATACTATGAATTAACTTGTCGGAATTGGCCACCGAGGAGAGGAAGTAGTTTTGCATCTGAACGTTTTTATTTATTGGAGAAAATGCTGATTAATGCCACCCAAGGGTGCATGACAAGTCCTCATGCAGTGCTAACGGCCTATGCTCCCGGAGTCTCTCTATGGGTACGATTCACTGTATGTGTTTGTCAAGGAGACTACTGCAACACACAAATAAGAATACAACCTAGTTCTATGATTTGTAATTCATTTATTTTTACACTTTTTTATTATCATATTATTAAAGCCTGAAAACGTAGTTTACTTTCACTAATTACCGTTTCCGCAAAAGTAGCGAACAACGTTTAGTTCAGTGTTAATTGGTAGTATCTTACTTCTAATGTTCCTGGTACCTGGATAAAGTTTGGCCGCGGCGATTTTATGTAGCTACCCTACAAGTTCAATTAGTGATTAGGCCAAAAACTTGTGTAAAAAGTTGATCTTTCTTCTGTGCACGACTCGTGTCGGTCTTTGATTGTATTTTATATGGTCATTTTCATTTCATTTCATTTCATTTGGTGCACGAAGCATCGGGAATGAGTTTGTAACTTTTTTTCAGCAGTTAATAAGTCTATTATCTATGTTTTACTATGTATTACTATGTATTATGTGTATTACTATGTACTATGTATTATATTTTTTTTGTTTCTATCGTACAATTACGTGGCAATCTGTGATCTCTGCCTGCCTCAAAGTGAAAAAGGCGTAATTGTTATACCTCTTGAGCACGCCGTCCTGCCGCTGAGCAACGCCGGCTCTGATTAGATACATTTCGTAAAAATAAAACAAAAAACGGGATGTAAATAGAAGAAGAAACGGTTGGGCAAAATTCGTTCAAATTTTTCCGCGAAAAACAGAAATATTCGCGCACTAAATTATAGCGGAAAACAGACATTTTTGCGAAAAATTTTCGGTGCTTGAGAGGTAAGTCCTTCAAATAATTACTCATTTCACCACCTAAAGTATAATTACAGAATATTTGTTAATATTAAACAAAATTCTGTAAAATGTATAAAATTATTTTAAATTTCTCTTTTTTGAAGTACGGCAACCTACATGCGAATTTGAAAGAAAACGATTTTGTCAACTAGAAAGTCTGGCTAGCGAAAGCGTGACCTAGGATTTTTCTGAAAAGTTTTATATAGCAACATTATTAAGCTTTCAAAGATACGTCAAAGTCTGTCATTATATATGCATTATATTGTCATTGTTTTGCTACGACTCATGATTTGTTAAAATTAATTGCTTTAATATGGATAAAACATTGAAAAGTAACGTGCGGAAACTGCTACATACCATGATTAGTAAGTTTAAACAAAAACAAGAAGAGAAAGACGTTGTTTTCCAAGAAAAACAACAATGTTTACATGCGATCTCAGATTTTTAGGTAAGCACGACTTTGTTATCTTGATCATTTTTGGTTTTTTACTTTTTGCATTATTAGATGTAGTATTTACAATATTATGATGCATTTTTTTATGTTTGTAGATAATCTTGGAGACATTGAAGGACTCTGCGATATTAAAAATATCGTAGAAACGTTAAGAAATTTGGAGAAGAAATTCATAATAGAGACTCAGACTAAGTTCTATTTAGAAGAAGTATCTTCATTAACCGGTATGTACTGCAAGGTGTATTTTAGGGGGCAGTAATAAAACATCAGCTGGATTCCTCGTGAAGCTTGGTTATAATTAATAACAGTAATTTCTTCGTAATACAATCATTTACTTCGTTAATAAATTCACAGCTGAAAAACTAAAACACCTGCTTAAAAAGTGCTATTGCACGCCTATCATCGAATACAATTATATCGCGGGCTATACACTATTAATCCGCAACGAACAAATACTCAATACGCCACGATCAAACAATGAATGGCGCAAGACCAGATCTTCAATCATTTCGAATCTTGACATCGAATACCATTTCAAACCTTTGAAATTGATATTCGAATTATCTTCTTCGAAATGATCGAATGAGAAAGAAGTTGCGTTATGCCCGATCCTCTGTGAAGGTCTGCATACCACAGTACCTACCTGCATCAATTCAGTCATAATTTATTTGCCTTGTTTCAAAAAGTTGTATTATGTGATTAAAATTGTTCAATGTCTGTTATATGTGAGTGATCAGGTAAAGAAAAGACTTCACTGTGTTTTTGATGTTATCAAACTGTTTGGGAGCCCTTATTTATATATATTTTATACTTTGTTTCGCAGAAGTCGGTGTCACGACATTAAACAAATTAAGAAGGAAGGATCTGTGAATGAGGGGATGTGGAGCACTCTAGGTAAAAAACGTCCTCACAAAAACTCGGTTTCGGACTTAGACAGTCTTGATATCGATGCAATAGAAACAAAATCAATGAATTCTTTGTTGTGAGAAAGGAGGCTCCGACATTATGGACATAAGGATTCATGCAAACTTCATCGAAGATTGGTCTATTTTATTAACCTGTGGTAAAACAGTTATGTTTAATTCTTAACTTCTTGTTTGGAATTTGTGACTTTTCTCAAAAATAAAGATAATTTTTATTGAGTAGTAAATAAATGGTTCAGTAAATTTTTACACACTCGTTTTTTTTTACACCATGACAGTCAAGGTTTCGTAGGAGCCTTAAAAGCTAATGAAATTTAGATTAAACACACAGGTTATGTACAGTCAAGAGCAGGTCACGCTTTACACTACCAGTTTAAGCTGAGCTCTGATTTATGAGGGCCGGTCCAAAGTCCAAAGTGTCAAGCTTGACGTGCTGTTGAGTGTACATCTAAACATTTTAAATAGGTGCATTGAATTATACGTTTAGTTCGTAAACAACAATTTAAAAAAATTATTGTCGTAAATTAAAAAAATACTCAAGTATCAAAATACTTTTCTCTAGCTATAGTCAGTAATACCACACAAAGATTTTTTGAATTTGCCGCGTTTTCTCAGGTCGCGCTTTCACTGGCCAGACTCTAGGTCCGAAGAAATTTCGAACTCGATCGCTAGGGCGTGCGTTATATATACCCACTGACGAGTTGACAGGTTCGGGTCGCCTTATATTACGTCTCTATATAGGGTTGAGTGCTCGTAGGAAATATATTAAAGACCTGGCTGTATTTACATAGATTCCTTTGCCTTTCCTGAGACGGATAAATTTAAAAAACAAAATTTACCGTTCAAAAAAGCAACAAGCAACAGGAGGTCTTTGGCGGGAACTCGGCGTGAGCGGTTGCTTTGTCAATTGAATTTTCGTTTTCTGCGAGAAAAAGTTGTTTAATGTGTAATAGTGATAGTGTATTATGCAGTAAATTGACTAAAATTCATGTAGTGATGAAAAATTCAAGTGATAACAGTGTTTCTGCTCCGTTTGGTACCGACAAAGATCCTCGCGGTTGTGCTTCTCGCCGCCAGTTTTCGTAAAACAGACGCTATCAGGTTTTACGCAGAACATGAGAAGCTTAGGGCTTAGGTTAAGTTGAAGAAAGAAGATTTTTCACTGAAGACATGGCTGTATGGACATAGTTTCCTTTGCCTTTCCCGAAAGAGATAAATTTAACAAAAAAAAAAAAAGCAACAAGCAACAATAATACAAAACTCATGTTTTTATCATGCATGAAAGTGTTTGTACCCAATGAATTTGGATTTTTTAATATTGTGTATTTATTGTTTTTTAAATCTTTTACAGTATCAACCAGTGTCACCACGTTTTTTTCGTAATTTGCGTCGTTCCAACAACTCGGCAATGTCTACAAAGATAACCGATGTTGGATTTGTAACAAAAAACGTAGTTGAAAGACCACAAACGCTTTTGAATGAAAATAACCTAAAATCACGAACAAAAGTGATCAATCGCGCTAAATCTCAACAACAAAAGAAAATATCATTGAAAGTTACCAGTCGTACTGTGCGTGCTAAAACGAAAAGAGTACGATATAAAACAAAATACGAATATAGGAACTCGAAGACCACAATCAAAAGTACAAATGCAAAATGGAATGAGCCGGTAGATATGGAATATGGGTCCAATGATTCAACAAAAAAGCCTCAATCTTACCAAAAGTACACTAAACGGAAAAGTGAAGTAGTTCGAATTAAGGGTTTTGTACCTAGCATATACATTAAACATACCAAGGAAAGTATAAACAAATTACAGTTCCTTCAACATATAACTACCAAACCAGGTAAAACGGCTTTGATAACAATAAAAGCGCCTAAAACAACTCAGCGCAGTTTCCACCATCGACATTACTATCGGAAATTGGGAAGTGCTAATACAACTTTGACTAGTACTAACAAGCCCACTGATGTAATGAATTCAATACTTCTACAACAAGCAAAACCAAAACCAGTGTTGAGTGACGAAGAATATGTTTTTGACATCTGGCCCACTGCAGTTCCACTCAAATCACAACTATCCACTATCATGATAACATATACAACAGTTACGACTACAACCACACAAGAACTAACACTTAGTACTCTATTTGGAAACAAAAACACGACACGGGGACAAAATTATGACAAAGTGCGCCAATCCATAATAAATGACATTTTAGGACTTGACTATGATGACCTGACACGACCGATGATACAAACAGTGGAAGGAGATAAGACGAAAGTAAAAGGAGTACCAAATTTTTTAGAAAATGCGCAAGCCGAACCAGTAGAAATATTTGTGCCAAAAGTAGTAGCCATGACACAAAAGAAAAGATACAGAACACGAAAAACACATCAAACATGGAAATTTGTAGAAGATAATGTTGAAAATGAATTTCTCGTCAACGATGCTGGAAATTACCCGGAGATTTTACGACAGCCTGACACGACAAAAAAGAAAGGAAAGAAAAAAACCACAAAAACACGCAAAATCAAACTTGACAATTATACTTACTGTTTTGAATGTGGATTACGACAAGAGCAAGTACCATACAGTGGTAATTGTTACGATTTATTTTCAGAGGATCCTACGTCAAAGTCACTTAAAATTCAGGAGCTAATTAAGAAGAAGTGTGAAACAAACGTTAGAGGTTGTGTCAAAAGGTTTACAGATGTAGACAGTCCCTATTTTGAACTAGGCTGTCGATCGTGGCCGCCTGTAAAAGGTATGAGTTTTGGATCGGAGCGTTTCTTCGCTCTTGAAAAAATGCTTGTAATGGAGAAAGAGGGATGCGTAATGAGCCCTCATGCTGTGCTGACGGCGTATAGTCCAGGTGTGTCACTATGGGTTCGATTTGGAGTATGTGTTTGCCAAGGAAATTATTGTAATGCTCAATTTGGGTTAACAGCCGCATCTCCTTGCATTATTATTGTCCTAGTAGCTATAAGTTTAAACTGGTATACAAATCCGTTTTTGCGTATGTACGTTTTTAGAAGTGTCTAAGTGAGATATATGTCATCTATCAGGTTATATTCAATAATACATTTAAGCACATCAAGTAAATCCTCAAAAGACATGGCAATATCAGGAAATATTTTTATTATACTAATATACTTACTCCGTTTTTTATTATGCTTACTTTTATTGTTTTTGATAAGACTATAGGTGTGTGATACCTAAAGATTGTTATATATTATTTTAATATATGTTTTAGGCTAAAATGTGCAATAAAGTCAATATATAATTAGAAAAAAGTTTATTTTGTACATTACATTTCTTATTCTTTAACAGCTAGCTACTTTCTCGAATAAAAAACGAAAACAATAAAGCATTATGGCACCAAGATCAAATTGCTACTTAAGTTACGTACTGCTTAAAATAAAAAACATTTTAACTGACAATTAAGTATAACATTTACTTAGATTTAAAATTAGATTTTTCTTATGATACTGAAATACGTTTATTGTTTGATTTCTCATTTAGTTTCTAGAGAGGCTCTCATGCACAAGAAGTGCGGTTTGCTTTGTAGTCTACCACTATGTATGTTATAGTGGTCGGCTGAAAAATTGGCGGGCACATATAGACATGTTTTTTTTATAAAGAATGGGTTCGCTCTTGACCACAATCTACCTAAGGGGCAAGACGTAAAAAAAGAAATTTGTTCACCCTCATTAAATTAATGAGTTGGCCTGCAAGAATACCTTAGTTTAAACAACTTTTCATGTGGTAGGTATCTTAAATATTCAGATTCCATACTTATTCTATATAGAAACTTAGTTTAAACCAAATACGGAGGTCCATGTAAACGAGGACGAAGAATGTTTTTCTTTTACATAAGATACAAATCAGGTTTAAGCATTCGTGTTGTTCAAAATATCAAACATAAGTTTGTTTAAAACTAATTAATTACGTATAGTTTTAAAGGTATAGAAGATATTCCATAATTCAATGGAAGCTTTTTGGCTTTACAATTAAGCTTAACAAATAAAAATAATAAACGATACACACTCAAAGGCCCACACCAAGGTATTTCCTTGTGTCTTGGGTCCCTTGGAACATATTTGCTTTTAACAGAAACACTTTCCCCGACTGGGAATGGAACTCTGGACCCGACGATCAAGAACCTGGTCCACTATCACTCGACCAATCTGACCGTCAACTTGAATATTTCATGCTTTCAGATAATAAATAAATGAATCGTTGACCTTAACTAAAAATTAGTTAGTGAAATAGAGAATTAATGAAAAAAATACACATACAAACATACACTCACGCCTATAATCCCTATGGGGGTAGGCAGATCATCCAGCGATTCTAGAACCACTTGACGTCAAGGTCTAATATTGATTTCCTAAATTCTCCAAATTTAGTTTTTACAAAATAATACTGTGTTTACGTATTAACAAACTTGTTAAATTTAGTTCTAAAGAAACACTGTTTTGGTATATTGCTATAAACTTGGTCTCTTGAAATAGTTGCGATGTTGTCTTGACCTGAAAAACAAAACACAAGAAAAGATTAAAACTTGTATTGACTTATTATTATTAACATCATTTGTAAACGTTGTACCCTACAAAAAAATATGAGTTATGTTCAATGCT
This sequence comes from Aproaerema taeniolella, assembly GCA_949987775.1. Lineage (NCBI taxonomy): Eukaryota > Metazoa > Arthropoda > Insecta > Lepidoptera > Gelechiidae > Aproaerema > Aproaerema taeniolella. The sequence continues at coordinate 7,664,157 of OX465258.1, read as the reverse complement.
GCCGTGTTACGCACAACTCATGTATCTTTTTATAGGACGATTTGAGAAAATCGAGTTCAAAGTTTTAAACATATTTTCCTATTTTAAAGTTACAATTTACATGAATATGGATATATTTCTATGTATATGAGGTCAAAAATAACAGAAGTAATTAACAAGCATAATTTTTTTTTCGGATCTATTGTAGTTTTCAAATTATTTACAAAAACTGAGTTGGGCATAACCACCGTTCCATACAATCGTGGTTTTGCGTCTGCCTGTGACTAGAGTTACACGAGTTGTGCATGACCACGAGTCGTTTTGAAAGACAAAACCTATCTCATGCAGGTATACTTACCGGAGATGACCGTTACCTGTAGATATTGGATTAGATAATTTTATTGTAATTGTTATAAATGGCATCAAACCAGAAAAGAAGTAACACTTTTTCTACATCATTTCTTTAATGTTACCTAAGGTTAGGATACTTTAAAATCATTAAAAAATTAAAACTGGTTCTCAAACTTTGATTTTTTAATGTGGTATGGACAATTGGACATATTATTTATGTTGGATATGCGCATGGTTAGAGAAATAACGAATATTTTTTTGGTTATAAGTTAAGCAAACATTTAATCGACAAAATATTAGAAGAGAATCTAAAAAAAAATTCAATAAAATTATAAAGAAGATAGTAAATTATTACGAGTTTTAGAATCTCAAAACAAAAAAGTATTAGGTTTTCCTTTGATCACAATTACGTAAAAATAGTATTAAGTCTAAAAAACCACTTGCTGAACATCATCATCAAATCAGTATAATCATGCGATATACTATCCAGATCGGAGGAATCTTTATTTACGTAAAGATCTTAAAAAAAAATGTTTTTCTAAGAAGAGGTTCGCTCTTGACCACAATCTAGCTCAGGAGCGAAGATGTAGTCGAGGATGTACGAGCTTACCCAGAAGATGCCTATTCACTTGAACTTTACTAAAGAGAGTCGGGTTGTATGAGCCCGGAAATTCAGACGCAGGCAGAAAATTCAATTCCTTAGCGGTACGCAATATAAAAAATCAAGAGAGGCGCTTAGTACGGATTCGAGGAATCTCGACAAGGTAAATGGTACCCCGCGGTGCGTCTGAACTTCCGAAAACAAAGGGGCAGGTGAAATGAGCTCGTGCAGCTCATGAGCACACTCCCAAAAGTAAATCTTGTAGAAAACACATAGGCAAGCTACTTTGTGTCTATGAGCTAATCTTCGGAGTTAGTTTTTTACTAGCTTTCTGTCACCAATGGGCCTCCTGGCTCTGTGGTCCACCGAATCCAGAGTGGCTAATTGATGTTTGGCCGAACCATCCTAAAGGTGGCTGCAATATTCTATGCGTGCCTTATAAGGGGTATTGACCTTACTAAGGATGCCCAGCTTTTTAGCCGCAGTTTTAAGTTTTTTGGCTGAAATTCGATGGAGGTGGCGAACCTCCATGCCGAGGAGTTCAAGCTCATCTGTGACCGGTACAGATGTACTCCGTAAAGTTGGAGTCAGGTTAAAAGGACTCCGTTTTGCAGATAATAGACACGCTTGTGTTTTGGTGGTGTTAAAACTAACCATATTAAAGTCTCCTTATTGGGAGACGAGACCTAAGCCTAAGGTTGAGTTTACTCGCTCTACCATTGTTCCTCTCATTTTGAATTTCCTCCCCACTGGCTCTTGCACTAGTCAGATATCTCTCCATGACTGTACCTGTCATCTGCGTACGCAACAACTCCAGGAACAAGCAGCATGTCGTTAATGTGCTGCAGGAAAGAGTCGGAGTCCTTTCTCGAACCTCTGAGGAACTCCGGCATCAATAACCGTGAGGTTATTGGTCAAATGAGCAGCCATCTATGACCACTCGGAACAACCGTTTGCTCAGGAAGTCAGCTATCCAACTACAAAAGTTGTCAGAGACGCCATACGCAGGAAGCTTGCTTAGCAGACTTACGTGCTAAACCCTGTCAAATGCCTTCGCGATGTTGAGTGACACTGCGAGAGCTTCGCCGTGTGTCTCGATGGTTTTAACTTGAGGTTTTACCAATTAGTAGTTGGTAAAAAATACTCAAACTTAATTCAAATATGGCTCTAAGGACGTTGACACGCAAGAAACTGCCATCGAACAAAATTTGAAATGGCTTATCGAAGAATTTAGGTATTGCAGCCTTTGAAAGAATAATATCAAGGCTCTTGAGGTGGAATTGAGAGTAATTGGTATTGCTTAAATTAAACAATAGTTTCGTGGACTTGTTACACTTTATCTGTTTAAGTACATTAGGGAAACCTCTTATTGGCTTCTGTTTTAGTAATAAGTTTCTACTTATATGTTATCAATGTAGCTGTTGGTTTTCTAATAAAGAAAAAATAAAATAAAATAAATAATATTTACTGTTAATTCCAAAACGGCTACATAATCCTTTGAATCTGAATCTAAGATCTAAAGTTCTGAAATTGCTGCTGGGCTTACAGTTTTCCAAAAAAGAAATTTTAAGTGTGTGCGTGTGTGTATTAACTCATAGTTCATCCTGACCTAAAATGAATGGGGGCTCAGGTATCTTGAAAGTTTGAGAACCAGTTAGATAAAAATAATTATATGAAAAGTATAAATCTGTGTACATCCCGGTGCATGAAAGGGGGCAGTGGATCCATTAATTTGATAAACTATGGATAAAAATAATTAACTGGTTGTGCCCACTTTGCGACGTTAGTGTGACCACGATGGGTTTCTGGCTTCTTTGTTTTATTTTTCCTATGATTGGTCGATCTGCACAACTCAGTTAACTCGTGTTAGCGGAGATAGGCTGACGCAAAAAATAATTGTTTGGCCAAAACTCGAACAAATACATCTCATGTAACTCGAGTTGCATGAGTTTGGTGCGACTGGCGCTAAAATTTGTCGAGTTACATGAGTTTGACAATTTCATTTTCTTAGCAAAACCACGGTTTTTTTCCAAGTTTTTGATATAACCATATAGAAAGTGTTAAAAAAATGCTATTTGCAATGGTTAAGCGTAACTCATGTAACTCGAGATAACTGAGATACGCGTAACACGGCAGAATGATCAACTTAGGTCCTTGAAAAATAGAAAAAACGATTTTAACCCCTGAGACGAGGCCCCTTGGTTCCTTGGATTTGTGGTCATCTTCTGTTTGTAAATGGCCGTATCGGTGGCCATTTTTGTAAGAGCCACAACACAAATTTTACGTAGTGGGTTACCACAACGCGTTATAGGCAATTTTTTCCCTCAATGAGCGTTTTCAGTCTTTAAGACTAACATTAAAAATACTCACGATATATGTCTTTGTCGTCTTGTGGTTGTGGCACTCTCTATACATAAGACTATTAACTTAGTATCACAGGGAAACCTGAAAAAGAAAAAACAATAAGTGATGCAAACAAAAAAATTCAAAAATTAAATCCTGGAATCCTACTACGTTTTCAATGTGTAATACTTTCTTACTTATTGGGTTTTTTCCCTGTCACTGATATATTATGTTCAACTGCTGAACAAAGGCCTTCCCGTATCCCTCCATATGCCACGATCTTTTACGAACTCCTACCAGTCCTGTTTGTAGACAACAAAGTCATACACCTATTTTTTTGTGTCTTACTTTACGACGTTGCCCGTCTTGGTTGACCCATTGTTTATTTCTGGGAGAACCTTTCGATGAAGATAGTTACATTTTTTTATCTCTTTTTATACTTACAAATCTTGGCTAAGTAGTTTATTATTCTTAAGATGAGAAGCGACTCCAAAATCTTCAGGGCTGTCGCTGGTCCATTCCTTACAGAATGCTTGAGTAGATCGTACTCCAAGCGGATTAGCACCATGCCAAGCCGCCTTTATTGGCCTGCATTGCCATAAAAAGTGATATTAAGGAACTTGTTTGAGCCGAAAAGATTAGTTTTACGAATTTTTTTATTTAGGTACTTGTTGTCTTTTTGGAATTTGGAGAAAACTGTAGGTGTAGTTTGATGAAAGAGAAAATGAAGTACAAAAAAAGCATTCATGAGACAAAAAGTATATTTGAACAAAAAGAAAATTAAGAAGCATTCGTCTGTGGTAAATTTATAATCAACTATCTTTCCACCCGCGGCTCCGCCCGCGTGGACTACAGGTTGTATCGTGCCCAGCGGTGGGTTAAAATGTAGCCTATGTCCTTTCCTAGGCTCTAAATTAAATTCAAATTTACTCTGTACCAAATTTCATCGAAATCGGTTAAGTAGTTTAGGCGTTAAAGACTTAAGACTTAACAAATTTTTATTAAATATAGCTAAGAATCGCATAACAGAGAAATTTATCTCGATTCATCTTGCATAAATTTATGCAAAGTTCTTCACTAAAAACAGCACTTTCAAGGGTATTAGTTTTCACACGCACAATTAACCTATTATTAATAAAAATGGTTGCCTGTAAAGTCGGTTTTACGGGCGAAGATTTTACGTGACATCGTCTTTTGACTCAAATAGGACCGATCATAGTTGAGTGGGAGAGAGACGCAAGGCATTCGGCGGGCCTCTCTCTCGTTCGGTGACTCATCGTAACGTTACCGAGCGTTACACTTTTTCATAAGTGACTCCCAGCCGCAACCTAATTTAAGACGTTGTCACGTCAAAAACTTACCAATTGGGATCGATAAAAACGTTTCTTCCATTAAAGCTGTAAATGTTTGCTGTGGGCTCGAATTCCGCCTCGTTTCCTTTGAACATGTCCGCCCAGGAATCGAACAGGGGCTCTCCGTGCAAATTGACCACTGGAAGCTCTTGATCGCTACGTTTTATTATACTTCTGAGATCCTCAATGCTGTGAAAAGGTATTCTTGTTACAGGTATGAATGTCACTGAACTAATAGAAGATTTTTTAAAGGTTTATAGTCCGATTTCGGGACCTGCCTCCTAGTAATCCATCCCAGGCAACGACACTTCATTTTTTTCTAAATCTGAGGTGTCGTCCTATGGTCTCATGCGGTGTGGTAGGCTCTGTAAAGGGTCGTCTGGTTCGCGACCACCCTCCTACCGAAGTCCGACGCCAAACAGCTTGCTGTGTTCCGTCGGTGCGTAGGAGTACCAGTGCCTTTATAGGCATTTTCTAGGTTAACTCGCTCCATCGTCGACCTCATCTTTGACCTTATGGTCAAGATTGAGGTCAAGAGTTAACCCATCTTATAGTAAAAAAAAACCTTTGGGCCAACTCTTATTTTGAAATACTATCCTGAATATATAGGTAATTCAGCGAATTGACTTCTAAATAGAGGTAAGAGATTACTAGTACCCCTATATGGTAATCTATGATTGTACCTGATTGTAACTCGCGACAACAGCTCAGTCCAAATCTTTAAACCTAGAGAGGCCAAATTTGTAGACCGGAAATAAGGCTGGATTTTTTCGGACCCTTAGTACAAAGTCGCTGGCATTCTTAAATATAAAAAGCTTCCACAAAATTATGATAAGTGGTCCTAATTCCATCGATTTCATAAATCGGTTTCCTTACTATATAAGTAACTAGTTTAAAAAAAAATTACATCGGTTAATCGGTAAGTCATGAATACCTGCTAGCCAGAAAAGCTACAAAGTTCCCCCCAGTAGTGCCAATGTTATTCGCTTGCCGATAGCACGCAGTATTGGCAGCATTTTTTCCAGTCCTGTTGTTAAACGAATACATGCTTCCACTATATGGTTCATTTAGAGCGACTAAACGTATCTGAAATAAGAAAAAATGATTCATATCGAGTCATCGTCATCGTCATATACAAATAAAACTGTCAACAATTTATCTAGAGGAGTTTCGCCTACAAGTAATTTAGTGGCGAGTGGGCTATAAACTCAAGGGCTGTTATTATCTTACATTCCACCCATGCTTAAAAAAATAATTGGTAAGATTATTCTAATGTTTTTAAGTTACTGATTTGATTACTATAAAGAACATAAAAATCTGTTCAGTAGTATTAAAAAAGTAAAAAAGTAACAAACAGTTTCACAACTATCATGGCAAGTTAGACTACATAATTTAGACCATAGGTGTACAATAATCATTGTTACTTAGACCATAGGTAGGCTGTGATGTCTAGTTGGTAATGAGCCAGACTTGTAACCAAAAGGTTGCGGGTTCAAATCCTGGTGCGGTCCAGTACCACTAAAGTCTTTTCTTATTATGTCTGGATTTTTCATTAAATATCACTTGTTTATCGGTGAAGGAAAACATTTTTATGAAACCTGTGAAACCCGTCCACCAACCATTGGGCCAACGTGGAGGAATATGGCCAAAATCCAATCGTATTTTGAAGGGAGGTCCGTGCCCCCCGGTGGGGACTTATATGGATTGATACAAAAAAGGACATGGATGTTCCACTGTACATACCTACTGTACATACGTACCTACTAAGAAAATGCCGTGTAAAAGAAGCGAAAGCGTTGTGTGTAGTGTATCATAGAAAAAAAAAACTCTTTTCTATGGTGTGAAACGTAGTATATAGGTGGCAATCTGTAGTCTCTGCTTATGTATGTAAGTGATAATGTTACTTACATAGTTTCTATAAAGTGGATTCTTTGGTTTCGTAGTAGAAGTTGATTCTATATGCGCTGGAAATGGCCTTCTTGATGTACTCATGAAATGGGGATCTCTTGCATCTATTAAGGAACCCATCTGCAAGAATACAAAATTTAATTTAAAATTTTGTTATGTAGGTATGTGAAATTATATGGGTCAAGAGATCGGTTAGATAAATATGATTTTTTAATGAAGTTATCTGCGTCTATTCCAGTTGATTTTATCACACAAGTAAAATCAATCTTACGTAAGAATTTTGTTTTTCGTAAAAGTGTTGCCATGTTATATTATCATGTTACTTTTTAATGATTGATATACTTAACAATATTTACATGTCAATGTGGAGAGACTTTTAAAGTTTAAACTACAAACGATTTACTTTATTGCAAATATAACAAAGATAAATAAATAAATAAACGATACACACTCAAAGGCCCACACTAAGGTTTTCCCTTGTGTCTTGGGTCGCTCGGAACACACACAAAGACAGACACAAACACCTATGACCCAAGAACAAACATCTGCTTTTTAAACAAATGTTTGCCCCGACTGGGAATCGAACCCAGGACCCGTCGATCAAGAGGCAGCGCCACTACCACTCGACCAAACCGGCTGTTAAGATACATGTCTACTGTAGTCAGTAAACCCATACCCATACTTTAATTAAAAAATATTTACTTTCAACTTCGTAGTAATGTTTTAATTAATCACTACAAAACCGATCACAAAGGACGTATTTTTTGCTTAGATCCAAAACAGTGCAGAAATGTTATATGAAATCTCATTATTGCACTGTTTTTCATTAATGAACTGTTTGTTAATGTAGATATAAAACCACAGCAGCTAGAGCACGATGGCGACAAATTCGCACGGTGCGCCACTCGGCTGATAGTAAAACTTCACTAGCTTGCTCGCCTCTGTCGTTGTCAATGTTGATATTTTGACATAGGATCGCGGCGCATTAGGCGCATTATCACCATCGTACTCGAGCTGCAGAGGTTTAATGTCTCCCATTAAGTATAATATAAAATATATGCATTAGATCAAAAGGATACTGGCTGAAAATAAAAATCGGCTGAATAAAACCTACTTGGTTAAGAAAAAAAAAACAAATTGCGCGCATTCTGTACGATTCGATTGTAAAACTTTAATAAATTTTCATTTGAGTTTTTTTTGAATAGGTATATTTTATAACGGTAGGGTAGATTGGTAGATGAAAGAAAAGTAGATTACGCACCTTGCTAAAGTGAGTAATTAATGCACTCGTGTTACTTTAGTGCCCTTGCATGCGCTCGGGCACCAACATAACACTCGTGCGTTAATAACTCACTTTGCGCTCGGTGCAACAATCTACTATTAGTAAACTGTAAGAAGGGAATCACTAAGCTACGTTTTCCCGTTGAGAATACATACTTAACAATTCAAAAAAACAACACTTACCACAATGTATTGCCATCCATTTTCGACCCTCAAAAGCAAGGTTTTTTCGTGTAATACATACGCTAGTGTTCCCAGAGGTGTGCTTGGTGTACGCTACAAAAAGAGGAAATTCAGTTTACTGTTATAGATGCAACCCTTTTATGCGTGACTATTAGCGGCAGTTCCGGTGAAATTCTGAATTATTTATGATTCATTGTTAATGGTACCTACGTTTGTTCACAGGATATGTTTTTAAGTGCATAATAACGCGTTCAAACGAAATGTTTATGTTTTTAGGCAATTTATGTATAGAAAGAAATGTTAACATGAGTTTAGGAATCAATGAATAAATAAAAAAAGCTTCACCAACACTATTAAAGAACTTTTATAGCAAAACTTGATATCGCCACTGTGTTAGCAAAAGTCTTAAAAAATGTTTTTCCTGAGAAGACCGTTACATGTAACGGTAATATTACATTTCTTTCTATTTCTTATTCATGGAGTATTGTAAATTAACGAAGCAGTATGAGATATTTTTTGGGTAAGAAGAAGAAGTATGGGATTTTTTTTTTTAAAGCCTAAGATCTTTTTTAAATCCCTTCCAACTTGAGGTGTGTTGGGTCCACCTGGGTGAACCAAGAACAAATCATATATATAAAGTGACTTTAAATTATTTAGTAAAACTTTAAGGGGCGATGCAATTGAAAAACTTTCCCCAAGGAACATATACTTATATAATTTTAAAAAATCTAGACATCACATACAAAGACAAATCAGCTAATTGCACAATTTGTGTAGAGAGTTGAAAACTTTATTTCATATTTCGACCTATGTTCATTAGGAATTGTTATTCAGTTTCATGAGCTGTGATCAGCGTTGCCAGACGTCCCGATTTTAGCGGGATCCACTATGGATCAAAAGGCTGATCTAGCTGGACAAAATTATTTTACAGTGTTAATAAGCTCAAAGGGTTGTATCTGTACATGATTTGTCAAAATAAATCAATTAGAATAAATTCTGACTTTTTTTTGCTATATTTTAAAAACCAATATAAGTTGAGCCGTGCCGAAGAATATTGACTAGGCGAGAAGAGCTCATCGTAAATTGGTTATTTAGTTTTATTGTTTTTATTTGAAAATACAATGTTTCTGTGTTTTTAAGAACGAAAACCAATTATTATTGTATTATTATGATATAGGTCTCTGAAATGAAAACATGAATTCATAGTTAGACAATTTTAATGATTTAATAACAGTTTTAATAGCTATTTATCTTCACTTTCGGAATCATCAAAACTAGGTTAACTGAAATTACACAAATTGTCTTCTTCTGCCAGTTCGTCTATGCTTCGTGACTTAATTAAATCGTCTACTCGTCTTCGTTTTGTCTTAAATGATACTAGGTCGAACTCTGACTTTGGACGACCTGGGGTATGTTCGCTTTCTAATGATGAGGTAGATGGCTGCAGAAAATATGTTATTACAAATTAAAGCCTTGACCATTTAACCAATCGCTACCTATCGATGTCATTTCAAAACAATCCGCTGTTCGTCCGCACATTTGCCACTTTTTAGCCAATTCCGTAGAAATTCGAGAAATTCGCAACTTAATACTTCTTATGGACTCGCCTGTGACGTCATTATTTGTAAATGTTATTGATATATATTCAAATAAACGCGAATTCCTTCCATTTTTAGGGTATTTCTACCATTGTTCATGAAACTCTCTTCGTGTCATTAATATTACGTTTTCTGCAAAAAAAAAACACTCCGTTATACCTAAAAATTAGGAAGGTTCCGCATCTGCCCGCACTTAGTATTTTACTTTATGCAGTACTATACAAGTGAAACTACTATACAAAAAACTTATAGACCTGGTACATGATGGTACATGTAGTTTCTGGTCCAACAAATATAAAAAACTAATAAAAAAAATTGTAATGCTCACTTTAAACGTATTTATCTCCACAATAAAAAATGTTCTTGCAAGTTTAATAATAATAAGAAATAGTACTAACCATACACTTCACGATTCATCACTAATAATTCGTCAGTTTCTTTTAATGTCACTTTAAATAATCGACACATCCGTTGCAAAAAAGTGAATGATTTCATTATGCGCGACACTCGTTCTGCCATTAGAAAATTCATAATTAATTACTGGAGGGTATTTGTACAAAACTATCACCGGAACAGTGATACATGGACTATCTGTTATCACTTGTGATAGTTATATCATAGATTTGAAGTAACCCTTTTTGTCCAGCTAGATCAGCCTTTTGATCCATAGTGGGACGTCCCGATTTTTATCTCAAAATTGAATGTCTCGCGCGGGTCAGGCTTAGTCCTGCTTTTTGAAGGAAGCGACCGCAACAATTATTCTCTTTCACTCTTTAAAAGAATTTAAATTTTCAGATAAATATAATAATTAAAAAACGTTTTCTGGCTACCTATCATCAATATCATTGTAAATTTAGTTTGAAAGTCAGATAAAAGCATAAGTACCTATCAAAAAACTACTGATTATTTACGTTTTTTTCATTACGTCCCGCTTTGGAAGAAAGAATCCCGGTTTTTTACTCAAAATGTTTCTGAATCTCGCTTTTCCAAAAAAAAATCTGGCAACGCTGGCTGTGATTCAAATCCTTAAATTTTTAAAGAGATGGATACAGATATAATAAACTACCTATTTCAAAAAAATATTTCTATATCAATATCAGGAGACTAACCTTAATTAAGGCTCTTTTCGTCCGGTAGATAACAGTTTTAGCTGTATAGGATTCGTCGTCATTGCCACCATCAGCTAGAATAAAAAAAAACACTAATAACTATTAGTTTCTTCCCTTCTATACCACTGTTACTAGTAATTTCTTTATGGTAACCCAATGCAATACTTAATTCGAAAGATAGTGGCTTAACTGAGATATTTTTACACCAATTTCCGCCATGTTTATTTATGTGTTCAATATAAACTAAGTACCTATTAAAGTTACGTACCAACATCATTAACAAAGCCATAATAAGTGTCTTTCGAAAAAATGCTTCCAGGTTCCCCTTTGGGACCAGTAATGGCTATACCGGGACGCCCTGGTGGCCCTGGGGGTCCAGGTGGACCAGGTATCACTCTTGCGGAACCACAGTCTTTAAGGCATGTCCCGGGAGGTCCTGCTTCACCCGGTAAACCGGTTTCACCTCGCTCGCCTTTCACACCCTTTATCTATACAAAAAATATTTTTGAAAACAAAAAATAAAATTAACATATATGAAATAACAGTGTCCATAATAAATAAATTTATAATAATTGAATACTTGCAGTTTTAGAACCATTGAAGCTTACACACTCTCCTTTTTCACCTTTTTCTCCTTGAGGTCCAACTGGGCCCTACAACACAATTTTTTTACTGACTTATCTTAACCAACTACCTATTTTTGTAAAAAAAACGAAATTGTACTACCCTCAGTAATTAATGTACAAGATAATAACCTACTATGTACTTACTATTGATCCAATAGCGCCATAATCACCCTTAGGTCCTTTTTTACCAGGCGGCCCAATTGCTCCTTTTTTAGCATAACCAGGACTACCTCTGGGCCCTATCCGCCCTTGAGGGCCACGATCTCCTTTATCTCCTTTAAGTCCCTTAAAATACAAATCTTGTGTAGGTACTTTTATCGTATTCAACAAAAAACAAAAGTAAAAATATTACTAAAATTACAAAAGCGTCACCTCACCTTAGTTATTGCGCCGGTTGATGTAGATACAATACCAGGTGGTCCAGGTATACCTGGTTCTCCTTTAGGTCCAGGGGGTCCCATCTCCCCTGCTGGTCCCGCCGGACCCATTTTTCCATGGTTGCCAGGAGCACCAGCTTTGCCCGGGTGGCCGGGTAAACCTATTGGACCTATACCTCCTTTGTCACCCTGTAGTGCATTAAGTTTTATATAGCTTTTAGTAAGTTACAACCGTTTTAAAAAACAAGCCTAGCAATTAATTAGTAAGTTAAAGTGGGAGTAGGTAGGTCACATTTGAAGAATGCACACGCACCGTTGGGCGAGAATAGCAACTGAATTGATACCGACGAGACGCGGAGGGAGAGGATGACTTAAGAAACGTTGGCAGGACAGATAAGACGCCACGATGTTGACAGAGATTAGGCGCAAACAGCACAAGACCAAATTCGATGGACAAAAGGAGGGGAGGCCTTTGCAGTGGAATATTCCTGGCTAAGAAAAAAATAGTTGGTAGAACTTACCTTTTCTCCCAAATCTCCTTTTTCTCCTCTTAAACCCCTCAATTTTTCTGCTATTGCTGCCGCTGTAATACAAATTGTTGCCCTTTTAATAAATCCCATGTTTGTTTGTACTTCATTTAGATTACGAATTTACGACGAAGCAACAGATCAACCTATAAATTTGTTTAACTTATTTTCAATTGACAATTTCAATTATAGAACAAGTTCTGTCAATCATTTATTAATTAAGCTAAATGTTTTCTCATTCAGAATCGGCCAATATCTGCTTGAGAGTGAAAGAAAAACTTGGAATATGCCAGCTGCCAACTCTTCCCAGGCGTACTTGATAAGCCAGTAAGTGGGATGCGAGGGTTTCGCTCACGAAGCTTGTGCGTCCGCGATAGGGACGTAACTGGTGTTGCCACCTAATATTTCCATACAGAGACTTTAAATTAGATAATTGAAATGAAGAATGTAAATCAGTTCTGACACATATTTTTATGACTTTCCCCAAGGAACGTAGCTAGAAATATGAAAAAAAAACCCGTCTCTATATTATCAGTTTAGTGTCTCAGTACCGATGAAAAGGCCAACTATGGGTTTTTTTAGGGAAAGTTATTCAGTTTTATGGAGGAATTCACATTCATAACTTTTTTGACAAATTTGAAGAGGGACAAACCACAGGATACATAAATTAAAATTGACCTCATTAGGTTGGAAGTACTAAAAGAAATCACAGAGCATTCGGAATCATAACCTTATATAATAAGCTTTAGTTTCATTTTAAAATGTAAATATTGTTATTCTTCTTATCGTGTAGGTATCGTCAAGTGTGTGGCAAACTTGACTAACCTTGGTGTCAGACTTTTCAAACCGCACAATGGCCTCTGACTTTTTTTTAAAGGCCTTTAGTGAATCGACAACAGCCGGGACCGACAGCTTAAGCACGGAAACGCTCGTGATAAATTGCCACTTTGGTCACCCATCGGGTTCCCTGCCTCTGTGTACGTTGCGTACTCTGTGTAATATTGTTATTATTTTGATCAACTTACGAGAACATAATGGTTAAGAAACAGTAGGGGAAAAGAATCCCAGAAAATAATATTGTGATGTCCATAGAAATATTATTTTATTTATGAGAAGCAAAATAAACTACACAAATCCTTAATAAACATTATTTTTGCCCACGAAATGATATATTTACTTTCGGTGATGAAATATGGTACAACGAAATAAAAAGATGACGGAAAAAAGTGATTTAGATAAAGAAAATCTCCAATGCGTTTCGTTCAACCGAAAAATGGTTCAAACAGTCCTATGCGCAGATATTTGGACGAAATAAATTTATGTAAGCTATTAAGTTCGTCTCTTTTCTTCACAGTGGACCAGAGAAGGATGAACGAGATAAACATATACCCTTTTGAGGTTCATCCGACAATAACACGCTGGGTTCAAGGATAAGGATCAAAGCCAATAGAACCAATAGTAACAAAAAATGTTAAGGGATTCAATCTACTTACGTTATTACTTGAACGTGACCGGAATGTCTTGTATCATATTGTAATATATTCAGGTTATCTATCTGGGACTAGAATAGAGAGAACTGAATAAATAGTGAATTGTTTGGGTGTGTTGAGATGAATTCTATATTGGATAACAAATTGGAGTTACCTTCCTCAGGGTCCATTTCGGGTTCGAGTAATGAAGATAGTTTCGCCGGTAGGCCGGGCGACCCGGGCATTCCCATGTCTCCTTTGTCACCTGGTTGATAAAGTTTTCGGATAATGAAGTGCACCAGTATACGATATTTATTACAACGAACTTATAACTACTGGGTAAGAATTACAATAATTCTGTAAATAGCTTTTTTGACTAAGATTTTTTCTGGCTGTGTGACTATCAACATATTTTTATTTATTTAGAAGGTATACGTACCTCTTTCTCCTTTAGCTGCAGGTTTCCCATGAGCTCCTGGTTCTCCAGGTATACCATCCAGTCCCGGTACACCCCGGTCTCCCTTTTCACCTCTGGGACCTTCTGTTCCATCATGTCCCTTTAATTGAAAATGAAGAGGAACTTAAAAGTAATATAATCGTGCTATAAATTTAATTTTGAGAACTCATAGCAAAACAAAATTTTTGTTGTTCCTGTTTGGGTAGACTCAATGTCGCGAGTTAAATAACTTCAAATAGTTTACCAAAATACCAATCTATTTTATTTGTTAAAATGTATATTGCTTGTACACATAATTTAAAAAAACACCTTGGTAAATAATGATAACAAACTGTTTTGTATTTTAATTTTTTGTAAAAAACTAGTTCCGAGATCGTCGTTATAACACTGTTTTTGCAACTAAACAATCCTTTTATCCAAAGTAGGTTACACAGACAAATAATAAATTTTATACCTTGTATAAGGTTATGGTGTTTTTTATTCTTGATCTTATAAATAATGATAAATATCAGTTTAATTTTTTAGTGCTGGATACATATTACATATATTTTCTTATACGCAACAATATTTATAGATTCTATACTGGATTATCAATGTTAATGTTAGTGTATACTTAGAATACTTACCCTTTCTCCTTTGTCCCCCTTTTCCCCTCGGTCCCCTTTTTCTCCTCGGTCACCTCTGGGTCCAGGGGACCCAGGTGGTCCAACGGGTCCCGTATCACCTTTCTCACCAGGTACAACTTCCTTTGCCACATCTGTTTCCTGTCAATAAAAGTTCTGACACTACTTGTTTGGGCATTACAATTATCTTTTGTTAATATTTAAAAATGCAGGGTCCTGACTCACTCACTGATTTATCAATGAACCTGGAAAGCTAAAATTTAGTACAAGGTTTCCTTTCATAACGTAGGCAAGGAGTAAAGAAGGATTTTACGAAATTCTCATGAGAACAGAGTACCGGGCATCCTCTAGTAATAAATAATGCGTTAAGTGTTTCAGCTGATTTCAAAACGAACTTTATGGGCCTTTTTATAATTCAAAAACGGCACGGCAAAATTGTATTACCATTGCCTCCTTTATTAATACTAGAAGCTGAGAACATAAAGGGGACATGGGAAAGTGCCGTGCTGTGCCGTTCGAATTATAAAAAGACCCTCTGTTAAATGTTGTTAGTTTTGGTAAGATTACTCCATAATACTATAAATATTGTATAGCACTTTAATACAGTTATCTTCTAAATTAAAATGTAACTAGATTGAAAAAAAGCACAGGTGAAAGTAAACAAGCTTATTCAGAGATTTATACTTTTAAATAAAACAACATACTGTGGAGAAAATAGCAAATTTTCGTCCTAAGCAGAGACAAAGTAACTATAGCGATTACTTTGTCTCTGCTTAGGACGAACATCTACTATATTCTAGTCCTAAGGATTGGTCTAGTTTTCCAAATGTTGTAATGCACGTGCAGAGTTGAATTCAATTCCACGCTTCCAGGTTGAAAAGTTTCCTAGAACAACAATTTACATGATATCACTATATATAACCACCTCTCTAGCTATAGTCCCAGGTGGTCCAGGCGGGCCCATGGGGCCTGGTGGTCCAGGTGAACCTTCTCGCCCAGGTTCTCCTCTAGGTCCGGGGGCCCCATCTTTTCCGGGAGACCCATCATCTCCTCTCGCACCCATTTCTCCTTTCAACCCCAGTGGACCCCTTTCTCCTTGCTCTCCTTGTTTACCCTGAATAAAGTTTGCAAATAATAATCATCATACTAATAAAAAAGTCCCCCGCTGCCTCTGTCTATCTGTCTGAACGCGATAAACACAAAAACTACTGAACGGATTTTCATACGGTTTTCACCAATAGATATAACGATTAAAAAGCAAGATTTATGTGTATTATTTGTAAGGTTCTGTTAAATATTTTAGCAATTTTTGCACTTTATTAAATATTTTAAAATGTTTAACTTAAATAGTTCGATGAATGACTCTTTCTGGTACAACTACGACAGATAAAACAGTAACAAAGTTTAAATTCAAAAAGGGAAGGGGAGTTTGGCTGACGGGGACATTTTTTGCTTGGCAGTTGAGGAGAGTAGTCGTGTCCTTAGAAAGTGTAGTTTACGAAAGTGAACGTTAAAATAGTGAGATCTAAAATATAATTAAATTGTACATTACCATGAAGTTGAAATATACGTTTAAAAGTGGACTGGTGTTTTCTTTGGATTGATCTACGCTTACATCTTCATTCCCAAAATTCTCACGGGAACGAAGTCCCGTGCAGGAACCTAGTGTATTTATAATTGGCAGCTTAAATCCAAAATGTTTTGGCTGACGTAGTATTGTGAAAAGAGTTAATTTTTTGCTACGGAAAAAAAGACTTGTGAGATTCGTACCGTTAATCCAGGCAAGCCAGTGTCTCCCGTTTCACCTTGACGACCCGGTGGCCCTATTGGACCCCTCATTTCTGGCATTTTTTTCAAGAGGTTCGTAACCACTGACTCTGAACACGAGCAACTCTGAAAAAAAAATACTTGGTGTAATTGTGATGGAGTTACATGAAATATTTATTCAGCAGCTCGAGCATGATACGCAAGGAAAGGCTTGCTCGCCCTTTAGCGTTGTCAATGTTGACATTTTGACATAGGACTGCGGCGCATTCCGCGCGTGAGCACATCGTGCTTGAGCTGCTGAATTTATTTCACGTTTTTCTTACCCCTTCTTCTCCTTTTCGTCCAGGAGTGCCAGGTGGACCTTGAGGCCCAGGTGGGCCTTGGGGACCAATAAGTGAACCTCCTGGTTCACCCTGTAATACAGACAGAAAAAGTTTCGTAAATGTATTAATTTATTTAAATAGAGGTGAAATATTGTTAATCAGTTAGTTAGACCACAAAATCAAACAACTTCTCTCAAAAAAACCTCTCTTCTTAACAGCCCATATACGTAACCATCGATAGGCACGGGCCTCCCTTCAAAACACGAAGGGGATTTAGGCCATAGTGCACCGCGCCGGCCTAATGCGGGTTGGCGGATCCATATAAAAAATATCGCTAATCCATATAAAAGTTTGCTGCTGTTTTTTAAGAAAATTGAAAAAATCACATAATGGCATTTTTATAACTAACCTTTTCTCCCTTATCTCCTTTTACTGTTTTTCCAACCGTAAACTGAAACACATTAAAAATGAATGAGAACTGGTTTATTAATTGATGAAACCAAATAATTAATTACATTAGTTTTTTAATCCAGTTAAAACAACAACGCAGAAGCGTAAATTTTATAAAGCCTAAATATATTTTATTTTTTTAAACAATCACGGAAGCCGCTGAAGAGTTGGTAAATAAAGCCAATTCAAAAAAATATATAAAAAAAGAAATTTAGTTTTCACTTACAGCATCTACTAAATTCTCTGGTGAAGGAAGATCCTACGGGCGATTTTGTTGTTATTAGTACATTGCTAGTCATTATTGTAAATAAAAATATTTTAAAATTATGAAAAGAACAGGAAAACTTTAAATATATTAAATTTGATAGATTTGTATGTACACATTTACACATGGCAGCACATCAGGCTATCCATGTTGACCTTGATATTGCCTTGATCTCGTTGGTAATAGCGCCGCCGGCTTTCATAGTGCAAATTGTAATTTATATGCGTTATTAGTGTTAAGTGCAATTTGTTTGTTTATATTATGTTTAATGTAGTTATATTAGAAATTAGCAACTGTTTTACATTGTATAGACTGAAGAATAAGACACTAAGACAAACCACATGTGGTTTAATAGTGTCTACTAGAAGTTATTGTTACTTTTGATATATTTGTATAAAAAAAAAAAAATGGGCAACTTGACGTGCTGCTGTCTGTACTTATATATACTAATTAGAATTAATTAAAACTATAACATTATTTTTTAATACTTAAAGTATTTCTATGTAAATACTACTGAAACTATTAAAAACACTTACATCACCTTCATCGTCAGGTTCTGTCTACGAAAGAAAGAATAGAAAAGTTAGTCAAGATGCGCTCACATCGAATTTAACTGCATACTGTCCAGAAAAATAAAAAATAAAATGATTGCCATAAAATTAGAAGTCAAAATTTTTTTTTTGATGATTCTACTTAGAATCTTTAAAAAAATGGTTCAGTTTCGAAATGAAGTGGCGAAATGACCACTTAAAGTTTTAGTAACTATTTTAAAGTTTTCTTTTTTTTATTATAAGATGTTAACTCTTGACCTCAATCTTGACCGTAAAGGTCACAAATGAGGTCGACGATGGAGCGAGTTAACCCAGAAAATGCCTATAAAGGCACTGGTACTCTCACGCATTACTAGGAGGCATATGTCTCATTTGTGTTTTTTTAGTCGCCTCTTACGACACCCACGGAAAGGATGGGGTGGTGTTATTCTCCACCGATCACCACACGGCAAATCTTATTAGTACAACTCTTATTGTTATGATTTCTTTTTATAATTTTTCTTATTACGTTATTTTTTATGTTTCTGGACAGTATCATTATAATAAATACTTAAAATTAACGCTGTGCAATAATGCTGGCTTAAAACGGTGCATGTCTTTATTAAACATAAAATTAATGCCAATCCCGAAAAGTTTCAAATTTTTCAAAAAATTTTGAAGTCATTGATAGTTAAATAAACCTACAGCCACAGAAAGCAAAATAAAAAAATCACTATACTAACACTATCTGGAAAAATGATAACCTGAAACATATTAAA
This sequence comes from Aproaerema taeniolella, assembly GCA_949987775.1. Classification (NCBI taxonomy): domain Eukaryota; kingdom Metazoa; phylum Arthropoda; class Insecta; order Lepidoptera; family Gelechiidae; genus Aproaerema; species Aproaerema taeniolella. The sequence goes on along the minus strand of OX465258.1, from coordinate 7,645,259 downwards.
TGGAGTTAAGGTTCAAATTGCAATTCGTTTTTTAGGTCATTAGCACCTTTTGACGTAGTATAAAATATATGCGTACACGATTGGCTGTTGAAAGAGCTTATTTTTTACGCATTTGCCCTCTTTAATGCAGTATTTATTATTTTCTTTTTAAAAAAAAATACTGCATAAAAGATGTGATTTTTATATAGTAAAAGTACCTGTGATAAAAAATTTGTTTGACCGTTAATTCTATCAAATGTTTTGCTATAGCATATAGTGGTATGGGAAACTGTAGCTTTGCACATTTCCTGGTTTTGGATAAGCATTAAAATATTACTTTTCCACATTGCGTCTCTCTTATCGCTCCCACACAAACTTTAGTAGAATTCCTATCAGGTTTTTTTATTCAAACGGAGTTTCTGGCACAACAAATTATTACCGTTACCCCCTATGTTTCTAATACCACTAGGAACATAGGAGGCAATGGTAATAAACATTTTCGGTGCCTTTTCATTCCGTTAGAATAATACAAAGACCCGGCCATTATGTCCATTGACTTTTCATGACAAAAATCGTAAAATTTGTTATGAATCGTATGATAGTGCTGAAACTTACGTCTGAACACACCAAACATGCGTTCAACTTTTCTTCGTTGGCATTTGGGTATATTTTAAGTTCTTGAATTACACCCTGAAACAAAAAATAATAATTTATTATTGATTTTCTTCAATAGAGGTCAAGATTAAGTAACTAAACTATGCTGTTCTATTATAATTTGCGTACAATTCAGTTAATAGGAGCTGTTGTATTTATTTTCATCGAATATATTGTAACTCACTGCTGCAAAGTGTTACGTATACTCAGATAATAAATAAATCTATATATTTATAAATGACACTAATTGTTTACGTTAGAAAAGTAAGAATTATCAACCGAATTAAATTCCAACAATGCTTATCAGCAGGTAGAATTTTTTTTTTTGTTTTTGTTAATTTTTTAAGTAAGCGCTAAATTAATTTCGATAAAATGTATGGGACCACTTTAGGATATTCTTTCGAACACAGAATTTGAAAATTAGCCGACAATTAATGGAGTTAACGCTTAACAAACATAAAAAAAGAAGAAAAATACATATAGTCAAACTGAGGACCTCCTTCTTTTTTGAAGTCGGTTAAAAATACAGACAAGTGACGAGTTTCAAAAAGACTTTATTTAAGTTCCCAAAACCACCTTTAACTTAACAAATGACAACATAAAACCGCATTATATTTACAGAAGTACCCATACTCAAAGACAGAAGTAGTTTCTCTAAAAAAATATGAAGTGAAATCCTTTGCGACGCTACCAAAGATAATGAGCGTACATTTTTCGCTATCACTAGAGGTTTTGGACGGGGCAAAGAAAAATTCCTTTGATAAATCCTTAGCATAAGCCGGCGTCTTGAAGCTTGCTTTGTGATTGTGTTAGTCTGTGGCTTGGCTTTTCATAAACACAGGATGTAGCACAAGTAAAAAACAAACCATTTTAAGGAGGTTTTTAAAACGATGAAAACTCATATATTTTTTTAAGTTAATCCTAGTTATTATAAATGCGAAAGTTATACATGTTTGTTACTCTTTCACGCTCAAACGGCTAGACTAATTTTAATAAAGTTGGGTGTGAAGGTAGCTGACACCCTAGATTAAAACATAGGTAGGCTGCATAATTTTCCCAAATTCCCACGGGAACGAAGTAAAGAAAAATGAAGTAAAAAGAAAAATTTAAAATTTGCTAGGACGCGAGGCTGTATCGTGAGCTACGAGCACTCAACCCTATATAGAGACGTAATACAAGGCGATCCGAATCTGTCAACTCGTCAGTGGCTAGTCACTGATATATAACGCACGCCCTAGCGATTTAATGATTAGTATGGTATGGGACCAACTTTATTCGATAATACCGAAAACGGATCATTTAACTATACACGAAAAAAAAAACAAGATTTTGTTTTGAGCTTTAGAGAATAACCACCTAAGCTGGAATAAAAAATGTACTGCACTGAGAATATCCCAACATTATCGCATCTGTGCCATGTTATTTTTGTGATGTGCATATAGTGTCGATGAATTAATGATGTGCACGCGAATTATCGATAAAAAAAAATAAAAAAAATTAAATTTTCAAAATTTTAGGTCTTTATATTATTATTGATTTCAACTCTATATCAGCTGTATATTTGCTTCTGTGAATATGGCAACCTTGCAGATTTACAGTTTGTATAGGGTTGAGTGCTCGTAGATCGTGGGCGAAAGACTGACAACCTATCACATCTAGATCACGTTCCATTTCAGAATGAATGTCACATGTGGTTCTACAACCAAATGACGTCCTGTCTACCTCGACAGGGACTAAGCGTGAGTGTATAGTCATTCAGGAGAAAAATTGAAATAAAAAGGAAAATTCTTCATCAAAATGCCATGCAGTGAGACAATGTCAACTAAAAAGGATTTTTCCTGTTCTTTGAAGTTTTTTTACAACCTGAAAATGTTGATCCTAATTTTTAGCACACTCTGTGTAAAGAAATCTGTACGGTCATATTTTCTGTAGCTCCTGCCACTCTTATTGTTCCGCTAGAAGATTAAAAATATGACATCACAGTTCTTTTTGTAAGAGATGAAGCGTGTTTTAATGAAACTGAGTCTGGAAAAGATTCGCTTGCCATCGACGCGATCTGACTTTATGAGATTGGATTTTTTAGAATGCACCGACGACGCTATGAATTGCAATGATGCTGTAAACCACGAGAAAACATGTATTTGGGAGGCAGTATTGTCGTAAGTTTGGTGAAAAAATTTTAAGAGTGAAAAACCAATAACATGTAATGTAATAACTTACAATAAACATCCTATGTATATATAAATCACTGATAAACATATCATTGTTTCAAACACATAAGGGTATTAAGTGGAATAATAAAGTGTTTTATTGACCTTTGAAGAATAAAGAAATCCTAAGAAAAGTTGAACTGAAAACAAAACAAAATGGTTTTTAAATCAGCGCAACTTTAGGGTGTTATTGTAGGTTTCCCAAGGAACCTACAAGAAATTTTCAAAAAAAAATAAATTTTCTAAGTTGTATACAGAAACGAACTTTTTTATATATTTCGACCTATTCCTTTAGGAAAATTGTTCAGTTCCGTGGGTAGATTTACATCCGTAATATTTGCTAACTAATTCAAAGTCACCAAAACACTATTTCTCAAAAGAACAGTTGGCCCATTTAGTTTAGGTAGTTAAAATATATATATATTAATTAACGTATACGATACAATGAGTCCTTACACAATATCCAGTGGTTAAAATTTTCCGGAACGCCTTCAATTTACACCGTTCGACATACTTGATGAATTTACCACTACGAATGCTTTGGCAGTAATAAAACTGTATTCTAAGTAGTTGTGGAAATTAATTAGAATCCTTAGAGTAAAGTTTACGTCGTGCACTATTCAAATGTGCTGGCTGTATACTTCATGCATTGCACGTGACTTCATCTCGACAGAATATATACCTACTAAGAGTTGATTGATTTATTAAAGTAGATTGATTTATTAAAGTTTACTAAAGTTAGGTAAGCCCATTTGAAATAAAAATATAAAAACTATATAATATCTTAGTACCTTAATAAGCAGTTTTAGGATTCAGCCGTGAGATTACAGCTAGCTAGAATAAAATTTCATAAAAACAAAACGTCTTTTCCCAATACGGTAATCAGTCGACCAAAGATTTGATAACCGATTTTGTTAGTCTGTCCTACCTTTATGGATAAACAGATTGGAATACTAAAACTTAACAATAATAACAATTTATGAGGAGTTTACATACTAAAGTTACTCAAATGAAACAAACTAAGGCTTTCCGATCTAGCATTAGTATGGTCGATATAAATGGAGAGTACAAAAGTAAATTAATATTATTACGGTTATAACAATGACATATCGCCTGAAGAGTGGCATCAGCTATTTTCCATGTGGACGAAGTTGCTAGCGAAAAACTAGTGGGTTTATGAAATCTTACCGTTTAAAAATTAGCCATAGCTAAATAAATTAGTATTTAAGAACTAAAAGCTCGACAGACTCACCGCAGTTGATTTCAAACGGATTTCAAAGTCGCATCTCACTTTAGCTGAGGATGTCATCTACAAAGAGCTACGAAAATAAGGGAAAATGAGAGGAAACGTGGAAAAAGGGAATAGAAAATGTTATTTTTAAATGAAAAAGGGTTTTGTTTGTAATTATTGTAGGTAGTTACTAAAATAGACGCCTTACTATTCTATTTAGTGAATTCAATATATATTTTTATTAAAATATAGCTGTTGAAAAGTTATGAGCTATGAGCTTATGAGCTTTTTAATTTTAGAGTTAAAAAAACAATATTTTAAGTTACTTTTTAATAAATCGGAGAAACCACCCAATAATAATCCATTTTCTCTAAACATTTTGGATTTGCTTCCAGAGCTTTGAAGATTTTTGTATGAAGGCTATGTCAAAAAAAACAAAAACAAAATGTCGGCCCATAATACCCATAAACTGAAACATCGCGTATTCCAACTTTTCCTAATTCCGTGTTGTAGAAGGCAAGATCTGAAGCAGCTGTGAAGTTGTGACGTCACCGGATATTGCTTAACCGACGACGCGACGGTGTAAACTCGGCATGTGCGCCTCAACTCAAGTACCTGCTTAGTGCATACCTCCTAAGTCAGACAACAATACAAAGTAATATCCTCGCTTCATTATGTGTTTTTGGTTCATAAAATCTCTGTTTAATAAGAAACTCGTTGACACTGCCATGTCAGTGTCAGTGCCATGTCAGATCTTCACTTTGAGTATGTAGTATTTGTTGATCTTCACTATTCGCCGTTGAAGATATTTCTTTTATGTATAGGCATGGTAATTGAATCATCACGATCATCCTATGTAGTCACAGTAACGTAATTGCTACTTAGATAATTCAGCAGTTTCTTTTTACTAATGTTTTATTATGAGATTGGTTATCTCTTGATTTTAATCTTGAACAAGGTCACTGGTACTCCTACGCACCGATGGAACACAGGAAGCTGTTTGGCGACGGAATTTGGTAGGAGGGTGGTCGCGAGCCAGACGGCTCTTTACAGAGCCTAGCACACCACATGGCACCATAGGTCGCCACCTCAAATTCAAAACAAATCGAAGATACCTAAGATGGATTAATGTGAGGCAGGTCTCATTTTTGTTTCCTTAGCGCCTCTTAACAGAAACAAGCGTCAAAGAAAAAACACCTTCTGAACTTACAATTTGCATTAATTGTCTGAATCTTCGAGTTCAGACAATTAATGCACATTGTTACATGTTTGGCTGAAAAATGTTGCACTTTTCTTCTTTTAAAATCTAAATATACAATATGCTCTTGGCCCCAGTTAACTAATACGTCAAAACACATTTTGAGAAATTATTCGTGTATATTCTCAGCGAGATAATTGATGGTAAAACGTTAGCTTTTTGACAGTCACGTATTAATCTTTGTGTCAGGGTTACCTACAGCCAAATCCAATTTGTAACAGTACCTAACCTACTCCATATTAATGGCAGAATAGTATCATAGCAGAGAGTAAGTAAATAGTGTTGTGTTGTGTTTCAAGACTACAGGTTCGGAATTGTGTTAATGAAATCATGACAGAAATGAGAGAGTTTCCCCACTTCAATTATTATAATTTCATATCCATGTTATCTTGATGACTATTTCGTAACATAAAGAAACAAATGTAAACCCTGAAAGTACCTCGAAGTACAAGCAAATAAAGTAATTTTAAGAGATGACTCGCGCCCGCGCCAAGCCATGGTATCATGAAACCGTATTTGAATTTCATATTTCATCCGTAATTCATAACACGAGACGTGTGAAATAAAGTAAATTGAGTTTTATTACAAATGCTTTCACGTTTGGCCGAGTATAAAATTTGCTCAAAGAAAAAATGGAGAATGCAAGAAAAGGAACGTACACACTTGAATACAGTGCCGGCAAATGAGTACAAAGAACGGGTACGAGCGAAAATCTCATTCAAATTTTGCATTTTTATTGTAGAAGAAAGATGAGGGTCGGGGAAATTATATACGGAGGCAGTTTCCACCTTTGAATATATAACTTGCGGACTAATTTGTAAGTGAGGCTTCCCTCTCGTAAATTACACGCGTGAAGTTGTAAACTTTTACAAAAAGTACAGCAATATATTTAGAAGATACATCACGGCTGACGTTACAGCTGTATGCCTCAGTTCTTAAGTGTTTGTTATTTCATTTTGGTTGCCATTTGCGAAATTTTAGGGTCGGTTTCCGTTTGTTTTTTTCTTGGTGGGTGTCAGAGTTTTGACAAAAATATGTTCTTAGTAGCTTCCGTGTCCGTTTTGCTTTCCTTTCGTATTTTTAATTATTGCATAAGAAGCTCCAAAGTCACGGTATGTGTTGCTGGGCCAGTCACTATTAAATCTAAGAGGAAAATCCATGTATGGAGAAGAAAAAAAACTGGAGCTTCAATGTTTCTTTCTAAAAAATACGTAGGTAGGCTAAAAAGAGCGACAATTCCCACTAGAACCACCGATGGTAAAGTTTGGTAGTACTACTGGGAATAAATGTTTTTTCGACTTGAACAATGTCGTGAGCAAAAAGCTACTTTGGCAAAGTAAATTGACTGAAATTTGATACAGTAAATATTTCAATATAAGTCATTAATCCCGATCCCAAAGGATATCAAAATCTAATTCTTAGAATTTGTTAGTTTAGTCCTTTGATAAATACTTGTATTTCCTTTGCTTCCATCAAAGAAATTACTTCAAACCCGATTTTACCTGGAGTTGATGAAATTTATTGATTGTATTACCAAAGATACTTTTGTTCTAGGAAGTATTTGAACGTTTCAGGAGTTTATCGTTGAGTATCACTATGTGTAATTACTAATTAGGTTCAATGACCAACTCAGCAAGGTTGGTGTAATCTATCTTTTGCAATAAAAATGGAGGAACATGATTTGCTTGCCGACTACGTTATTGTCGCAGGGAAAATTAACCTATCATAAAACAATAGAATTCACGTTTGTTTGTTTAGCTACGTTGTTTTAATGTTATTCTTTTTAAAATTAGGTTCTTTTAAGTTCATATGGAGATTAATCTTAAGATTCGCCAACTAAAATAAAGTTAATCTACTTCTACATAGCTACAAATAAAAATAGGCCCAAAATATGTAGAAGTTCAATTAGTGGGTTGGGAGAGTTTTAGTAGCAACACTAAATTGGACTAAACGAGACCAAATTCGTATTTATATAAACAATATTTCAGAAACACATGTTACTCGTGCGAGGAAACGTTCGCTTAATGAACTAATAAAGTATAATATAATATTGGGATTTTGGGGTACATTAGCGTTGAGTTAGGATCTAAATGAATTTGGCTGTGGTATTTTGTTTTAAGAGCTACTAGCTTACCGCCCGGGACCTTGTTCCCTTGGGAATTTGGGAAAACTATTTCGCCTGTGTGTTATTCTGATGTCTAAGCTATATTCTTGCAAAGTTTTATTCAAATTTGTACATTAGTTTTTGCGCGAAGTACTAACATACATCCATCCATCCATCCTTAAAAACTCTCGTATTTATAGTATTACTAAGATGCCATATGTTCTAACTTACTGTATTTAATCATTTCGACTCTCCAGTAAGTAATGTTCAAAACTAAATTTTAAACTGTGTGTTGAATGTTATAATTATAATACTACATGTAAATCTATAACACGAAACACCCTAACTTCTCCGAAACGAATTTGACTGTACAGTCTCGACCATTTTTATTTTTTGGTGTTTTTTAGCATCTACGAGTTTTTTAACCAAAAAAAATAGACACTTTTTTAAAATAAAAAAAGAGGCGCATTGACATTGGACAGTCTCAAGTTCACCATTCATAAATATCCTGTATCATCTTGGTAGAAATATAAATGAAGTATTTACAATAGAGAATTAAATGGAAAACGATTCAAAGTGTCTAGAACCACAACAAAACGCTTTAATCGGGATCAACATAAATTAGTTCCGTTATTTCAGCTTCACAACGTTAACTCAAAAAGGATTCAGTTGGAGGTGGAAATGAAATTTTTAAAGTGCAGCGGGCTATCCTAAATGACGTATTTATCGCGAACAGTCAGGCGCACTGGCACTTGGGACGAAGCAATTTACTTGCCAGAATAGCATCACAGGTTAACAGTGTAGCAAAATAGCAGTTGTACCAAAGTCAAAAACTTTATTTCATGCAACATCCAGAATGTTACTTAAAATTAGTTAAAGTAGCGAATAACATTAGCAGTTTTACTACTTACCCGCTGTGATGAAATGAAATTCGTATTTATATAAACAATATTTCAGAAACACATGTTACTCGTGCGAGGAAACGTTCGCTTAATGAACTAATAAAGTATAATATAATATTGGGATTTTGGGGTACATTAGCGTTGAGTTAGGATCTAAATGAATTAGGTTGTGGTATTTTGTTTGAAGAGCTACCGCCCGGGACCTTGTTCCCTTGGGAATTTGGGAAAACTATGTCGCTTTTGTGTTATTCTGATGTCTAAGCTATATTCTTTCAAAGTTTTATTCAAATTTGTACATTAGTTTTTGCGCGAAGTACTAACATACATCCATCCATCCATCCATCCATCCTTAAAATCTCTCGTATTTATAGTATTACTAAGATGCCATATGTTCTACTTACTGTATTTAATCATTTCGACTCTCCAGTAAGTAAGTAATGTGTGTTGAATATTATACTATTACATGCAAATCTATGACATGAAACACCCTAACTATTCCGAAACGAATTTGACTGTACATTCTCGACCATTTTTATTTTTTGGTATTTTTTAGCATCTACGAGTTTTTTAACCAAAAATAAATAGACACTTTTTTAAAATGAGGCGCATGGACAGTCTCAAGTTCGCCATTCATAAAAATCCTGCATCATCTCGGAAGAAATATAAATGAAGTATTTACAATAGAGAATTAAATGGAAAACTATTCAAAGTGTCTAAAACCACAACAAAACGCTTTAATCGGGATCAACATAAATTAGTTCCGTTATTTCAGCTTCACAACGTTAACTCAAAAAGGATTCAGTTGGAGGTGGAAATGAAATTTTTAAAGTGCAGCGGGCTATCCTAAATGACGTATTTATCGCGAACAGTCAGGCGCACTGGCACTTGGGACGAAGCAATTTACTTGCCAGAATAGCATCACAGGTTAACAGTGTAGAAAATAGCAGTTGTACCAAAGTCAAAAACTTTATTTCATGCAACATCCAGAATGTTACTTAAAATTAGTTAAAGTAGCGAATAACATTAGCAGTTTTACTACTTACCCGCTGTGATGAAATTATCTTTCAAAATGGGTACACCAGCCGCTCGAGCACGATGTCGACAAACTCGCGCGGCGCGCCACTCGGCTGGCGCTGAAACTTCACTTCGATTGCGCGAGGACCCCGCGCAAAAGCATGCTCGCCCTTTGGCGTTATCAATGTTAACAGTTTGACATAGGACCGCGGCATATTTCGCCGGAAAGACAAAGTGAAAGAAGTTTTTAGGACCTAAACGGCAATCTGTGGTATATTATGTATTATTACAATAAAACACCTTTTAATTGTTATACAGCCCTTCTAATTCGATATTTTATTATTACGCTGCAAACACATTTTTCTGGCTACGTGCGAAAACGATCTTTTAAAAAGGGGGCCGTATAGTGCTGTTCTACACCGCGCGAACTGGTAGTGTTGCACCACTTGCGTTATCGATCGACTTTCTCTATGTAGAAATCATCTTTAAAAAACCGGCCAAGTGCGAGTCGGACTCGCGCACCGAGGGTTCCGTACAAACCTAGCTTAAAGGTATTGTAGACCTGAGTATTTGATATGAATTTCAATTTAATACCTCAACGCGTTCATGAGGAAAGGGGTAGTAAGTTTAAAAATATTAAAAATATTTTTATGATATGATGTAATTAAAAATTTATGGTTTTCGCAATTTTTCCTTTATCTGTGCTATAAGACGTTGCTTCGTACCAAATTTCAAGATTCTGTGTTCACGGGAAGTACCCTGTAGGTTTTGATTCCTTTGCGAGTGTCGAAAATTTGCGGAAATTTGCGGCATAAACGGCTGTATCTTTTGATTGCGTTGGCTTAGAAGTTTGATTTTTTCACAGCTTCAAGGGACAGTAGACCTGAGTAATTGATATAAATTTCAGCTTCATACCTCCACGCGTTCCTGAGAAAAAGGGTCTTGACAGACGGACGGACGGACGGACAGACGGACAACAAAGTGATCCTATAAGGGTTCCGTTTTTTCCTTTTGAGGTACGGAACCCTAAAAAAACAGGCTTCTTCCAAAAAAATCCTTTTGTAAAAGCCCTCTAGCTTTTCTAATTTCGTTTGACATTTAATTACTATAATTTACGTAGATTTTATTATTTGTTTTCTATTCAGCTGAAAATCAGCGTTGTGATAGTTTACTTTCACTGTTTATAGCTGAGCTGGTCGTCCTTTTCAGGTTAATTAATCTTTAATGTGATTTACTTTTTTTTTACCAAAATAAAGTTTTCCTATTTCAATTACACAATTAAGGTACTTAAAAATGTAATTATGACCAAAATAATTGTAATTTGGGTACTTTGGGATTATTTCCTACGCTGTGTGGTTGCGTATGTGCTTGCACTAGGAATAGAACTAATTTAGGTTTTGGTCCTTTCTACTTATACTTGGTATAGATTTTAATGGAGTCGTGGGACGAGAAACGTGTTAGCAGGAATACAGATTTTACTATTAGTTTTTAGTAAAAATAAAACATCGAAGTGATGTATTGATCTCTAAAATAAAGCAAAATTTTGGTTAACAGCGAAAATTGAAAGCAACGTTTTAATTAATTATCACGGAAGTTCTTAGAAAATTCTGAGATAGCAGGGCTTCTCAATAGCTAGACCGCAGCGCCACTGCCAACTAAACCGTCTCACAAAAATGCAAAAGCTTCCAAAAAATTAGAAGTACGGAGGACCGCACATCAGGATACTACATTTGTGCACTCTGTGCATTTGCGATAAGAGCGGTTTTGCAACGAAAATGGAGTAACCTGATGCGCTGGCCTCTCTATATACAAAAATACTTTGAGATACAAAAAAATATGGTTAAAAAAGTAAAACAACTGCAAAACAGATTTGTAACAACTTTCAAACAGTATTTTTTTTTCTTTATGAAAAGTGATGCTTATCTATATTTTTAACACGATTTTCGAAATTATTTTTTCCAAGCAGTGACCACTAGCAAATTTTGAAAAACGCATACATAACCTGTCTCACTCTCTGATGAAGGTCTTCCTATAGGATTGAAACTGTCGGCCCAATGCCAAACATGAGTAAAACCTTTTACATTACATTGTAGATTTCAGACTGCTCACTACTTCAAATTACAGAGCCAACGTTCCTTAAGGTAACAGCATTACATGTGTATGTATGTGATAACTTAGCGTACGTTACGTAGCGTACGCTTAGCGTGAATGCTCTAAACTTTTTCAAGCGAATTGTTGAAGAGAAGCGTTGGGAGCCGTCGCATGCCACGAGCGACTGAAAAACTTAGGACCTGTCGGAACAATGCAGACACTGCAACGTCCTAATGTTGGCATAAGGGATGAGAGTCAGCTTAGAAAATAACTAGAAACAACCTATTTACACTGACACTACTCATCAAAGAAAAGTACATAAAGTAAAAGTTTATTGGATAACATAGAAGGCGGACCGGACCGCTGCTGTGGATAACTGAACAGCTGCTGTGAATTAGACTGTTTAAAAAGCTAGAGAAAACAAATGGTCGATGTTTTACTCTCAAAGCTTAGACGATGACTTTAGTATAAGTTAAAAGTCAATAAATTTTATATTTATCTCTAAAGAACTCTCAATAAAGAAATTGTTACCTAGACGTACATCAGAAAGACATTAAATAAATCATAAAATAAAAATCGAATTAAAAAAAAAAGACTTGTAAGGAATTCATAAGTAAACATAGAGCCTTAAGTAAGTAATGAAAAGTCGTGAAATTCGAGGGCAGCAGCCCTCATATGTATGTTAATTCCTCGAGTATTAAGTATTTCAAAATTAAATGTTCAATAAAACAGGCCTTACAAAGGACTGACCAAATTCGCTAAATCTTATAAATCGTACCAAGAGATCAGTGTAAGAGACCAAGCGGCGGTTTGGGACTCTTTGCCAGAACTTGAGCAAGGTTTCCCATGCCTGGTTTTTGTACAACTTTTTATTGGTCAGTTTAGTGCCTTCAACGTTTAAGTCAGGTTAGATCCTTGTCATTTTGATACAGGTTCTTGACGTCACAGCACTTTGAAATAGATGCCTCAGTCAAATTGTATTTCTTATCCGTTAAAGCCTGTTTAATCGGGAATTGTACCGCAAATGAGCAATTGTACAAAGTTCCAAGAGAAAGACTTAATTATGGATTTTAGTTCCTCCTCGGCATAGAACTGCTGCTTTCCGTGGTGGTTTCAAATACAGAGCATCGAAATGTTGGAATAATATTCCACCCTTGCACAAACTTACTTCTAAAGTTTATTTTAAATCAAAAATTAGATCAATGTTGCTAGATCTCCAAAAACAAACATGCTCCTAAAAAACCACCCAATCTACCAATTTACCTATTATACATTATACTTAATTAATACTTATATTGACATACCTAATTTCCATTCTTTCTTACCTTTTTACCCATTAAATATTATATTTATCATTCTTATACAACATACCTACTTACTCTACATCACCTCTCTTCTATTTCAAATTTTCACCTTCACTGCCAGTCTTGCTAAAACTACATCTAGGTCCTGACGAAAGATCAGCGCTGTAGTTTTTGTCTGCAGCATAATGCTGAGTCAGCGCCTCTTCACTCCTGTGACACTCAGTGTCGACTGATTCTTACTATTTTTAATATTGTTTTTATTTTTTAACTTTTTCTTATTGCTTTGTTTATGTGTTTTGATGTGTATTATTGGAGTGAATAAAGCTGTTATCTATCTATCTATTTCCCGGCTAAACCACATTGTTTTTTTTAGGTTATCACTATCACATATTTTAAACAATTTCATTATTTTATTTTTTGTGATGTTATTTTACAGACGCACGATGCCCAATAAAACAGAATTTTGCTCGTATCAGGCTCATTTGTAAAATTGCATTCAAGTGTTTGCATGTGTTAATGATGAGTCAGGTTCAGAAATTACTTGACGCATTTCGGTCCATAAAATGCCAATCATAATAACTTTCAAGTGCATATGATCACGAGATCAAATGACGCTGATTCATAAATAAAATGTTGCTGGGTAAAGTTTTATGTTAAATTAAAACTTGAAAGGGGTGAGTCAGATTTTCCCAATGTTTTGTTAAAATTCAAGTAAAAATAATCGCAAGGGATTTTTCCCCTACACAGATTTTGTTCATGTATTTGAATTTCCTCCTATGTGCGAGAACAAGAAAACAGTATCCGATTCTCAACCATGATATTAAAATTTTTGATTACTTAAATTACGTTTTGCATGTCGAAAACCGACTACAAATGCGGAGTATTTTACTAAATTGCATTTACCATCGGAATGTACCATTTTAATGTAAATAAATTACTTTAAATTATGAATGTGAATCAACCCACTAAACTAATCCATAGGAAGGTCGAAATATGAAACAAAAAAATATTTGTCCCTCCATCATCTTGAGCCATCAGCTGATTGTTTTAATTGTTGCAATCAGAAGCTGTTTTTTTTTTACAATTACGTATAGGACCTATGGAGAAAGTTGTTGAGATTCATAGGGAGAATCACTCCTAAGTTTCGAAACTAACTTAAAACTAACCCATTTTATGGGATAAGCTAAGAACTGTTTTAATTAAGTATGTAAAAAACTTCGCAGTTTATAATTTGAGTTCGGAATCTTACTGAAAACATGTACTTACATATCAGACAAATGATACTGACACATTATAAGGTTAAATAAAGGATGTGTTGAAAGACATTTTCATTTCAGAAGAGCCCGTTATAAACGTGATCTCATTTTGTAGAACATCCTCAATAACACCCTGTGATTTATGTGAGAAAAAAATTAAAATGCTCCTCTTTGAAGTGTCTTCCATGATTTAAAAACGCATGTTTTCCTTGAATGATTTATTTTATTTTTAGCGTTTTTATTTTTATTCGCGTAATATCATTTTACTTATGAGTCTCGTTTCACATAAAATTACTAGTGAGCTTTTTTACACGAAATGTGAATCGCATTCAGAAACTCGTACTTACATTAATTGTCATCTGGGAAGTATTATATCTGTAGAAAAGTATGTGCAGAGTGAAAAAGGATAAATACATTTTTAGTATAAAAAAACTTTTATAAAGTCAAGTAAGAAAACGAGGGAATTGTAGATGACAGATCATTACTTTTCCCTTAATTAGTTTCATTTTATAGATTCCGGAAATATAAAACCGTTTCTAAAGACTGTCTCTTTACCCCGTATAATACCAGTGTATTATTTTGTTTCAACGAAAATCTAGAGAAACAAAAGAAATGTACAGGAGCATATTATTTTATTTTTCACAATGCAGTGCTCAAAAATAGCACAAAAGTTATAGCTTTAAATAAATATGTAAAGTAAGCCACAATCACATGTGATAATTGTGATGTAAGTAAATTTAAGAAACAAAAATGAATTTAAGCAATAAGCAAAGAGACAATCTTTAAAAAATAGAAAATTCTGTTGTCGTTAGTATTTTGTAACCTAAAATTTATTTTTCATCATCAAATAAGTTATGTAAAGTAAGAAAATGTAAATAAAATTCTGAGGAAAATGTATGACTTAATAAAGAGTAGCTAAATTGAGTAGAAATATGGCGTTTCTTAACATGTAAACAAATGTAAATGACAATTACTTTTTTATTTCTTCGCATACTGCATTATAAAACATTAAACGACATTCTTGCGTTATACAATATACTAGCTTACCAACCACGGCTCCGCCCACGTGGACTACAGGTTATATCGTGCCCAACGGTAGGATAAAATGTAGCCTATGTCCTTTCCCAAGGCCTAATCTAACTCTTGCTCAATGATTTATATTGATTTTGCTAATGTATTTTTATGACATTTACAAGAAGCACTTTGTATATTCTATGAAAATAAAGTATTTTTGATTTGATTTGATTCTTTACCAAATTTCATCAAAATCGGTCAAGTAGTTTAGGCGTGAAAGCGTAACAGACAGACAGAGTTACTTTTGCATTTATAATATAGTAGGGATGTATACCTTCGCTTCCCAATTATTTATTTATTTATTTTTTATTTGTGTAAAAAGCTGATGTTTGTTCTCGGGTCATGGATGTTTGTGTTTGTCTTTATGTATGTTCCGAGGGACCCACGGTACAAGGGAAAACCTTAGTGTGGGCCTTTGAGTATGTGGCGTTTATTTTTTTAATTTTTTTTTTATTTACATGTAACGAGAGTCCTCCTAAGTGGACTCTCGTTACATGTAAATAATTGTATGGTTAATTAACCATAAGACCATAATGAATAGATCTGAAACATGGATAGACCTCCTTTTTCTAATAAACTCTAGAACTAGTCTTTTATTTTGAAACAGAAAATCAGTCACAAAAACCGGATTTGCACTAACAAGTGTACCCAAAGGGTATCTCCTTAAATTTGCCTTAGTTCTCAGGCGGAAAATCCATGATTTACCGAGCGAAAGCCTTATCATAATCTTCCACGTCCCTCATATTTCATGCCAAGTTACTGCTCGGCTCCACACCGATCCACTATTTTCCCTATTTAAATGAAATCGTAATTCTATCATGGAATGTTGTTAAATATGCGTTTTCATTAATTAGCGGCAAAAAACAGCATTTTTCGTTCTTAAACCTACACTGGGCGTCAAAAATAAGTAGTACAGTTTTAAAATTGCGATTTCTCCCAAACTATAAAACTTAGACCTTTGAAACAAAAAAGGTTAAAAAGAAAATTTAATCTTATTCAATAAAAACTTCATGCATTATAAGAACTTATAATGCTTGACTTTAAAAAAAACGAATAAATAAAAACACTTTTTTTAAACTGTTGAAAGGTGTTGTCTTACTTAGGATTTTTGTGTTTGACACATTCGCTGCTGATAAAGCAATTGTAATTGAAAAGCATAGGTATCTTCAGAGAGTAAATTTGACTAATCATGCCTCTTTCACCAGAAGAATGTGCAAGAATCTTAGCTTTTCTCGAAGTGGGCATCAGTATGCGTCGTACTGCAAGGAGGGTGGGTGTAACTTTAAGAACGGTTCAGCGAGTAAAGCAAAGGTACGAAGAGACTGGAAACCATCTAAGGAGACGAGGTAATGGCAGACCCAGGTGCACAAGTACCCGAGAAGATCGCTTTATTGTTTCCACTGTGTTAAGAAATCGACACCTTAATGCAGTTGAGGTTCAGCAACAGCTTCTTCGGACCCGAACAGACTACATCAGTGAGAGTACAGTGAGAAGAAGACTTGCTGAAGCTAACCTGAAGCCTCTAAGACCAGCAAATGGCCCCAAACTTGAGACAGAGCATCGCGTAGCAAGACTACGCTACGCCCGTCAACACGTACAATGGGGCGAAGAAGAATGGGCTAGAGTTTTATTCACAGATGAGTCTCGATTCTCTTTATACACTTCAGATGGACGGCGGAGAGTCTACAGACGACCCGGTGAGCGATACATTCAAGCTTGTATCTCGGAAAGAGTCCAATATGGCGGGGGCTCTGTACACGTATGGGCTGGTATCTCTTCAGAGAGTCGCACAGAGCTTGTGGTAATAGAAAATGGGACTTTGACTGGTGAAAGATATGCCTCGGAGATCCTCAACGAGTATGCAGGGCCATATTTAATAAATATGGGTGATGGAGCCATCCTAATGCATGATAACGCCCGGCCACACACTGCTCACCACGTACAAGAGTACATTCAGGAGGTTGGCATCAACTTGATGGCTTGGCCATCGAGAAGCCCAGATCTCAACCCGATTGAACACGCCTGGGATGAGCTTGGGAGGCTAGTCAGAAGGCGCAGTCCACCTCCTGCCACACTCAGGGCTCTAAAACATGCGCTGATAGAAGAATGGGAAAATATTCCCCAACACCGCCTCCGAAACTTAGTGTTCAGCATGCCAAACCGGATCCAAGCTGTAATTAGAGCCCGAGGCGGCAACACAAGTTATTAAATTGTGAAAAAGTTCCAAAACGTGAAAATTAAGTGGTTGACATATCGTTAAAAATTGATACTTTTTAGTATTTATCTTAATTTTAAGTTTGAAACTTTATTCATGCCAAATAAAATATAACTTTAATAAACTTCGTTAAGTTTACTATAAACTGCTTTTTATTTCATAAGTGTAACTACTATAGTTTAGGAGTAATTGCAATTTGAAAAGTGTACTACTTATTTTTGACGCCCAGTGTAGTTAAATAGTTACATTTCATCTTACCCCATGTCGTAGCACAGAGAAAATAATGTTTCGAAAACTGCATGCGATTGCGAATAGGCGTAGAGTCAGTAGGGTCAAAAGAAATAATATGTGTGTTTGTCTGTAAATCCTTTTATGTAACTTTGACTTAAGTAACATCCTGAAAGTTCTATGAAATAAAGCTAAAATAGCTTTGATGCGATGTACTCATGTTCAGTTCTTCAGGTTTTCATTAATACTTTTACTTTTTATCGTGTAGGTGTAGTCAAGTATGTGGCAAACTTAAGTAACCCTGGTGTCACAGTTTTCAAACCGCTAAATGGCCTATATGACTTGGTTTTCACCGTGCTGAACTGGGAGTGAAAGAAAAACTTAGAATATGTCAGCTGCCTACTCTTCCCAGGTATACAGTAAAAGTCTGTAAGTGGGATGCAAGGGTTTGCAGTATAATGGGCGAAAGGCTGACCACCTCTCACCATTATACAACTTGTTCCATCTGATAACCCTCACAATTTGCGCCAAACGTGGCATCTAGTGGTTCTAGAAATACTGATGCTCTGCCTACCCCATTAGGGATTATGGGTGTGAGCGCTATACATCAACTGCTTCAATTGTAAGTTGATTAGGAAATCAATTTACAATTTGAAGCTAAATGCCTGATTTACTTCACAATCCTTTAGTTATTTAACTAAGTTAGAAAATTAAAATCACCAATTATGGCATAGCGAGGCGGGTTAGCAAACATTAATTTATATTAATTTTTTGACGAAGTGCTAAAATACAGTGTTGAAAACTAGACTCCAAGGCGTCTATTCCACTAATCAAAGGCGTCTCAAAGGCGGTCGAATGACAATGGTGACTATTTTATCAGGTCAGGTGTCAAAATTCAGAACCTCATACACTTGATGACTAAAGACCCGACCAGTAACGCCACCCCCAGCTCTACGTTAAGTTGCGTCTACTCAGCAACTTAACATTCAGTTGGCAATGGCGCCCCCAGTTAAGGTTGCTGTTGTGGCGTCTCTGTCGCACATTTTATTATAAGTTAATTTTGCTCTTTTATCTATAACATAAAATTTAGTTTGAAAGGTTGTAATATTGTCACATTGATATTTTTAATGTTGGCAGCACTTTTTACTTAACTACGCAACTTGCTTGAAACACGAACGTGCTGGACTGTTATTTAAAATATTGGTTGGTGTAATTAAGCTAGGTTAAAGTGAACACGCATTTAACAATATTCAATATACATAGTGTGAACTTGAAGCGGTTGGTTTTCATTTCAATCTTCTAGCTTCCTATCATACTAAGGTGGACTATTCCCCTAAACTGTCATTAATTGTGTGAGGTTTAGATAGTTTTGAATTTCACTAGCTGAACGGACGAAGTGGTCGCCATATCATTCCACAACCATTAAGAGGGAAGAATAGCTTTGCGATTCTAGCGAAATAAGATTTTAGGAAAACATTTGCTATCGCTCGCGCGCTCAAGCTCCGGGCATCGCGTGCGATAGAGATTGTTGCAGTTCGCGATTGACAATAGGTACTTTTCTTGGTGAAATTTGCATTTCGGGAGAAAAAAAATTCCACTAACTAAATCATAACAGATCACTTTGATTTTGGTGTCGATTGGTGCGGCATAATATATTCTAGGTTTATAGGTTTAGCTTTTAAAAATAAATACATTGCTTTTTGTACAACAAACGGCTTAAAACGACAAAATTTTAATACAAAAATAACGTTATTTGAGGTTCCTATAAGTTTTAATCTATAGCGAATTTTGAATAATGGAGAAACTATAAACCTAGTGGTTCATTGTGTTAATAACATACTAAAAAATCATTCAGATTTGAAAATATTTACAGGTGAAAAACGTTTTATCTTTTTGTATGGACGAGCACGTACTATTCTTTGGTTAGTGGAATAGCTGCCCAGTAAAAGTCCGTTTCGTGCATTCCGGGAATTTAGCTAAATATGAGCTAGTTAAATTTTCCTGTAAAAGCGAGTATGTGAGAATAATATTAATTTTCTAGACTACTTTAGCTCTGTTTACTGTGTTAATTTATGTATGCCTATTTAATTCTTATATTGATGATATATCTATGAAATTTGTAAGCAATGTCAAACACAGATTCTTAGACAGAATAACACTTGGATCCAAAAAGCTAAAATTTTGCGTGATGGTCCCTCTTTTATAACGTAGGCATGGAATAAGGTAGGATTTTATGAAATTCCTACGGAATGCTAGTATACTATAAAATGGTAAAACTAGGCACTTCTATTCTAACCTTATCTAACTACCAGTCAGAGAGCGATGTACTTTGTACAACCATACAAGAGATCACTGTGTCAATTCATTTAATTTTCACAATCAATCTTAAACAACTGTTTGTCCGTAAGCCCCTTCCAAATTTGCCTACGTCATATGACAACCTTAAAATGTTCACCGGAATTAACAGATTCTAGCTTTTTTAGTTTTTGCGACCATGTGCCATGCATTTTATCGTGACGTCATATTACGTAGGCTAATTTGGAGTGCGCTTACGGAATATTTATCACAAGCGCTGTCAAAGTCATACTATAGACGAGTCCCGACTTTCGCTGAACAATAAGAAAACCCTTATTATATGTAAATAATCTCAGATTACTTTCACTCCAGTAAAATTTTCGAGCTTAGCCTAAATTTGAAAGAGTTGAACATGTTTTGTTCATATTTCTCAATATCCCAGTGAAATATTTTATTAATTTTGCTTTTCTTTATGTTGTAATATTATCTTACAGAAATTGATATAACGGTCTGTTGAACAATTTTCAATATTACAATTATGAATGAAGTCTTACATTAATTACTGATATATTCAAAAATGAATAAATAGAATTTAAGTTTAAGAGACAGATAGATGGATAAAACATTTATTAAAGTATTACGCGAACTGTATAAGTAAATCTCAGAACAAATTATCTTGATACCTTTGTATGTGCTCTCGGTAACGGCTATGCTTTTCACATGTTTTAGTTTCTTACTTTGTAAAATTTGTTTAGTTTCAAGGGGAAGCCCATCATCAGCCTGTATCAGTCCACTGCTGGACATAGGCCTCTCCTATGGCACGCCACTGAGCTCGGTCTTCAGCTCTCCTCCTCCAACCACTGCCCGCTACTTTACGAATATCGTCACCCCACCTAGTAACAGGGCGCCCTACGCTACGTTTGCCGATTCGTGGTCTCCATTCTAAAACTTTTCTGCCCCAACGGCCATCGGTTCTACGACAGATATGACCAGCCCACTGCCACTTAAGCTTGCTAATTCGCCGGGCTATGTCGGTAACTTTGGTTTTCTGACGGATTATTTCGTTTCGAATCCGATCCCTCAAAGAAATACCGAGCATAGCCCTTTCCATAGCTCGCTGAGCGACTTTAAATTGGTGGACTAGTCTCACTGTGAGTGGCCACGTCTCGGCTCCGTATGTCATCACGGGTAGGACGCACTGATTGAAAACTTTCGTTTTCAGGCTTTGAGGTATGGGTGACGTGAAGGTTCAAGGGGAAGATCATCCCCTAAAGTTAAGCCAGCTAACTTAAATTCACCCTATATGTATTTTTATCAACCGACTTCAAAAAAGGAGGAGGTTCTCAATTCGACTGTATTTTTTTTTTGTATATTTGTTACGCGATTACTCCGGCAATTATAAACCGATTTGAATAATTCTTTATTTGTTCGAAAGAGTATACTCCTGAAGAGGTCCCATATAAATTTTATCAAAAATGATTCAGCGCTTTAAAAAAAAAAACAACCAAAACAAAAAATACTACAAACTAGAACATCATCTAAATAAATGAATGACATTTCTGCTTGTAGTTATCTGCTAATAAGCATTGTAGTCCACAAAAAATACTAGATATCTACTTTGTGCGAACTGTTAGGATTGAAGTCGGTGACTCATACGTTTTTAACGTGGAAAATTATAGTACTAACACTTGTAGATATGATAAAAGTATGTCATATATGTCCAGAGAAGTAACAATTCCAAGAAGTGGACTTACCTCTAAAAAGGAATTTCCACTACCATAATGCGCCAAATTCAACGTTGCGTCCTTTGAGAAATATATATCCTTGACATTTTCATCAAAGACACTTTCATCCAGCCTCAAGCAGTTGACGTAAAGGGTCACTTTTGATTCTTCGACATGTAGTAGAATCTTGGTCCATTCTGTGAGGTCCCCTGAATATGTAAACGTGACTTGCTTATTCGGTATTCCTTCTCCATCTAATGAAATCCTTGTTATACTTTCACCAGCCAACGCGAGGCACAAGCCAAGTCTTAACCCATCTTTATCTATAATAGTAAACAAACACTGAGATTTTACATCCTCTAACTTGAAAATTGAATTAATAATAAAAGGACTAGATAGAGTAGTGTCACTTAAAGATAATTTTTCGATCGGCACTGATATGGGACTTGATTTTTGAAATCTCATGGCGTCGTAGCCGTCCATTCCGTCTACTGAATCGAAGGATTCGATTGTGAATAATTCCAAGTCGAATGGATCATGGAGAAGATCGAAGCGATCTGAAACAATAATAAAGAAATAAATTGTTAAGTAGTTTAATCGGTAAATAGTATACTTACAAGGTGTTACAAAAATTCCCATAGTAAATTAAGAGAGTGAAAGTAAGTATGTCGCATAAAGATCCACTAAGTATATATTTTTTTAAACTAAATTGTTAATAAATATTTCGCAAAAACTTATTATTTTAATCAAAAATACAACCGTCTATTAAATATCGACTATGTAGAACAGCACTTTTGTATGCATCTGTCAGTTCATGACGAGCTGATCATCATCACCGCGACAAGATGATCATCATCATCATCATACTCAGCCCACATCAACCCACTGCTGATTATAGGCCTCTTCTCTGTAGCGCCAATCGTCACGGTCCTGTGCTAACCTCATCCATAGAGGTCCCGTCAATTTGACGAAATCGTCTGACCATCGGGCTGGTGGTCTGCCCACAGGCCTTCTCGCTCCCCTTGGCCACCATTCTGTGACTGCCTTGGTCCACCGTCCGTCGTCCCTCCTGCCCATCTCCACCGTAATCAAGCTATCCGCTTCCGCGTCTTTGACTCTAGTTTTCTGTTTAATTTCCACGATCGCTAGAGTTAAAATAATGTCATATGGATATTATGGCAGAAATTCTATAGACGATTTCTCCGAAACGTAAACTGATGCTCCAAAGAGAAAAATACCCCAAAAATGATGATATTTTTTACACCTTGTAAATTTTTACCAGGTGCAGAAACATTATAGTATTTTGTTGAATCGTAAACAAAAGAGAATTTAAATATTCAAAGCATGAAAATTCACGGGTTTATTTTTAAAGCATAAACAACTCCATTAACACGAATTTCTTATCTATTGTTATTTGTCAAAGTGGAAGCAAACAAATTGCTGAATTAGCTGAGTCCCATCCGTAAGCCATGCTTCGTTTAGAATGCAATTCCGAGTTTAGGAACTCAATCCGGGATTTATTGAAAACGGTCACGGGTTATTAACTCACTCCATCAAGTAAGCCTAAACTGAATTAATGAGTTTGAATAAAGATTTGAGGAAAAAAAATATTGCAAATATGAATTAGTAAGACACAATAACAATTTACTGTATTACTTTGAATTACGTAGTAGTTTGTTAAACTAAACTATTCTCTTCAAATTAGAATAGAATAGAATAATTTATTTCACAAATTGGGTTATAAAAAGAGTTACAACAGCGGGCCCTGCACTAAGCAAGCTTGTATCGCAGGCGCCCTGTAAGCGATTGCCTACCCGTGTACAGAGTAATTAATATATTACAAATAAGCATGGGCCAGTGTTGTGGACTGGGACCTAAATCCCTTCCGTGTTTCGAAGGGAGGCCCGTGCCCCTCGGGAACATACATGGACTGTTAAAAAAAACTCGGAAATAAGGATATGGAAATGTTTGAAAATATATGTTTTAATTAAAAGTTGTTTCGCTTCATGGGAAATTTTAATTTTTAATTAGTTATTTAATAGCTTTGCTCGCATAGAATTCTATTACCAAATATCGCGCTCCTAGGCGCAGATGTATTCTTGTACCATAAACTATATCCATACAAAAATCGATTTAATCAAAATCAGCTGGGTATTTTAGACTTGTCAGTTGAGTTACTTTTGCATAATTAGTATGGATGTCTCTCTTAAAAGGTTCTGGTTCACTCTCAGACTCATTACCGCCCATCCAAAACCCTTGCACCTTTTTCGTCATCCTATCCACCAGGGGGCGCTGGCCTCCCTTCGAAACCCGAACCTATAAACAGTTAAAATTTAAGTAGTAATTTTTTTTTGTAACGCCCCACCCATGGGAATGAAATACCAGACGTCTTTCATATTTTGTCTGTTGTTGGTATTGTTGTTCCGCGTCAGTTTAATTGGTCAAGTTACCACCTCAACTTGAGTACAAAGGAAGCACTAAGACGCACCCTTATATTAACAGCAGCTGTTTTAGTAATCTTGATCGTATTCTAATGGCAACCGTCACGGTAGCCTTTTTTATTGCGAATTACCACAAAATATAGTTTTGGTTCGCAAACAAACTCATTTGGCACTCAATTTGTGTAATTTGGAGGTGGGCTGGATATACTAATTTGAATAAGTAGGTAAATACTTCATGATTTTCTTTTATTCTTGTTCAATCATGCCGCCTCAGAGATATGGATTACTTTAAATTAAGTATTTAGCGAAAATTATATTTGTAAATAACACATTTCAAGCGGTGATAGCCTAGTTGGTAATGAGCCAGACTTGTGATCCGAAGGTCGCGGGTTCAAATCCTGGTGCAGGCCTGTACCACAAAATTCGTCTTTTCAGATTTATGTACGGATTTGTAATTATCACTTGCTCAACGGTGAAGGAAAACATCGTGATGAAACTGGGCGGGTCCAAGAAAAGTTTCGAAAGACGAGCGGTCCACTAACCCTCATTAGGCCAGCGTGGTGGACTATGGCCTAAATCCCCTTCGTGTTTTGAAGGGAGGCCTATGCCCCTCGGTGGGGACGTATATGGGCTGGTAAGAAGATACTTGTAAATCAGTCCACGGAACTAAACACCTTTCGTAAAAGAACATAGATCGAAACCAGTAAATAAATCACCTCTCTGTTCAACATATGCGATCAGCAAATTTTCCTTTGTATGGTAAGTCGATTTTTTTTAAAGATTTTTATTTTCTCAGGGAAAGTTGTTCATCAGTCGCATGGGGAAATCACCCCTTTAATGTTTCGCTATTTTTGATAACTAATTTTAGAATCGAAATTTTAACGTGTCATATACAGAGGGTCGCACATCATGTTACCACATGCGTGCTTTATATGAACGGTTTTGCATTGAAAATGGGGTAACCTGATGCGCTGACCTCTATACATTTTAGTATGATACGAGTGATTATAACATTTATAACTGAAGTAGACAGGAAACTCTTACCTTTATCTTCACAAATCTTCACTTGAAATAATGAAAACAGTGTTATAAAGTACCTGAAACAAACAACGTTTTTTGATGAAAATTAAAGAATTTCACTGTCACTGGATTAAATTTTAATCCTTTCCTTAAAGTATAGGTATTATTCTTATTTTTCCCACTGCACAAAGGCTTCCCCTTGTTTCTTTCGGGCGTCACAGTGATGTTCGGTGTTTGCCTAGGTACTCCTAATCTGTTTTGTTCATCCCGTCAGCGCTTCCTTGGAGGTCCCTGGCCTTAATGTCCATTATAGGTTTACTAAAGAAAAATCAATTCATGGTTATGTTCATAATCACAAAAGTGTTGTTCTACCTATTCTTCCCAGCTATACAGTAAAATTCTCTACTTTCAGACTATCATCCTGAATAATTCTCCAGAGGAATTTTCCCCAGGAAAATTTTAATTTTGTTTTCATGTTTCCAATATTTTCTGCTTTATAATTAAATCATTGACATCGCGGTTACGCGGTACACGTATAGCGTCAAAGCAGGTAAATAACAAAAACTCTTTAACTTGACATTTCCGGGACTAAATAATTACTTGTACCTAGTCGATTATAGTTATAGGTAGATTACACCGTTTTAGAATTTGATAAGCTGTCCCGTTCTTTACACCCTATATTATTGTTTTACCTCACTGGGCCCTAATCGCGGTATTTTGCACAACGATTATCGTTCGTTTGGTTTAAAATTGCGTATTCATTTTTGTCACCGGGGTGTGACAAAGATGAAAAACGAGAAAATAGTAATCTATAATCGTTTGGATTTATTTTTTGCTGTGAAAAATTTAAACCAATGGTTATTTTATTAACCAAATAAACAAAGTAACAAGACAAGGGCACGAACAAGTCTGTGGATGCAAAATTAACTTTATATAAAAAAGGTATGTGTTGATAGAACGTAAATATTTAATTTTATCCCCTTGTTAAATTGTATCAAATTGTATTTAGTGGTTTAGGCGTGAATTATTCTTTTTGGTTGATAGGTTACAAAAGATTTATTGAATATCACACACAAGCTGCGTTGTGAACCCTTTTACATAAAAGAACTCGAGTCGTTTAAGTCTTTTAAAATCAACTGGAGTTGGTTAAGTTCAGTCTATTGAAAATAACTCGAGTCGTTTCAATTTTTAGTCTTTTAATAAAACGACTAAGTCTTATTAATAAAAATTCGAACTTTCAATCTTAATTTTAGAGTCAAGTCCTGTAAGATGGAGGCGAGTCTTTTTAATAAGCCTTAAAAGACTTTAGTCTCTTTCATCTCTAACTATGACCATAACGATAGTATACCAGTTTTAAATGAATACGTAATGTAAACGATTTTTATACAACCGTTTGCATCCACGCGTGGTGGTTCTTAAACAGATGTTTTTTTTTTTCATTTTCCTTGTGGCGCTGGAATTTAAAAAATTTTGTGACCTTCTTTCTTTGTGACCTCGTTTTTAGACATTATTAGCGGTTTAACCGTCAATATGCTCGTAGAATTAAGAAGCCAGCTGCATATTTGAACCATGCTGCTACGGAACCCTACAATGCGCGTGTCCCGATACGCTCTTGGCCGGTTTTTTTTGTTATGAACGATTGTTTTTTTGTTATGAACGTAACAAAATTGAACAAAATCGTGATCAAAAATGAAAAATATAACGATTATTGTTCTTTGGTAAAGTCGTTAAAATTAGCGCGATTAGGGCCCTGATCTATTCCGAACAGTAGGCGAGTACTCGAAGCTGCAAGAGATCCATTCGTTCTGTATATAAGCTCTTCAGTTTCCTTACTTAAGGCGATTATATTTCTTGAGTCTTGTATACAATTGCTTTCAATAACGAACAAGAAATTATCTGTACGAGAAAACTGTTTTCCTCGTCAATATGAAAGCAATCCGCTTATTGCCGAGCTTCTTTTGTTTATTTAGAAATTGAACCTTGATGAACAGTATAGAAATATAAGCCGAGTCTCTAAATACTTTAATATTCTATGAATTAGGTTTTGTATATTTCGCTATGTCATTGTGTAAATTCTAATTAATTTCCGTTAGGATGCCTTAGATGCTATTATTTATTAATTTAAGGAAGCATAAACATGTGTTTTTGAAACTACGGTTTATATAGACAATCTAATTGTCAATATTATTATTAACATACTATAATTACAAATAATTTATAGGGAAAGAAAAATATTCCGCGCGAATGGGACTTGAACCCACGATCCGAAAATAAGATCTCCTGTCAAATGTGGCGACATGGGCTATAGAACTATATAATGCCGTGGCTACCCAAACAGAGATTATAGGCGTAAGATGTATCTGAGAAGAAAAGGCGCGGCCAGGCTCGCTCTATTGAATACTATATGTTTAGATAACCTACTGCACCAATTCACTTTGTTTAGATCCTGCTATCAATAAATTCATATAAAAGTAATAGAAATAATCTTCAAGATATTGTTATTTTTTTAACCCCGGTCAAAAAAGAAGGGTGTTATAAGTTTGACGTGTGTATCTGTGAGTCTGTCTGTGGCATCGTAGCTCCGAATGGCCATAAACTGGTGCCTCAAAGGCTAAAGAGCCGAAAGAGCTTTGTCATTTTGATAGAGAGAGAAAAAGACATTTAATACTTAAGAATAGATCAGACTAGAAGCAGTGATAGCCCAGTTGGTAATGAGCCAGACTTGTGATCCGAAGGTCGTGGGTTCAAACCCTGGTGCGGGCCTGTGCCACTAAATTCGTCTTTTCGGATTTATGTACGGATTTGTAATTATCACTTGCTCAACGGTGAAGGAAAACATCGTGATGAAACTGGGCGGGTCCAAGAAAAGTTTCGAAAGACGAGCGGTCCACTAACCCGCATTGGGCTAGCGTGGTGAACTATGGCCTAAATCCCCTTCGTGTTTCGAAGGGAAACCCGTGCCTCTCGGTGGGGACGTATATGGACTGGTAAAAATCAGTGTTGCCAGCTGAAAATCAGTGTTGCCAGCCTGATAATCAGTCTGGCATTAGTCGCTGAGCCCAGGCCTTTTTCCTCACTGCGGCAGACATATGCAAGCTTAAACTTGTATAATAGGATAAGAATATTTTGAACTTTTTTTTAATGTATGTGTGTGCTGTTCTAAAGAAATAAATGTATTATTATTTAAAAAAAATAGATCAAGACTTGAGTCGCCTTATGTAATATAGGCCTAAGAGTCGTTTCAAAACCACTTGATGAAACGCAATTTTACACTTATGAAACGAACAACATTACATCGCAAAGATGCTCAGCTCTGTAATTATTACTTCAAAATAAATTTTCCATCTTAAATAAATATACCAACCTTAATTAACACTTGCTTTACCACCTTCGTCAAGCCACATAATATACAAATATTCTAATTTAATTTAACATGAAAGCAATTTCATGTACGAGTTTCATTATAAATATCAACATATTCAGTGCTACATTTGCATATATCATAATATTATTCTATAGAAAGGTATTAAGACTATTGTACACAAAACGTATTTTACATTTTATGAATATTAATGTTGATAATTTGATAGCTTTATTAGTGAAAATGTACAGCACTTGACGTGCACGTGAATGTGTGCATATCAGCATGTGACATGACGTCACATTTCTTGTTTTTTTTTTTCAATGGAATTATCGGTGGATGGTTATGAACGCTTGTTTTTGGAATTTTAACTTCTCATTTTAGGGCTGTCTTTTATAATTGTGTTAAAAATATTGCTTAAAATTGTATTCTTGTCGCACGGTAAAGTAACCATAAATAAATAGATGCATTATAATAGAAGAAAACTGTCCAGTCCACTCATCTTGGCATGTTGTTCCCCACCTCCTCTCGTTGTTCAACACCTCTGAGTTCAGAACACGGTCTTAACCGTTAAGTAGTTCTCATTTTGTACTCAAACATATTCTGTTTCTTTTTCAACCGACTCCAAATAGAGAGAGATTTCCCAATTCGAATGTATGTTTTTAAATGACTCAATTTGACTCTATACCTACATATATTTTTGTATGTTTGTTACATGGTAATTCCGTTTCTTTATTTTTTGGAAAGAGTATACTCCTAAAGTGGTCCCATGTAAATATTAACATTTATTCAGTGCTTTTTTAAAAAAATTAACAAGAACAAAAAATTATTTTATGTTATATTCAGATGACGCCTTGTTTGTGGTTATCTGCTAAATATTTAGGACTGAAACTCCAATAATATAAAGACTATAAATGAGAACTCTGTAGGAGATATCAAAATACAGTTTCAATAATTCAGTAGATGTAACGAGCGTCAACTTGAAGTGCTTCATGAAAATCTAGTCAGTACTTAAATAGAGTTTAAACCGCAAAGGAAATTATACTCGTCAGAGATAAGACATTTGTTGAAGACAACAGTATAAGTGACTTGCTAGCAGTATGGAGAGTTAATTAAAAATCTCATCTATCACTAGTAAACTAAAGGAAGCTAGGCGAATTGTAATAAAGAATAAAAATTCTATTTTTAGTTAATTTCTGAAATCCAGGATTTTGTGTTTTACAGAAATGGAAGCGCCTTCTTGACGTATGAATTTTAAAAGCTGCATCTTACTGCGAATACCAATAACACTTGTATATTTTAATGTAAAAAATGACACAAAAATATCGTTCTGATGTATTTCTTAGCTCTCCAAATAAAGATAGGATATAGCAACAACTATAACTCGAAAAATGCATGTATTTATGTGTTATTTCTATTCACTATAATTAGTTAGGTATCAAAATTTAACATCACAAAATGTAGTTAATTCTCATAATGATAACATAGTATTACTAAGTTTTTAAATCGTTCTGCACTGTCATATTTGTAATACACTATCCATACTAATTATTTTTACTGTGTCAGAAGTGTAATTTGACATTCTAACAGGTTTAATTCGAGGGTGTAATTTTGAGAAGACATGCGACTGTGATTTCGCTATTCATATAGAGTACGCTTGGGTTACGTTTGTAAAGTGGTATAACTGTACTTTTTTGTTCATTTTGACGACTATCAAAGGTCTCTACGTAAAAAATATTGACCGTTTCAGTTTGATTTTAGGCAAAAATGCTTTCGTGTGCTCGGCTGTTCTCCTCTTCAGCATAGCTAGAACGGTGACAAACTCGCCCGTCACGCCACTCAGACGACGGTGAAACTTCACTTTGATTGCGCGAGAGCACCATGTAAAGGTTTGTTTGCTCTTTAGCGTTGACATTTTGATACTTTTTGACATTTGATGGCGGTGCATTTCATTGCGAGCACGGTGTTCATTCTTGAGCTGCAGAGTCACATTTCTCAACCGATTCTCGTGAAATTTTTGGAGCAGGTTCGATATAATAACAATGATTTTTTTTTGTTGATTCAATTTTAAGATATTTTTCAAAATGGAGGAGAACTTTGAAAAAATATCACATTTCAGCTCGCGAGGTCTAAAGCTCACATATATACCAGTACTACTTCTTTAAAAAAAATTGCAGTTTAGTATAATGTGTCTCTTAATTTTATGGCAGCGTGATCAGCAGCACTAGCCATGCTCGGCCTTAAAAGTCGTTGATCGTGCCCCAAACGTTGAATTTCGAACTGGAACCACTTGATACCAAATTTGACATTTAGTCTGAGGGTTATGAGGTGGAATATGAGTATAGTGGTAATGGTTAGATGACATCGGCAAAACCGCAGATCTACATTGGTTAAGACTGGCAAGGGATCGGAGCGACTGATGCGATACGGGAGAGGCCTGTGCCCAGCAGTGGGCTGAAATAGGCTGATTAGATATATTAGATAGTGAGTAGAGTCACAAAGTCGCTAGTAATCATTTGAATTAATTTTCACTTACTAAAATTTAAAGTCACACGTTATTGTATAGTGTAACCATTAGTTTTGAACATATTATAACAGATTTCCAAGACATCTTATAAGAGATATTATACCAGATATTATATTATAGTATCCAATATTTCGGCGCTGTTGCAGGCACCATGATCAATGAACTGGAGAACTGCAGCAGGCGGAATACGATAGTGACAGCACCGCGACAACACCGCGGTCCTATGTCAAAATCTCAACTTGATTGCGCGAGGGTCCCGCGCAACAAACGCAACGCGCAAAGTTTCAGCGTGAGCCGAGCGCGAGCGTTATCGTTATCGTGCGTTATGGTTATCGTGCTAGAGCTGCAGGTAGTGTTAAAAACAGACAAAGCGGTCTACTCTCTAATCGTGGTAAGAACCCGTTATAATATGTTTAAAACTAGTGAAAATAGCCGCGAGAATCTTAAACAATATAGTATAAACATTTTAAGTAATTCAATATTTCTAGTAAAATGATCGTTAAACAATATTGATATACCATAAATACGCAAGTAGTTTGTATTCAACACCAACATTCAAACCAACTAACTGGAACGTTTGCCAACTTTCACTACAGCAAACTGACCCTTATTGTTGTTTGTTTAGGTCTATTGTTTGTTTATTCTAATTTTAGAATACTAATGTTAAGTACACACTTGTTACTATCAAAATACGTTAGATTTAAAATAATTGAGAAGGAATTCAGATCAGTCGTTTAATACTTAAATTAAAAAGTTAAAAATAGTTTTTTTTTTAATTATTGTAAGTAAATGATTCAATCTAATTCATAAAAAGAAAATTTCAAATGAGACAGGAAGTTTACCATGATCGCTTAGCGCGATCCAATTTAGGACATAAACAAGTCTGCAACGCTTATTCCTACCATGATGGCTTATAAGCGATTCAATTTTGTTGCTGTTGCGATTCTAAGGCAGACCAGCGATAATTTATGTAGACATTTAAAATGGACCATAGACAACCGAGCAGTTGAAAAGCAGCGCCATCATGGTACCATTTTAAAAAACATTCTAATTGCGAAGCAGTTCAAAGTTGGATCCTAAACAGAAATGCTTTTAAACGATCGTGGTAGGTACCCAGATCAAACAAGTAAATAAACATTAATGAAATAATGAAACTACAGTTTTTCATAAACAAGGGATATTTTAAGAGTTAAAACTTTCACGATGTGAACATATAATTTAATAATAACACAGGCCAAAAGTATTTGTAAAGAGAGAGTTTAGTGTCGATCATCCCCATACAAAAACATACATTTAAAACCGAAATTGCTCTAGTTACAAATACGGAATGCTAGTTACAAATAAAGCGACTGTTGCAGCTGCCCCAAAAAACTGAATGAAATAAATAACATGTCCACAATAAATTCAAATAATGTCACCACAAGCAATTACACTAAAACAATACGTTTTGGTGCAGTGGGTGTTTTTCTTGTCTCACTAGTAACGGTTGCCAGATCATTTGTAACTAGGTCACTTTTATTCCTGACCTAGAATAGTTTTACATTGTCAGCGTTTGTGAAGTACTAACCCTTAGAGTTGGGAAAAGGAGAAGATTTATCATTTGGTGATTCCGTTTTATTTTTAAACCCCGACAAAAAAGAGGGGTGTTATAAGTTTGACGTCTGTATCTAGTGTCTGTGGTATCGGAGTTCCTAAATGAATTGACCAACTTCGATGCTGTTTTTTTTATGTAAGACGTAATTGAGATGTTTCTCAGCTTTATTTGATCAAAATTAGTTCATCCGTTTCAAAGTTAAAAACAATCGAAAGTTATTTAGAGTTATCTGCTAGTGTTAATGAAGTTCCTACTAAAAGTTGATAGAAGCAAGCAACTTTTGGCGTTTTATTCTATCAATGAACTAGCAGATGTCCGGGACTTCATTTTGGAGGGAATTTCGTAAAATTTTTCACTATTCCTTGCCTACGTTATAAAACGGAATCTTTATGCCAAAGGTTTGGGCTGGGCGTTGATAAGTCAGGACCAAGAGGCCCAGCTATTTTATATATTAAATAAAACATACAATTTATTTTTGAAGTGAAAACTTCTTTAGCGGCGTTGAGCACTTTTAGTATGGGTAAAAAAATGTTAAACTCGCGATGAACTCGCGCCAGATCGTCAGATGTCACGTGACCGTGATCGAAAATGCGTCAGATCGTCAGATGTCACGTGAATATGATCGAAAATGCGTAGGATAGGGTTGTCACCTTTTTTGAAGTGAAAACTTCTTTAGCAGCGTTGTGTACTTTGAAGTATGGGTGGAAACCCGGAAGGATGGCAGCCCTATGGTAAAATTATTTCTGTGACAGATGTCAACGATTATTCGCACATAGTGCGCAAATACCGATAGACTATTTTACTGAATTGAAAGTAGACAGTTTGGTTGAGTGGAAAAGTTGCCAGATTGTAAGAAACAGGTCGAGGGTTCGAATCCTGATAGAAAAACGGACTGTTTTTGTGTATTTTGTTTTATTTCCATATTAATGCACAAAGTTATTGTTCAAGTTTTCACTTCTGCCGGCACTCCCGGAGTGCAACCCGTTGTTTTTTTTAATTTTTTTTATGTCCCTTACAAAGGGCTAGCAAATTTTTTAAATTCCAACCTAAAATTGTTGAACGTTCTTAATTTTAAGAAAAAAGCTCATTGGTTCTATTTATAACCCCGATAAAAAAAGATGGATGTTATAAGTGTGATGTGTGTATCTGTGTATTCGTGTGCCTGTCTGTGAGTCTTAAACAAATGAACCAATTTTGATGCGGTTATTTTTGTTAAAAAGCTGACACGGCGGTTTGTAGCTGTAATTGAGAGTTATAAGCGAATGTCGTGGGTGATAATTTTTTTTAAATTATGAAGTTGTCACATTAATAGTGACTTAAGTCTTTTTTAAAATCTTATTACAGTACAACACTAGTCTAAGCGACTCGGGTGAATGAATTCTATTTTTGGAGGGCGGAAATTTTGTTATCCCATTTCATCTCATGCTGACCAGCGTACGAGCGTAGAAACGTGACGTCTATTTTATTTGTTAACCGTTTTATTAAAGTTTAACACCCTTTCTGTTGTAAGCTCAATGCACTGCACTACTCTCATAATGTGCTTTAATTTTTAATTAATGCGATCGAGTAAACTACTTCACTAAAATCTTAATCCTAATGTGATTCGAAGCACATTCGAAGCATTTGAACAAAATGTCGTCAATAGTTTTTTTTCAAAGGTTTTCTAGGAAAAGTATTTTTGTGGACTAACGCACTAAAACTTATACTATTCTGTAGATTCATACAAAGTACTTATCTAATGAAAAAAGAAACCTATATATAAAATACGATAAGTATAATAATTTAGTTTTACAGTCTACTCTACGATAAACCGCGAGATAAATATTTGTGAATGTAGTCTATTAGATACGACGATAGTTAAATTATTATGGTAGATATTTTGAAATAATAGTTGCTGTAATTTAGTAAATCAATTTCTCTCAGTTTTAGATACCACGTTCAGAAGACAAAGCTTTGAGATGGCAAATATCTTGAGGTGAGGTGAGCTGCGGCTCAATTTGCTAGTTAATTGTGTAGCTACATTTTAGTTTACTGCTCTATTCGAATAATTTCGCTGTTAATTAACTGCTAAAATTTATTCTGTCCTGGAATTTCAGAGCTCTGATATAATTTTGACTTCAAGGTGCTCATAAACGTTATTTTATTTTATTTTATTATTAGATAGGTTAACTCTTGACCTCAATCTTGACCATAAGGTCAAAGATGAAGTCGACGATGGAGCGAGTTAACCCAGAAAATGCCTATAAAGGCACTGGTACTCCCACGCACCGACGGAACACAGCAAGCTGTTTGGCGTCGGACTTCGGTAGGAGGGTGGTCGCGAACCAGACGACCCTTTACAGAGCCTACCACACCGCATGAGACCATAGGACGACATTTCAGATCAGAAAAAAATGAAGTGTCGCTGCCTGGGATGGAGTACTAGGAGGCAGGTCTCATTTATGTTGCCTTAGACGCCTCTTACGACACCCACGGAAAGAGATGGGTTGGAGTTATTCTCAACCGATCACCACACGGTTAAACTGTTCATATTTGCACATTTTTGAATAAACAATATGAACCATATACTGAGGGATAGTATATTAAGGAATAATAAAAATTAAATTTTATTTGCAGATGCAAAAAACTCACAAAATTTCGTTATTTGTACTTTAAAATATTAGACAAACAGTTATATTAGACAAACAAATAAATTGATATCACGATTAATTAGTCGATCAGTTTTAGTTTGCAATACTGTGCATATTATAATACAGTGTTTTGTATATATTTATATACGAGCAAGTATTCATCGCATTGGCTCTCTGCTGCTCAACGAAATTTTTTTAAATTGGCTTATATGGTTACTTACACTAGCTTCTAAGTTTTTATTTTTGTTTCCGACACCTATGAATATCAATCCAAAGGAAAAATTTTGAATTGGAAGGACTATAATTACTCATACAAGAAAATTGAAACAAGCAAATATTTAGAGTTACTAATTTCAGAAAACCATATCTTAGATGTAATAGACCATCCGAACACTTAAATCACGAGGTAGAGAGAAACTCGTGATGAAATTATTTTAGTTAGTGAAAGGAGGATATTGGTTAATTGGAAAATATACAACGTAAACCAGGTTGAGAAATATCAAAGGTATTCCATAAATTGCTTTAACTAAGTAGCTGTTTCTGGTTTATTAACTTTAACAAGCTTTTGAACTGGATTTCACATCGTTACGGTATCTGTAACGTTCTCTGTAAGTTTAAAACGTTCAATTATATTGTATGTGCTGTGTAGTTGATATGTAAGCGCCTTAAGATTATGAGTCTACGACGTCTAATTATCTCATTTATCTGGCGCTAAACGGAGCTATAAAAACACCTAGTGTGCACAAGAGAAGCAGGTTCCCATAATGACCGTCTTGTCTCATAAACAGTTATGGATATGGCTGCATTTGCGACAATGTTTTCCTGTCAAGTATTAATCGGAAAATATATTTGCAATCCTACCACTAATTGGTCAGCAAAATACATCGTTTATATTTCGGATTCCCGATCACATTTTATTTTAACTTATTACTAAAACAAACAAAAACTGGTACATTTAAATTCTGCTAATTTTTTCCCCGCTATATCCTTTCTTAATATTTATGTTTAAATTTATGTTAGTAATAAAATCATTGTACCAGGATTCCTAGAAAATTCTAAATACTTTTACAATAGGATTCTACCATCAAATTAAGAATTTTCATTATCTACGATATATTAAAGAGACCCTAATCAAGTAATTCAAGTCCCTTTCGCCCTGAACATTTTTCTTTCCCTAAAAATTATTTATGGAGTTAAAACTTTAGATATTTTAAAAATTAAATATATTTTCCTTCACCGTTGAGCAAGTGATAATTAGAAATCCATACATAAATCCGAAAAGATTAATTTAGTGGTACAGGCCCGCACCAGGATTTGAACCTACGACCTTCGGATTACAAGTCTGGCTCATTACCAACTGGGCTATCACCGCTACTGATACATAAATATTATAAAATAATGTTAAAATATTAAAATTACATATATGTTTTTATTATGTTTTTATTACTGTCTATTGGGTGAGAAAATTAAGGATATGAATCAGCCTACGAAACTGAACAACTTTCCCTAAGCAACATAGGTCGAAATAACTTCTTCAAATAACTTGTGCGACCAGCTGACATGCCTTTGTATGGGGATTGACTAATTAATTGGGGAAAGTTGTTCAGTTTCATGAGTAGAATCAGCCCTTAAAGTTTCGCTAACTAACTTAATGTCACCTCATACAGGGTGTAAAGGACAGCTTAGCCAATACTTAAATGGTGGAATCCACCCATAACTATCATCAGCTAAGAGTAATTATTTTTTTCCCGGAAACGTCGTGTTAAGGAGTTTTCATTATTTACCTACTTTGACGCTACGCAACGTATCGTGTTACCGCGCCCCGCGCACGATCCCCCCGCGCCGCGCTGCTATCGGTGTGCGATGTACATTGTTTTACGTTGTTATGATTATTTTTTATTGCAAAATGGAGTGTATTCGATTAAATAATAAAAAATTGAAGCATAAAGTATTGAAAAACATGAAAAAATTTCTGGAGAAAAATTCCACTGGAAAATGATTGAAAATGATGGTCTGATTCCAGGGTTTCAGTTTTTGCTAAGCTGTCTTTTACACCCTGAATATACCCTAATGAGAATATAGTGTATTAGACATAATATAAAGTGTTAAAATCAAGTTACAAGATCAGGGAAAAGCGTAAGAAAATGTGTCGTTTTAAATTTTTTATTAAGAGCATTACGTTTTAATAAAGAACATTGCATTGTGGTCAAGAGCGCACTCATTCTTTATATTTTAAAAATCACTTATTTTAATTAACGTGTATTATAAATTGCTGTTTTCCCTTTGCTGCTGTGCCTGATGACTCACACACAGCAGTAGGTTCGGTATATTATAAAGGAAACCGGTGAATAGTAGCGGATGATCAACAAGTCCTTATAATACGCTGGCGCCTACATAATATTAAAATAAATAATATTCCTGGTAAACATAACATAATCGAAGTCATTATAAGTCTTGTTAGTACGTGCTAGAGAATGTTATTAACATATTTATTGATTGAGTTGATCTTGTTATTATACGAAGTTTACTTTGATATTATAAGGCAATTACATTTAAGTATGATATCCCTGCGATATTACCTTTCTGTATGGGGAGTCGAAATAGATGGTTTACTCCTTAATATTTTTTAGGTAAAAGATATTTAATAAAAGCTTTTCTGTAAAATTGATTGAAAACTTGATATCATTATATTTTAAAAGCCTCTATATTCAACTCTAAACGTCCCGTGATCAAAAGCCATAAAAATACAATAAAACTTGACTATAACCTACCCTGGTCCTAGGAATGCACTTTAATATATACTGGTTTATCGGAAAAACATTAGTCCCAAGAAGAGGAAAAGATATGATGCTCTAGTCTTGAAACTTTTCAATGATATTGATTCCATGCGTTATGTCTGTGATTGCTGAAATAGCTTTAAAAAGGCAAGATAAAGATAAAACTGAGTACCACCTCTTTTTGGGAATAAAAAAGTTAAACTATAAAGAAAGACCTACTTGGATATTTGAGTGAGTTAGTCTTTAACTATATTTAAAAATTAATTGAATTATTATGTTGCGCTAATTAAAATATGGAAATAAGTTCAATAGCATGTCGTAACAAATCCACCATCGTGTCTCGAAGGAATGAACGTGCCTCTCGATGGGGACGTATATGAACAAATAAAAAAAAAATATAATAGACTTAATTCATATTTTATTTAATTACCAAATAATCACGATTTTTTTTGCGATTTCGTCAGACCTAGTAATTCCCCATATTTTCATAGAGTTTATGTTTTTATAATTCTTGACACTGGCTTCAAGTTTAAACAAAATAGGTTTAACTCTTTCCCACAAACAAAAAATTAAATAACGATGAATAATGAAACTTTACACAACGTTAGTTTAAATAAAGACAACAAAACCAATTCATGATAGGATATTTAACTGTAGTTTTAACGCTTTGTTAACTGAATATTAGTTCGATTCTATTAATTTCCATTATTAACCAGGACGTGTTTATTACTTATTCATTACATTAAACTTGAGTTAGATATCTTGATAATTTGCAATCTATTTTCTGATTGGTTTCATTACTATAACCTGGAATTAATTTAAAATATACATTGACTTATCTTATCGCAGTAGTTGGTTAGTCAATTTACTTAAGCTACAGGTACCGTGTGTCCAAGACGCCTTGATTAGAGTACCAAGTCTTGTTTTTTTTTTTAAATATTAAAATTGAAGCTTTTTTGCCTTATAAGTAGCCTGGTATGAAACGTTTTTTAATATCTTTAAAATAAGGAAGATAAAAATGGTTAAAACTCTCAGTTAGACACAGAGATAAATGACAGACTATGATGTCACAGCCCCTTACCGCCGTATTAACTACATAATTTCGTTTTGTAAGAAGGAGATATAGACACAAAAGATTTGATGGGTTATAATTTTTTTAAATATAAATTTCAAAATTAATTTCGGATACTCTTATCGTATTATTTATATTAATATGTATATTGTTTAATAGTTACGATGCGGCTGTTGGCAAGGAAAGAGGCAAATACCAGTATGATGCGACGTGGATCCGCGCTTTAGCAAAGCAAAGGATAAATAAATATTTGTATACAGTGTTTGGTTATGTGGAGGCTAAAAACTAACATTGAAACTTAAGAAATGACATGATTTTAAAACATAAATATAGGTACATAATATCATTTGAAATTATTCTCTAAAACAAAAGAAAGTTGGCAAAAAGCCAATCCAGAAAAATATTAATTTAAGAATCAAACTTGGTATTTCTCGTTTACAGTTTTGACTTGCTAATTTCAAACTAACAGCAATCATAAAATGTAGGTACAATTAATAATTTCAGACGCATAAATTTGGTGGAAGAAAGCAAGCAAATGTATGTACTTTGACAAAATAATTTTAACTGAATTGGAAATTCATATTTTACTGAATACATTAAGCATTAAGCTTCTACTGAAAATCAGAGTTGATTTGACGATTTCAGTTGACAAATTTATGAGCATTATATTCTGCATGAATAGGATTTACAGGGTGACCAAAACGTACATTCAAAAAGGACAAACACATTTACCATAACTACATTCTTTGGATAACTACGTCTATCTCTGTCATTAGCGTAACAAAGAAAGAAATAGACCAAATAAATAAATAGGTCATACTTCTTTAAACGATTCGACGTTTGCGATGCAATATCCAGTATACATTAAATGTCACTAGAAACCCTTTGCCTGGAAGCAGTACTTCTTCAATTTAGAGTTTCTTATTATTGTGCGCAGAAAAAAAAGTTTATTCGGCAAATTAGGTGTCATGAAAGTCACATTATGTTGTTCACCTTTCCAAGGACGTAACGCCATAAAGCTTTATGTTTTGTTATAAAAAGTCAATGTATGGATAAGTCATTTTATGTACATTTATATAATATCTATAAAAAAGTTATGTTAGTCTCACTAAGCATTAAAATTATTCTTTGGTTTCTCAAATGAGGCTTACATAGAGGTAGGAGAGGACTTATAAATTGTTTAGGCTTGATAATAGCTACACAACAAGCAAGCATAAATAGTGGATTAAAGAAATAAGCCCCTTACCAAAAAAAAAAAGATCTAAGCCGATTTTAGACATTGTCTTAGTTTTAGGTAGGCCCTCTATGATTAACCGGTGGTGTCTCTCCTCGAGTTAGAAATGATGTTAATAATAATGCAATCACTATTTTAAATTCAGTATTTTGAAAACGGTTACTTGCGTGAGGGATATTCCCAAATAATTTTGGGGAAAGAAAAATATATAGCGTAAATAGGACCAATTCGCGAAAATTTGTTGTGCTATTGTAAAGTTTGAAATGACATTGTCTCAAATCTTCCCGAAGTAGTGGTAACTCCTCCTCACATTAGCACAGCGACAAGCGTATCGGTCGTAATTATCGCATTCGACTCGCCTCGCTTCACCCCGATAATGTCCTAAGCTGTGAAATACACATGCCAAGATATCAATTTCATACAGCTTTGACGTCCCGTTGGTTTGTAATGTGGATTGTATTTGTGTCTTTCCTCTAAATTACTCGAACTTGATTGTGTTGGAAAAAAGTTTCATATTCTACTTCTAGTCTTATTTTGTTGGTTTTGTCAGAGGAAGTCAGTCCAAGTAAGTCTTTTGCAATATGTTTTTGAAGATTGATTTTATTAACATCGAAAACTTATAGTATGTAGTTACCGGTTTAAATTGAAAAAGAGAAGTATACTTAGCCCTACTGCGAGATCTAAAATAGATACAAAGTCCTGTTTTATAATCGAAATCAATAAAGTACCTTTTGCAACATGTTTGCAACATTTACTTTCAGTTTATGATTATTTAAATAATGTTGAATATTAGTCGGCACATAAAGTTAAAAATAAACTACGCGAACATAAAATAAATGGAGTTAAATCCAGCCGCTATAATCCGCATATTGACACAGCAAGCATAAGTAACTGGGGCAGCTGAAAAGAACTTTTTAATGCCAGAGTAAATTTTAACTACAAATTAGGAAACCTCAACCCTCTCCCGTATTTAAAAAGCCACAAAACTGACCAGAAACAAAGAGCAAAAATTCACCTCCACCTAATTAACTTCGAAAATGGGTCGGAACTTTTTAGTACCCCTCTTTATGTAGCAAATGTGTGTGGTCTCAGGTCTCTTACGTTTCAAACTTTTTCATGCTTAAACGTAAGGTGGGAAGGTCGGATTTGGAATGTAATTTTTTCTGATGAAATTTGGGTTTCGCAATCCTCCCTGACAAGGGTCAAAGTAGCAAAAATAGATTTTAATCTTAATCGCAAGTTTAATACAGCGCGAACCTTAATGGAGGAAAAGACATATTTTACGTGATAGGAGTTAGCGTCAACCTGTGTCATTTGGAATTGATTGTGAAGTAAATGTAAAATTGTTTTATTTAAAGTTGTTTTTTCACTGTTTCATTAGCAGATGGGGAACGAACTCTTTTTATCAGCTTTTCAGTCGCCTCAAATTCCTATTATAGATAAACCATACAAATTGATGGATCGCCCGCGTAGCAAGAGTATCGACACAATGTACTCACTGAGTAGACCAAGATAAGAGCAAGTTGAGCAACGTCACTTATTAGCGCCGCGCACCCCCGCGTTTCATCCCCGAAACACCTAAAATTCCTCTGCTTGCCTACCTACCACTTGTCGCATAAGCTGCACCCAATAATCAGGTCTAACATTAAATTAGCATCCAAAACATCTGGTTTAAAATTATTCATTTGTCTCCTGTCATAAGACATTGTAATTTACATCGCTAGGTGTCACGCCAGTTTCCTTGAAGGTCAGGCAAAGCAACATTACAAACAAAAGCTGTACTCCTGTCTAATTTTATGATAATTGGACTTTGTTTGACAGTTTAATAGATGAGGTAGTTTAATTTTGAGTAGAGTGAACTTAGCTCTTAGTAGGATAATATTCCATAACTGTTTAAGAGTAATCAGTAAATCTACCTGCGCTCTTTATTCTCTCGAGAAAATGTGAGCTAATGTTAACAATGTAATAGTGTGTTTTTATGTTTATTTGTACTTCCTTCACATCGAAACTGAGCAGTGAGCAATGGATCAAAATAATTTTATGCATTGGGGTGCGGTGAAAGTATGTCATAAAAAAGACATGCAAAATACCTAATTGAACAGTTAAAAAAACATAAAAGAAAGGGACTTTTTAAGTAGATTAGTATATTTTGTTTAAGATTATCGCGGTTATTTTCACAATTTTATCCGTTAGCATGTCGCCGAAATATGTTCAAAACTAGTTTACTATTCTTCACAAGCACAACAGCACTAAAACTTACCAAAACTGAAAAAAATACCTCGCAACCATAAATGATCAAGTAATTCTAGATCTAAAGAAATATATGTATTCTAATCGAGTTACTAAAATGACTGAACAAAATATTTAAAAGCCTTAAAAGTTGAAATTATCTTTTTTAAGTATATACTGATTGTCAACCGACTTCAAAAAAGGAGGAGGTTCTCAATTCGCCTGTATGTTTTTTTTTTTTTTTTTTTTTTGTATATTTGTTACGCGATTACTCCGGCAACTGTTGTCCGATTTTCAAAATTCTTTATTTGTTCGAAAGAGTATACTCCTGAAGAGGTCCCATATAAATTTTATCGAAAATGATTCAGCGCTTTTAAAAAAAATCAACAAAAACAAAATATACTACAAACTAGAACATCATTTAAATAAATGAAT
The DNA here is from genome assembly GCA_949987775.1 of Aproaerema taeniolella. Lineage (NCBI taxonomy): Eukaryota > Metazoa > Arthropoda > Insecta > Lepidoptera > Gelechiidae > Aproaerema > Aproaerema taeniolella. The sequence goes on along the minus strand of OX465258.1, from coordinate 7,602,400 downwards.
GACATTTCTGTTTGTAGTTATTTGCTAATAGGCATTGTAGTCCGCAAAAAACTAGATACTTTGTGCGAACTGTTGTTGGGATTGAAGTCAGTGACTCATACGTTTTTAACGTGGAAAATTATATAGACAAAATAACAACCAGAAACTTGTTACAGACAACAAAGTAAGTTTGCAGATACAAATAAGCATGTGTTTGCAACGTACAGTATATAAGCAGTTAAATCATGATCCGAATGCAACAAAGCTCTTTATCTGACAGTGAATACTTTGAAAGCATAAGATATGTAAGATAGAACAATGTTTCATGTTTCTAGCCAAAATTCTTAGTCACGCTCGACGTTGACGACACAGTAAAGCCATTATTATGACATCTTGTGCATATATTGGGTATCTTCCAATAACTTATATGTAGAAAAATTAAAGATGTGAAACAGCCCACAAAACTGAACTACTTTCCCTGAAGAACATAGGTCGATATATTAAAAAAATAAATCTCTTTTTTGAGATTTTAATTCTTATAATTTTCTGGAGGAAAATTATTAAGTTCCATAGGTACAGTCATTCCCTAAAGTTTCACTGGTTTAAGTGACCTTATATTTATGTTACAAAAAGTAAAGTATATTGTTGTTTTTTCTTCATTTTCACAGTGAAACAAAAAAATGAGTTTGAACTGATTAACATTTGTAGCTGCTGACACAGCGAAGAAAAACGAGACCTTATAATGTAAAGCCTTCTCCCAAACAAAAGTAACCTACATGAATTCACTAGAAATTTAGTCCAGGAAAACTTCCAAGTCACGACAAATGGCGCGACATTCATACATATAAATTCTGGATGAAGTTCCCTGTCGCAACATCTGTGGCTTAAAATCTGCGAACCTATGATAGAACAATCCATCTAGTAACATGCTCTATCCGGGAGGGCTATTTCACTAATCATGGCGTCGCAATGGCGGTTGAATGACAATACTCAATTCAATTCTTTATTTTGCTTGTTATTAAGTGTATGTACACTTAATAATAATACAGAGTACTTATTCGCCATTTTATTCGTTCAAGTGGCGAAATTGACAACTATTATTTCAATTATTCCATACTTGATGACGGCTGCTTTGAATACCGGCGCCACCGCTAACTGAATGTCAAGTCGCTAAGAGTTTGCAACAGAAAATACTAAGTCCATGGTTTGCAACGTAATGTTCGTTTGGCGGTGGCGCTGCTAGTCGGGATGGTTGTCATCAAAATGAGGTTGCGACAGTTCTCGATTTCACCACCTGAATGGGTAATTCCCACTTGTCCTGTTGAGTTGTCCTGTTGATCGAACAAGTCACCATTGTCATTCAACCGCCATTGAGATACAATTGATTAGTGAAATAGACGCCCTGCTGTATTATCCCTACTAATATTATAAATGCGAAAGTAACTCTGTCTGTCTGTCTGTCTGTCTGTTACCTTTTCACGCCTAAACCGCTGAACCGATTTTGATGAATTTTGGTACAGAGATAGATTAGAGCCTGGGAAAGGACATAGGCTACATTTTATCCCACAGTTGGGCACGATATAACCTGTAGTCCACGCGGGCGGAGCCGCGGGCGGAAAGCTAGTAATACCTATAAAACCAAATAAAGACGTGGCTCAAAGGTCTTGGTAACCAGGCCATAAACTCCAAAAAAAAAAAATACCTATAAACCTGTATCAAATGAAAAATACTTGACCCACTTCCTTCACAACTGTCTTCTTATCTTTGAAGTAACAAGTGCTTTGAAATTATATGCTTGGGTCAAGGTTCTGTTGGCAAAATTTGATCCGCTGAGGCCGTTCGAAAATAGAGATACTGAAATAAACGGAAACGAGTGGTGACAAAAAATATGATCGTCGAAAATATCGGAGGTATGTCAAAGTGGTTTGGAAATATTCCAATGTTCATTTATCACGCTCCTAATATCAATTATTTCATCATATTTTTCATTGTATTTTGAATTTTCTGACCACCCACACAGGACCCTTTGTATTTATTAGCACATAATTGCTACTAATCGTGAAATATTTGAAACCGTAACGTCTCTCAACACTATAATATAATAAAAGCCCTATTTTTCGTAAACATTCAACTGAGTTTTTAAATAAAATCTATTATTAAGAGGAAAATTTATTGATACTTAAGCTACATTAGATATTCGTTATTGATACTTAAGCTACATTAGATATTAGAAGTTCGTTTTTATTCTGTGTTTTTGATTTATATTTGTTAAAATTAGCACTATAAATAACAGGTTACTTAAAGTTAAAGGTCAAAATTGCGTCTAAACGATGGCTAAAAAATTAGTAACATAGGTTATCTTTACCTATCTTTTTTTTATTACGTCACCACACATAGACAAAAACAAATTGATAAGTACATGTTATCAATTTGTTTTTGTCTATGTGCAAGAAACCCAGAAACTGCAGTTTAAAGGACTTTTTTAAAATTATTTTTTTTTCATTGTCGTTTTTTTAACCGACTTCAAAAGAAAGGAGGAGGTTCTCAATTCGGGTGATTTTTTTTTATGTTTGTTATCTCAAAACTCCGTCATTTGCAGACCAATTTCAAAAATTTTTTTGTAGTTTGGAAGCAGCTACTTCCAGATTGGTCCCATAATTTTTTTATCGAAATCGCTTCAGTTGTTTAGGTCAAAAATAAAAATAAAAACTGAAATTTACGGTCATATATGTGGATGATAATAGGTCATCAATGTAAACGAAGCAAAAACGAAGTTGTTCCTTGAGACTTTTAAGTTGTATTTTTGGGCTCCCTTGTGTCCTGGGGCTCTACCGTTTAGTGACCGGTAGAGTATATTACCACCACACATCTTTCCTGCCGTCTGGTGATCGGTTGATAATATCACCCACCACCCCATATCTTTCATGCCATCTTGCGATTGGTTAAGAATATCACCACCTCATATCTTTCCGTGGGGTGAAAGTAATTGATCACTATATCGCTCTTTAATCTCGAGTTTATATCTGGATCCCTACTAATATTATAAATGCGAAAGTAACTCTGTCTGTCTGTCTGTCTGTCTGTTACCTTTTCACGCCTAAACCGCTGAACCGATTTTGATGAATTTTGGTACAGAGATAGATTAGAGCCTGGGAAAGGACATAGGCTACATTTTATCCCACAGTTGGGCACGATATAACCTGTAGTCCACGCGGGCGGAGCCGCGGGCGGAAAGCTAGTTTAAAATAAATCTACGAGGGAGTTATATGAATGATAAATGATAACCTTTAAAAAGAATAAAATAAAATATTTTTACCAAAAAATTGACCCGCCTTCAAAAAGAGTGAAATAATTTTTTAAAGCTATGTTCACGAGTAAGTAGTGGTTACGGGTAAAACAGTAAATAGGTGAATTCATAGCGAAATAAGGTAAATAGAGAGGAATTTTTTTTTGACGTCGGCGCCGGTTTATACAGGACCTAGTTTAATGAAATAAGTATTCGCACAAGCTTTTTGTGGCAGTATAAAACTAAGATAGTTATGCCATGCGAGTAATTGTTCGGCGCCGACGACAAAAAAAACTCCTCTCTATTTACCTTATTCCGCTATGAATTCACCTATTTACTGTTTTACCCGTAACCACTACTTACTCGTGAACATAGCTTTAAAAAAATATTTCACCCTTTTTGAAGGCGGGTCAATTTTTTGTTAAAAATATTTTATTAAGAATACGAACCAACTCGCGGTGGAAAACCTAGTTTAGCCTCACCATTTAGAAAATAACTTTATTATTCATTTATATCACACAAAGCCTATAAATTCTCGTTGACTCATTTTATTAACCACCAGTTAGTCACACTACTGCGTTGACATTCATATTGGTTATGTACTTGCACGATTTCATTTACCGTATGAATATATTTAAAAAATAATTTACCTTAACAGCGCGTGGCTTCCCACGGCCGGGAAAGGCAACCCCAAATGACTTACTATGTTATATCTATACTACACTAGCTTTCCGCCCGCGGCTCCGCCCACGGCTCCGCCCGCGTGGACTACAGGTTATATCGTACCCAACATTTTCTTTGCTATAAACCTTACGGAGCCCGAGACCTTTCCAACGAATGCAAAACCGTGGAAATCGGTTCGTGCGTTCTGGAGTTATAGCGTCAGGAAGGAAAACCCAACTTATTTTTATATAGTAGAAGAAGACTACAATGGGACACACTTGAGATACTATCATACTATGAAACATAGAAACAGAACAATTTATTTTTAGGGTTTCGTACCCAAAGGGTAAAAACGGGACCCTATTACTAGGACTCCGCTGTCCGTCCATCTGTCACCAGGCTGTATCTCATGAACCCTAATAGTTATAAAGTTGAAATTCTCACAGATGATGTATTTCTGTTGGCGCTATAACAAAAAATACTAAAGATCAGAATAAAATAAAAGGGGGCCCTCATATAACAAACGTTATTTTTTGGTCGGTTTTATAGATAATCATATACACTTCATATACACTTCTCGATAAGAAACTTACATCTAAATATATAATAAGCGTATTTAGCATTTTTATATAATTCGAACGGCACGGCGCGGCAGAATTTGTATTACCATTACCATCTGTGTTCCCAGCTTGTAGTATCACTAGTGCATAGGAGGCAATGGTAATACAATTTTGTCGTGCCGTTTGCGAATTACAAAAAGGTCTGTACTTATATTTTTTAATTGTATATTTGTATGCCAGGCAGTGGCCGAATATGAATAGAGTAGAATAGAAATAATTTATTGTCTCCACACCATACAGATAGTTACAAATAACATGCAAACAAAACAAAAAAATAACAAAATCAATATGTACTAAACCTATTTAACATAATGTGCCTTAGGGCCACTTTCACCAAAAGTGCTAAACGTATTTAACAGCCTAAACACATTTAACTCAGTTGTCAAAGCAACAAAATCTGTCAAATTAAACAAAATTAGTCCTGCTAAATAAGTCAGCCCTTGTACATTTAGTCCATTGAGTTAGATCAATAAATTTAAAAAAATTGAGGCTGGCAGTGTTTCCCCCGCGGTATAGTTAAATAAATTCTCTTATAGAAAAAAATCCAGCATCCGTTGATTCGATGAGAAAAACTGAGAGATCCTACACGAATAATTTTGAATCCGGTGCCCATGGGCCTATCGTCTCCACAACTATGGGTCCCAATATGTACGTACCATCGAGCACTGAACCAGTTGTCGATCTAATGGCGATCAGTTTTTTACAACATCTTTGTGATTTTGCACAGACCATTTGTAAGGCGGCACGCAGTCATGCCACTAGTTCCATCTTTCTCTCTCCCTCGCAAGCAAGATGGGATATGTAAGTACGGGGGTAATTCTCAGCTTTGGCTCAGAATTTAACTAATATCCGTTCAATGCACCTCTGTCGGTTAAGTGCTTGGTGGTAAGTACAGCAGGCTGAGTACGATAGTGACAGCACCGCCGCGACAACACCGCGGTCCTATGTCAAAATGTCAACATTGACAACTCCATAGGGCGAGCAAGCCTTTGCGTAGGACCCTCGCGCAATTAAAGTGAAGTTTCAGCGTGAGTCGAGCGCGAGTTTGTCGTTATCGTGCTAGAGCTGCTGTGCTTCTATTTTCTTAATTTATCTCGGTAAACAGTATCTATCTCGGTTTTATCTTTTGAAAATCAATTTATTTATTCTGAATAGGTAATTTTCCAAGTCACAATAAGAAAATAGAAGCACTCATCAGACCGGAGTATTTGTTACTGTACTGTAGACAAGAATTAGAGATGACACAAAAGCCAATGCTTATCTTGTAGTTTCTTTATCTACTCATGTGTTCTTACCGTAACTGTGCGGTAGACTAACTGTTCAAAATAAATATGATGAAGAGTGAATTCATGCGTATCTACGTCTGCGTAATGTATAGTTTATAACAGTCTTTCCCAACGTGGGCGATAACGCCCCCTTGTGGGCGCTGCAGGCCTAAAGGGGGGCGGTAAGAGACCCAGAAAAAAAAAGGGGGCGTTGTGTAGGGCTTTGGGGTCGATTTATAATTTCATCTACCTAGCTAGGAAGACTCTTAGATACCGACTGAGCTCCTCGACTCTCGACTACATCTTGTGAACATCAACTAATATTAATTAAGATATAGCTCAAACTCGGTTCGATATAATAGACCGCGGGCAATCATGTTTTAACAAGTTTTTGTTAAATAATCCGATTTGTACATTCCTGTATCAATCGGCTGGTTCTATAATACTTGTTCTTGCTTGTCGAGTACGATTGGGCGTCGAATGAGATAAACGAGTTTATGCACGTTTGTCTTATTCCTGTTGGTGCGTGCTGCTTATGCAATCCTATATAAACGACGTAAATTTATTTTATTTTCATTTGCGGTTTCGCGCATAATAGATAAGCAGTACTTCATTATACCACTTACGTATTTCTCAAAACAAAACAATGTCGGAAGTAAAAAAGAAGAGACGGCAATACTCTGCGGAATATATTAAATTCGGATTTATTGAAAATCCCACAAACCCGTCGTCGCCTTTGTGTCTTCTATGTCTAAAAACATTTTCGAACGAAGCAATGAAGCCTTCAAGACTGCAAGGTCATTTGAATAAAATGCATCCAGATAAGAAAGACAAGAATGTAGCATATTTTCAAGACCTAGAGAAGAAGCATAATACTCAGCCAAGTGTATCAAAACTATTTTCGGCGGCTGCTAAGCAAGATGACGACGGACTTCGAGCTTCGTACAATATCCCTTTGTTAATTGCTCAAAAAGGCAAACCACACAACATCGGAGAAGAGTTAATTTTGCCAGCAATAAAGGAAGTAATAACTACTGTGCTTCATAAACCGGCCGCAGATATTATCCAAAAAATTCCTTTGAGTAATAATTCTGTGCAAAGACGAATTGATGAAATGGCTGAAAACATTGAAGAATCATTGTGCAATCATCTGAGGACTAGTCAATTCTCAATTCAGCTCGATGAGTCCACTTTACCAACTAATGAAGCGTTGTTGCTATCTTACGTGAGGTTTATTAAAGATGAGAAAATACGTGAAGAACTATTGTTTGCCAGAAATTTGGAGACAGATACAAAAGGCGAAACCATATTCAATACATTGGAAAAGTTTTGTGAAGAGAAAGAGATTCCTTTGAAAAATATTATATAAGTTGCTACGGATGGCGCTCCGGCTATGACAGGGCGCCATAAAGGCTTCATAGCGTACCTAAAAAATAAAATTCCAGATGTCCTTGCTATACATTGCGTTATTCATAGACAACATTTGGTTGCTAGAAACTTAAGTGAACGACTATTTCAATCACTGCAATATGTCATCAAAGCATTCAATAAAATCCGTAGCAGCTCTTTCAATGATAGATTATTTCATCAGCTTTGTGTTACTAATGACGAAGATTTCAACCGTTTGTTGCTTCATACTGAAGTTCGTTGGCTGTCAAGAGGCAATTGTCTGATTCGATTTTATAACCTGTTTGACTCTGTGATAGAGTTCTTGGAAACTAAAGATACAGAACTGCGCAACAAGCTCATAACATCAAAGAATGATATAGCTTACATGACAGACCTGTATATTTACGTGAACCTCCAACTGCAAGGCGATGAACTAAATTTAATTAAAACAAAAAATGTCGTTGCTGCTTTCGCAGCCAAACTGCTTCTGCACAAAAAAAATATGGGCAGACGTGAGTTTCACAATTTTCCGAATTTATCAGTATCCTGCAGTAACGACGACTTGTTTGCCTACTGCCAACATTTGGAAAACCTCCACATTGACTTCACCGAACGATACCAGGACATTTTAAACTTGGAAATACCAGACTGGGTGTTGGATCCATTTTCAAATGTCAAAATAGCAATGTCACCTCAGCTGGAAGAAGAACTTATAGAATTGACAACAAACGAAGAAATAAAAATCAAGTTCAAAAATGGATATCAAGAATTTTGGCTACAAAAACCGATCCTGCAATTGTACCCTGGATTGTGGTCAATTGTTCAACGATTCTTGATAGCATTCCCATCGTCATATTTGTGTGAACGTGGATTTAGTGCTGTGGCAACGCTGCTTACTAAAAAGAGAAATCGTTTGCGTGTTACCGAACGTGGCGACTTGCGGCTGTTTTTGAGTAAATTGGAACCTGATATCAACAAACTTATTGAACAGCATCAGATTCAACCTTCACATTAGTTTTTATATAAGAATTGATTGTTTGTTTTATTTTCAATAAAAGATACTCTGTCCGAATACTATAAAGTTGCGTTTCAATAATCAGTTATAAGTACTTAGCGGTTTTTAAGTATGTTTAAAAAGGGGGGCGTTAAAAAAAAAATTATTCTTAAAGTGGGCAGTAGACAAAAAAAGGTTGGGAACCCCTGGTTTATAAGGATCTGCACAAGAAGGAAGATAAGTTTGTCGTCACATATCAAAAGGAATTGTATCGTACAATGACCTCTCCTGTCAGACAGAAGATAAGATTTGATTTTGATTTATTGGTGCTAATGTATTTTGATTTTATAGCGAGTTCAAGTGCCTACACAACACAATAATTATGATACAATTTAACATGAACAATATTTGCCAGTTTAATTTAATGTGACGTCAATTTGTTTTACATAAATTTTTTTAAACAACGTAGTTTTTTTGCAACAAAGATAATTTAGACTTGTCACACGTATACGTGTAAGTGTTTGTGTGTGCATGTATGTGTATGTGTGTGCGTTTATGTATGTGTGTTTATGCGTGCCCCATGCACGCATAAAAGCACTGTAATCCGAGTGTATATGGCTTAATGTATTTTCTATTTTACTCCACTATACTTCATTTTTTTAAGCATTAGAATTTTGTAAATTTCGAGTTTTTCATCTGTCACGCTAAAGTGTGGAGAACGAAAAAAACTATTTTTTATTAATGTTTTTAGGTTCTAAATGCTCAATTATGTGACAGTTTATTCATATTTTTAGTAATATTACATTGTGATTTCAATTTATACTATGAAACTTAAATTAATACAAATAAACAAATCATTTCGAAAACTGATTGCTTCAATCATAAAATCACAGTAACAAATTCCTCCATAGTTAAACTTTGACAGTTTAGATCCTATAGCCATCTTTACAAAGTATCTTTTACGGCTGACAACAACACATGCCATCAGTATTCAATCACCACTCCTCACCCGGTTTCTGGGTCGTCAGTCCAGCGCCGGGAAATCTTTAAAGTACTATTGTCAACATCATGAGATCCACTTGAACCTCGCTAGTTTGAAGAAAGTTTCAAATGCAAACTAGCTCTTAACCCGTTGTGATAGAGACAAACTCAAAGGCAGAGTCAAATCCACGTTTGCTTTTAGCACGAAAGGTTGCTAAGATTGATAGACTGGCCCGTGAATGAACCAAGTAGGTAAATAAACAAGGCGCGGATTTTTGGTACAACATAAATCTCGTTGAAAGGGTTTTGCAGTGGGCGTATATTTTGTTTTTCAGGATTGAAAGGTCGACCTTTAAATGAGGTGCTGCTGGAACAATTTGGGGAACCAGGATTGTTTTGCTACGGAAGTAGTTTACCTAAATCCTTTTTTAATGGGAATTCTTGAACTGTAATTAAGATAAATTGTGCTGTATTACCTTTTCTGATAGCTTGAATGTTGCAATCAAAAAGTTCTTTAAGTATCCTTAAATCTATGTTGTGTAAAGATTGCTAATTAGCAATAAGTCTGCTTTTTTACATATGTTTTGTAGAATATATCTCATATTTCTGTTTTGTTTTTTGTATTTAAAGAAAGTGTACTATATTGTATTGTAACACAGCACAAAGAATGCATATACTTTGTTGGTAACTGGTAGTTTATTTAGTACGAATGTTCTTCAAATTTGTGTTATTTTTTACCCCAATTTTTACTGGAAATAGTTTCAACAATTATCAAGAACGCAATTAGCATATTATGAAAACAATACTTTTTCGCCGAATTAAGATAATAGTGTGATCCCGATAAACTTTTAATTCGTAACAACAAGACATACTTATTTACAGCTACACTAGGTAGCTGGACTGGCATTAGGAGGCCGCGTTAAGTAGTATCCGAATCCAACGAACACGTATGAAATGAATAATTAATATAGAAAAAGCGAATACGTGTGTATTTTATGATGATGACGATGATGATGGTCGCTGGCAGAGACTCTCTGCCTACCCTTATAGTGCAAAAAAGTGAGCATTTTCAAATCACGATATACTATTAACTCCTAACTCATCTGTTGTAATTGTTTGTTTAATTTTTGAGGAAAAAATTAACATTCACTATTTAAATAGTAAGAAAGTATATAGAAAAATATTTTGAGAACAATTTATATACATTTTTGCATTTGGTTTTTAATTGATGATCAGGCTCAATCCAGTCAAATACTTACCGCTCATATGACTGAATATCCGTTTCAATGCTTATTGTCGCTTTAACTTTTTCTTGGCACTTACGGTAAAATATAGCTAGAAATTATTAGCTCACAATAGTCAAACTTCCCCCAAAATTCTGTTACATTTGGATGTCACATCGATGAAATACGTTCAAAAATGTTTGTATGAATTCCAAAAATGTTTAGAGGAAAACGCCAATTTCATAGGTTTCATAGTAAGTATGACTATATATGAAACAAACACACTTAAAGCTTTTAAGCGACGACAAAGACTCCTAGACGGTAAGTTTTCGAGATGTCTTGAGACCCTCTAACTTTTACAACTCTAAAATATGTCTACCCAAGAAAAGTTGAAGAAACTTGAAAAAGACTGCCCAAAAACTACTTTAGACAGGCTAATGATATCATTAGTTATCCAAATCATCCCTTTCGAAGTGCGAAGTGCGGGACAGAAACGTGAGTTATCCTATAAGAGTTCTCATTTTTCCATTTGAAGTACGGAACCCAAAATAATTTGCAAGTATCACTATGCAAGCAAACTAGTTCGGATGTTTATATTATTTGTAACAGCAACACAAGTTATCGGTCACGAAATGGGCTCTTCATGTACTAAAAACAACTTTTTTTTACTGACCGTGGTGCATAAATCCGCGTTTAAGTGCTAAAAAAGATAGATGACAAATTGAAAATAGCAGGCTGCACACAGTATAAAACTTTATAATAAACATTATCAAACTTTTTATTATGATTTACAAACCGCTTTAAAACGAACTAGAACTACGAGACCGTCATCCACATAATTTGGGTGCTATTTTATGACAATGAACACCTATGCTACCAAATACGTCCGACACTTTGCTACTAAGTAGGTACGTAGCATAGTGTTGGACGTCTAAAAAATAAAAATCGGGTCATTAGTGGAATCTAACCAATGTTACGTAGTTTGATTTTGATTTTTATTCTTCTTTTTTTGAATGTTTAGGTTAATACCATATTTACTATACGCAAGAGTACCCTGGACTTCATCCCAGTGGAATTTCGTAAAATTCTTCCTTATTCCTTGACTACGTCAAGAAAACCTTTGTCCAAGGGTAGGCTAAGCGTCAATAAGACAGGATCTCCAACTTTATAAATAACACCTTTCCGCCCGGGACTTCGTTCCCGTGGGAATTCGGAAAAATTATGTAGCCTTTGTTCATCAGGGATAATATAGGATCCTAACGGTGAAATAATTTTTCAAATCGGTCCAGTAGTTTCGGAACCTATTCAATGCAAACAAACAAACAATCAAATCTTTCCTCTTTATAATATCAGTGTAGATGAGAGTGCAGCAGGGCAATCGCGCTAATAAAAGTGGATTGAATCGCAATTGAAACGTAGCTGGGGGGCTACCACCTAAGCCAAGCTAATGCTGGGAAAACGAATGGAACGTTGTCGATTGCTTCTTTATAAGGAAACCTTGATTAACGACATGAACCAAACACAGCAATGTACATCATTCCATTCTTTCAATCAGGATCAGCTTCGCTTAGGTGGTAGCCCCCAGCTACGTTTCAATTGCGATTCAATCCGGTTTTTTTAGCGCGATTGCCCTGCAGGTAACATTTAGAACAAGATTTGCATAACATCAACTCAATTTAATATATGGCACAACAAATATTGGTACCTCTCTGGTACCGGGCAATAAATTCTAAAAGAAACAAGTTTGTAAAACGGAAAAATTTAGAAAAGTAGCACCTCATTCATCGGTCAAGGCAACCGCAGCATCGGATTGATAACGAGTGATGTCATCGGTCTACGTTTCTCTTCTTAGATAAGATTTGTTTTTACAGTGAGAAATGTGTTAATACAATCTGACAAAGAGTATCAATGAAATTACTTTTAAACACCTACATACAGTTATTATTCTGTATCTTAAGAGTCATTATGTCATCATCAGGCTCCTTGATTTCCAGAACTCTTTTCTAAGTAGGACGAGCTTGAGAAGGAAGTGCCGATTTTACCGTTATAAATTATTTGTAAATCTTTGAAATTTCTAATAATATAAATTTAATTCAGGTGTGTTAGTATATGGGGTAACTTTAAATTAGTTAGCGAAATTTTATGGGGTAAATCACCTCATTATACTTTCCCCAAGTCGAATTTTCGAAACGATGGCAGATTAGGTGATCGGCCAAGTTATGGAGGAAACAATTTTTTTTTCATATTTCATCCCATGTTTCTTGGGGAAAGTTGTTCAGTTTTATGGGCTGATTCATAGCCTTAATTTTTGCTAACTTATTTAGGGCGACTTGCACCAAAGTGCTAAACGTATTTAGCGAGACTAATTTTGATTATTTTGACAGATTTTGTTGCTTTGACAACCAAGTTAAATGTGTTTAAGCTATTAAATGTATTTAAGGTTTTGGTGCAAGTCGCCCTTAGAGTCACCCTGTATAATCATTCTGATGCTTATTGGCGTATCTAGGTTTATTTTCTAGGGGGGGCCAGGTGAAAATTAAATGTACTCTAGCTCACTACGCTGTGTATTCAAACGTAACTAATACATTTTTTTTTACCAACCCATATACGTCCCCACCGATGGGCACGGGTCTCTCTTCGAAACACGAAAGGAATATAGGCCATAGTCCACCACGCTGGCCCAATGCGGGTTGGTGGACCGCTCGTCTTTCGAAAATGAATTTTCTTGGACGGGCTGGTTTCATCACGATGTTTTCCTTCATCGTTGAGCAAGTGATAATTAGAAATCCCTACATAAATCCGAAAAGACGAATTTAGTGGTACAGGTCCGCACCAGGATTTGAACCCGCAACCTTCCGATTACAAGTCTGACTCATTACCAACGGGGCTATCACTGCTTATAGTTTATACAGTATCATAGTTTGTAATTATAAGTAAGTATGTAGATTTCTCGGCTGTAAACTATATAATTTTTTAAAATGATTTTTGTGTGAATTTGTCAGTATTTTGGCGTCAATTATAAAATTTCGAACTGGTAGCCCAACATTCTGGGGTGGGCCCTAGACCATACTGGGGTGGGCACGGCCCACCCGGCCCCCCCTCTATATACGCCTATGCTGATGCTTGGTTTCGTATTTATTAACGCAACAGTAAAATACAAATTGTAAATCTAAGTTATCCTTACTTTATATGTCATTCATCATCAACCTTAGCATTAATGACACGAAAATCATAAAAATCATCGCCCAATATTTACAAGCCTACCTTTGGTTTCTTAGAATCACAGTAGATAGATTACTACAGTGACATACGTGAATGAAATCAGAAATGATCAAGAATTTATGTAAATAAGCATTAATTAATAGTAGATAGAAACAATAGGTACAGTCTATTTTGCCTATCGACCGAATGATTGCCAATTTACTTAATAACATAAACAGTTACTGTTATCTTATACACTTATTAGTACAAAGCCGACAATAACATCACATCCGCAAGATATCGATTGGTACTTTGTATGCAAAATTTATGTTAATACGGAAATTCCAATGGGTTTTGCACATTTCTATATTGCTAAAGTTCAGTTGTAGAGATAAGTTCTAGGCTTGTTTTATCTTCTAGCTAAGTATTTTTTTTAGGACTTTATAGGTATTTAATATTGTTGTTATTTTAAATCGGAGCACTATTTCTGGGCTGTTCTCGTAGGTCTCACCTTCGTTTTTAGTTCCACCGGAGGCCACAGGCCTCCTTTCGAAGCCAAAACAAACTACTATAACGTCAATCATCAGTAATCATAAGTTTCATCCGATTGTCTTGAAGATATTCACCGAGCTACAAGCCAAGCTATTTGTGTTTATCCTGTTACATGACCGAAGGTTTATTTTTAACAATTAAATTTTACATTAATGTTTCTTTCAAATTGCTCTTCCTTTTGTTCATAAATATTGTAGGGAGAAAATAAAAAGAAAACGTAAATCGCCTCATAACGTCCGTCTCTTAGTTATCAGGTTTCTTACAGATGTCTGTTGGCACTGAAACCCAGGTAAAGTCACGTAGGTTGATAAAATTCATTGGTGCCGGCCCTGCCAATACACGGACGATATTGAAATTTTTTAATAATATTCTTCTAAGGCTGCCTTAGTCTAAGCTTAACGATATGGCTTTAGAGATTGGGAAGCAGTATATTATTTTCGAGTAGAGAAATATGCATTAGTGCAAGTCCAGAAGATTATTAGACTTAGTATTTACTTGTCATAACCATCGTTTAAGCCTAAAATTTTATTAAATATGTATCTTTACGTAAAGAGATAAAGTTACAGGTATCTAGTTCACATGAAACATAAAGTCACATAAATCCTTTAAAAAAAAACTATACATTTACAAAGCACATGGTAAAGTGTACGAATCGCTGCATCA